>OY728150.1:1994917638-1995541388 GCA_963277665.1 Viscum album | reverse complement strand
TAAAAGAAAAAATTACTTCTACTAGGGAAGGGTCCATAACGTCTATTCAAGTCGTTTATGTACCTGTAGACGATTTGACCGACACTGCTCCTGCATTCGTCGGAATATCACACATTGATCAATCAAAGAGAGATTCAACAACTAAAAGATACACAAGTTTTTGCAACTCCATCATCAATGATGGAATCATCAAAGATTTGACCTTTTCGAACTCTGTCTGTAACTCAGAGGATCGGGAAACAAAGAGAAGATGTGGCTCTTTTGTCGAAATGGAATGTCTTATTGATTCTTTTTAGTGAAGCCATAATCAAGAATCATTCATTTCATATAGTATGTGAAAGCATTTTATTAGAATGGAGAAAATAAACCAAATGAATTTCATTTTCATATTACACTAAATATTTGTGCAATCCAAGTCTAAAACTAGATATTCAAAAAAATGAATGAGATTGACACCATGGAGTCTAAAGCATTAACGTCGCAAAGATTAATGCACCAATTGCGGTACAATAGAATGAATCTATTTTGGTTAACCCAATAAAAAAATATAGAATAGAAAAGAATCAATCTCATTTTAGTTAGTTGAGATATGTTAGAATAAGATACTGAGCGAATATTTTTTTTTAAATTGAAGTTCGTTTTTTTGGAACTGTCATTCTATTTCTATTATAGTTAATGATTAAGATTCAACCTCATTCACAACCACTTATGAATCCTTTTTCAACTTACACCCATTATCTCAAGTTTTGGATCGAACGAATCCATTGACACAAATAATTCATGAGAAAATCGAGTTATTTGGGACCTGGAGGATTGACAGGACGAACTGCTAGTTTTCAAATACGAGATATACATCCTAGTCACTACGGACGTATTTGTCCGCATTAATGCTTTTTGCTGGTTGGTTCCATTATCACAAAGTTGCTCCAAAATTGGCTTGGTTCCAAGATGTATCATCTATGTTGAATCTTAACACATGCAAGTCGGACAGGAAGTGGTGTTTCCAGTGGCGGACGGGTGAGTAACGCGTAAAAACCTGCCATTGGGAGGAGAACAGCTGGAAACAGTTGCTAATACCCTATAGAATAAGGCTGAGGAGCAAAAGGAGGAATCCCCCCGAGGAGGGGCTCGCGTCTGATTAGCTAGTTGGTGAGGCAATGGCTTACCAAGGCGACGATCAATAGCTGGTCCGAGAGGATGATCAGTCACACTGGGACTGAGACACGGCCCAGACTCCTACAGGAGGCAGCAGTGGAGAATTTTCCGCAATGGGCGAAAGAGGAAAATTTTATACTTTTACTTTTTCTGCTATTCTGCCCAAAAAGTCTGGCTGAAGAATTATACGAGGCATCAAACAAAAACAATCTGCTGATTGGACCGTTTTTCACATACTATATGAAATGAATGATTCTTGATTATAGCTTCACTAAAAAGAATCAGTAAGGCAACAATATGCTCATATTGGTGACATTATTGTTGTTGTGATCAAAGAAGCAGTCCCCCATATGCCCCTAGAAAGATCAGAAATAGTCAAAGCGGTGATAGTCCGTACTTGTAAAGAACTACAACGTGAAAACGGTATGAAAATACGATCTAATGAGAATGCGGCAGTTGTCATTGATCAAGAAGGAAATCCAAAAGGAACTCGAATTTTTGGTGCAATTGCCCGGGAATTGAGACAGTTCAATTTTACTAAAATAGTTCCATTAGCTCCCGAAGTATTATAATTTTCAAATATTTGAATGAAAGAAAAGATAATATGTTTCACGAATATAACCTAATTTTTTAAGGATTCATAAATCAAAAAACAAAAAAAAACATGTTGATGATATAATCACCGAGGGTACCAATCAATTTTTTCATCATAGTGAGGGACACTCTTGCTGCTATAATCACCGCAATACGAAATGCTGAGATGAATAAAAAAGGAACAGTTCGAATTGAAGCTAATAGCATTACCAATCAAGTCTATATTCAACAGACTTCCTGATAATATCCATAAATGACTTGTTTTTTGAACATTTGATTTTCAAAGTAAAACCCCCTAGTATATGTTAGAGTGAAAAAGTGTTTTCGTTGTTGTGGAATAAGAACCATTTGTATCTTAGAGCCAGATCTAAGTGTTGGCTAGGGAAGCGCCCTGTAGTAAGAGGGGTCGTTATGAACCCTGTAGACCATCCCCATGGGGGTGGTGAAGGAAAGGCCTCCATTGGTAGAAAAAAACCAACAACCCCGTGGGGTTATCCTGCACTTGGAAGAGGAATTTGGTTATCATCCATGTACGAGGATTCCCGCTAAGCATCCATGGCTGAATGGTGAAAGCACCCAACTCATAATTGGAGAATACCAAAGGGAATCATTCATGTTCAAGCAAGTTTCAACAATACCATTGTAACTGTTACAGATATACGAGGTCAAGTAGTTTCTTGGTTCTCTGCCGCCTAGGACACCAGAATATCAAAACATGAACGAATAAATAAAAGATTGGGAAATAGATGCCTGACTAATTATAATATTAAGAAAAATTAGAAGAATAATTAGCAATACGGAAAAAGATCGAGGAATTTTTTAATGGTCAGAGGCGAATGGAAAGCAGTGGGAATTCTAAAAAAGATTCCCCCGGGGAAAAAGAGAGATATGTCTCCAGTTCCTTCGAAAATGGTAAGAGATATTTGGCGCAAGAAGGGATAATGATCCGTATGACTTGGTTCTGCTTCCTCTATGGATAGGTGGCCACCTTGGAAAAGAAGCTAGAAGATTAATTGAAATGTGGCAGTTCTAAGAAGAAACGTCAATTCATGATTCATGATGTTTTCAAAGAAAGAATTTAATGAAAGAGGTAAAAGAGGAAAAATGAGTTTTGAGAAGGTTTTGAATCAAGGTTCTATTTTTAAGGAGAGGAACTCAAAAGTCAAAAAAGGAGAATGAGAAGATATCATTCACCACAAAGAAGCAGATCATTTTTTTTATATTATTTTTATTTATCTAATTTTTTTCAATGATATTATGGTCATTGGTGAAATTAAGAGAAGAATATATATGATTTTATATATTAGAATGAAGTGTATATATAAAGGGTAATATGGCCATTGGAAGGGTAAGGTGATCATTGAGAATCTAAACAATGAATAATAACTTTTTAATATGATAGTTATAATAGTAATGTAATCACTATACAAACAAGTATCCAATAAAATACATAAAAATAATTTGACAATAATGTAATTAAATAAAGTATATTATTTGATGAATAAAATAATAATTGCACATCTTAGAATACAAATATGATTTATTAAAAAAAGTGTTTAAAATGTTGGTCCCAAATACATGTTTTTTAAATACAATGTTTTTTATTTTATAAATAAATTTCTCATATATAGAAAATTATTTTTATTAAAAGGAATATAAATTTGTAATCAAGATATTGAAATTCTCTAATGGTGTTTTTTTGATAGTTTTTTTTAAATAGTTGATTTTTGGAGGAATAATGAAATTATAGTACACAAAAAAAATTACGAATAAAAGTATTTTCCATGGAAAAATTAATATTAAGAAATGATATTGGTTCTAAACTGATTAAATATAAAAAAAAAATAGGTTATAAATGTCAAATATCATGGTTTAAAACCCCTGGTAAGTGAAAGATGTGATAAATACATTATATTTTTATTGATATTCAATACATTTTATTTCCCCGTATTTGTTAAGTAATTTAGTTTTAGAGACTTTTTGGAATTAAAGGGTTTGTTCATTGTATTTTATAAAAAAAATATTAAAATGGCTTAAATTAGAAATTTAATTGATTTATTTAATTTCTGGAATAAAAAGAATGCCCACCTATTGATAATCCTTTGAATTGATGTCTTGAAGGTGAAGAAGAATCTAACTGAATCAACTGAAGAGAGAAATCTGGAAAAGTCATCATCCGGGGTGTTAATGAATTTGATAGTGGAATCATATTTAAGAGTCATTTTGAATAAATCCTATGTATGTATGAGTCACTATTAAATGCTAAAGGATAAGTTAGAGTTGTATACTAATACATAAGAGTACTTTAGAGTTATTGATTAAGAATTTGGAAATGTACCAGGTTGATATGCAAGAGTACCCAGGATGCATACATAAGGGTTACACCACTATGGCCCTAGGTACTTAAGTGTTTATTCCTTTAAATAACTTTACCAGAAACCAAATTTTATTTTTAATATTAATTGGAAAGTGGAAAGTACACAAAGCAAGGAAAGGGGCCAAGAACACTATAATGAAGGGAAATAATCTGGGGGATCTAAAGTAATGAAGGTCGAGAGAATCACCTCTGATGATACTCACACATTCCGGAGGAAGAGAGCCCATTATTGAATAGGAAAGAAAATGAGCATCAACAGAGGGCCTCCTTGCCAGAAAACCAGCCACCATGTTTCCCTCTCACCATGAGTGGGGCAGTCTGATATGGTTGTTGATGAGATAATTGTATTTCCTGATCTTATACAGTATAGACCATGGGATGAAGTTAGGGAACTAAAAACAATCATAGAATCAGTTTCTACCTCTGTCAGATTAATGTTTTCTACAGAGCAGAATTGAAGACCTTTGAGCAAAGCCCACTCCTCCCATTGAAGCGAGTCCCCTAAACCAAATTAGGCAGAAAAATTAGTAACTATAAAGCCTATCAAGTATTGAACAATAACGCACCCCTCATAGAACCCCTGAGATATGACCCATCTGTAATAAGATTCAAACCATGTTTTGGTGGATCCCAAAAAATCCACCGGCCCTGAGACAGCAGCCTTTAAACAACAGAAATATTGTGCCTTTCTTTCAGTAAGTGTCTCATGGATAGAGCCTCCTACCAATTTTTCAAAAGAACACCCAGGTATACTACCAACCACCTCGTCCTAGAAATTAGTTCCAACTTTGAGCAGCCCTCCAACCACATTTTGATCCTTGCCTCCCAGAGGCACCAACAACTTACAACAAAGAGGATGGCTCTTGATTTCAGATCGATATTATTGGAGTCTGCCTCTAGGAACCAAATATGAATGAAGTTTTCAATATGAGACCATGGGAATGACACCCATGAACTCACTTACTAAGCTCCAAATTGTAGTAGCCATATCACCTTCAGAAAATAAATTGGTTGTCGAGGCCGCCTTTGGGTGATGGCAACAAAAGAATTTGGAAACAATGTAAATCCCCTTGCACTTCACTTCCTCATCACTGGAAACCACCTGGTTCCGAATACGACAAATGATAAAATTTAACTTCAGAGATATTTACGTGCACCAAAGATGGTGTCCCCTTGCACTTCACTTCCTCATCACTGGAAACCACCTGGTTCCGAATACGACAAATGATAAAATTTAACTTCAGAGATATTTACGTGCACCAAAGATGGTGTCCCCATGTGTCTCGATCCAAAAAGTCGAAGAGGACAGATCTGTACACCTTTACCGAGAATGAACTAGAGTAGGATGCAGTGAAGACTTAAAAATGTTGCTCTTCTCCTTGTTTAAGACTGCCTGCATAAATGTAGGATTATCGCAAGATTCCTTGAACATGAGTTAGTGATAGACAACTTGGGAAGCCAAGAATGCTACCAGAATAATTTATGTGCCAAAAACTGATACTACCATGACTTATTATCCATCGTGCATGGCTCTGAAGGTAGGGGGTATGGATTTGAAGAGTTCTATGAAGATAAGTGTTCATGTTCTGTGTGCCCAGGGCATCCCCGTACTTCTCAGGCACAAATGTTTTCCACAACGAATGCCCTTCAATTGCCTCCCATGCCATTCATGCATGAAGGCAATCCATCATCTCATTCATGCTTCATAAACTGATACCACCCTCTTCCATCAGACACACCAATATTACCCATGAATCCCAGTGGTACCTGCCCTCCGAGTGGGAGTACCATATTAAAGAAGTCATAAGTTTTTAAATATCCCTGATGACTATATTAGGGACCTTTAAAACTGATAAGGCGTGAATCAGAATGGAGGTGAGAACACAGTTCACAAGCATAATTCTTCCTCCATGGGAAAGGAACCTGTTTTTCCAATTGTTAATCTGAGAAGAGATCTTGCTAACCACCTTGTCCAAATGAATAATACGAAGCCACCCATTCATGATGGGGACACCTAAGTAGTCCATTGGGAAGCTCCTTTTATAAATTCCTGTTCTGGCTTCAATACTTTGAGCACGCCTCTCGGTGCAACATCTTGATAAATAAAGATTATTCTTATTAAGATTGATGACTTGACCACTCCACCTGCTCTATTCATCAAGCACTATATCAAGAACTTTAATGGAAGTTGATATTCCATTGATAAAGATAACCATATAATCTGTGAACATTAAGTGAGACACACTTTGAACCTAAGGACCACACTAGATGGGCCAGATGATCCGTTCTTGCATGCTAACTTTGATAGATCTTCTTAAGGCATCCTATGTTTGGATAAAAAGGCTTGGGGATAACGGGTCCCCTTAACTCCCCCCACAAAAAAATTTAAAGAACCCACATCTCCTTCCCAGGAAGAAAATAGAGAACCAAGGTGAATTGATACATATAAACAAGAGATCTTTGGCATGTGGGGAGAAGCCCATACACATGAAAACCCTTAGGATAAATCCCCATTCAAGCCTATCATAAGCATTATCCATGTCAACTTAAAGCACCATGTTCAAACCTTGGAATTTTTTTTTTGATATAATTGATCACCTATTGGGCTAGCCCGATATCTCCCTGAATGGACCTACCTCTGATAAATCCATGGTGCTCCTCAAATATCCAGAGAGGTAGGTCCCTCAAAAGTCTTCTGTTGATTACACCAGCTAGAACCTTGCAAGAAAAGTTGCACATACTAATTGGCGAAAATTGTTTGTGTGAGGCAGGGTCCTCAACCTTTGGGATGAGGACTAGGATAGAATCACCATCCACTAGAGGGATATTTCCAACCATGAAAGTAGTCTTGCACTGCCTCTATAAGATATTTCTTAATAATATCCCAGCAGGCCACATAAAAAGAACCTGGTATGCCATCTGATCTGGGGGAACTCTTCGAGTTTAGAGCATTGACAACCTCCCTTATTTCCTTCTCATTCAGAATAGAAATGAAGAAATGATTACTGCTCTCTGAAACCACATTCAGAATGGAGTCTGAAATAGCAACATGCCCTTGAGGGAACCCATCCTACATAGAAGGGTTAAGACCTATGAGAAAAGATTTAAAGAAGTTTTCGTCCATACCTCCAACAACTTCTATATCATTTGAGAAGGAAACCTCTTCCATAAGGATATTGGGTTTACTGATTCACTTCCTTTCATTAAGGCGTGCATGAAAGTAACCAGTGTTTTTGCCTCCTCTTAACCATAGCACTTTAGACTTTTCACGTGCTGATCATTCCTGATCTAGGAGCATCTCCTCCAGCTGAATCTTTTTGTGTGAAAGAGCACTATAGATGTCATCATCCCATCCTTCGATTGAAGACTCCAACTGATCAATCTACTTCTAGGTATTATCCAGGTCCTATTACTTGACTTTTTCTTTTAGATTCATATTAAAAGATCTTTCTTAACTCTTCTTAGCTTATTATGAAGATGGACCAAATCTCTTCCTTCCGTAGGTTTGGACCAGGATGAGAGCACCTATTTTTTGAAACTAGGATCAGAGGTCCAACTATTTTAGAAAAAGAAGTAGATATTACCTTCATCTTTACTTTCAAGATCAACTAGAATAGGGGAATGGTCTGAAAGAGCTCAAACCAGGTGAGTGACTGATGCCTTTTGAAAAGAAGAGATCCCATGTAGGCTAGAAAAGCACCAGTCGAGGAGACACCAGGTGCAGCTATGGACTTTGTTGTTGTTTCACCAGGTATATTTGTCTCCCATGCAACTCATGTCCATCAAGCCTGATTGGAAGGAAAAGGAAGAAAAGTATTGGATGGATTTCCTACTGAATGTCCCTCCACCTTTCTCTTCTAAGGGCTCGAGAATTGCGTTAAAATTGCCCCCAACAAACCATAAAAAATTTATCAGTGTAAAAGAACCGAGGACTTTCCCAAGAGGAACCCAACCTTGCAAGTCACATTTCGCATAGAAAAAGGATATGAAACATTGATGTTTCCCTACAAAGACTTTGGTTGTAATGAACTGTTTCGATATATCAACTACCTCCCCAGAAATGGGTGAATTCCAAAAGATCCAAATTTGGTCTTTGTCCAGATGACCATGAAAGAAATTACTCATCTTCATTCTATGGGAAAAGGAAGAAATTTTTGACACATGCTTTTTGGGTTCTAGAATAGCTTCCAGGGATAAATTTCTTTTTTGGATCTCATTGATGATGAAATCTGTCTTGAACCGGTCACCAAAACCATGGGTATTCCAATTGAGGAAGGTTAACATAGGAGGGGTAGACTCCTGAATTGTTAACCTAGCATTCTAGGCTCCTTGGAATGGATAGGTTGGAGAGATTTCTCTAGCTTCGTTTTTTATCGGGTTTGCATGCCTGATAGAGAAGGGTAAGACCTCTGGTGGGTAGCTCCAGAGCCAAAAGAAAGGGTAGTATTGCTCGGAGCCTTGGAGACCTTCAGCCTTGAAGAATCCTATGAGAGAGCCACATAGCTGTTAGACAGGGCCAAAGGGGGGTTGCTTGGGGGGGGGGGGGGGGAGGATAGGCTGAAGAGGGGGAGGATGGGGGAGAAGGAAAGAGAGAAATCAGCTCCATACCGCGAAGCAAAACTGATCTGATCATCTTCAGAGGTCTGGGGATCTTCAATGGGATGCAAACAGCCAACACCGAGCAAGGAAGAGGAGGCAAGGGGAGGTTTTAGAGGAGGGAGGAGAGGGAAGCCTCCACACAAGGAGGAGGAGCCAGGGCCGCTAGAGAAGCATCGACAGCCACTGAAAACTTCTGAGACAACTCCTGAGAACTGGACACCAGAGACTTTAGCATTAAAGGAGGTTCTTCCATGATAGAATCCTGAGTAGCAGGCGAACCAGCATGGAGATTTTTTCAATCTGAAGAAGTGTGCCCTTGCAGAACAGAAACGATCCGGGGAAGAGTAAAAAACCTTTTCCACCAGGAAAACTCCTCAACTGCCTTTTTAAGAATACACTTCGATAAGGTCTGGGTGAGATCCATCTCCACACAAAGACAGGATGCCGAGGCATCCAGCATGCCGAGAGTCCAATCGTCCATGCATAAGAAGAAGACTAAAGAGTCGTCGATAGCCCGTAGAAAAGATACGTTGTGAAATAGTAGCGGAAATCCGGGAAAGGGAATCCAAGTCGATTCCGTAGGCGAAACACAGCCAGAGTGAACCACCATGGACCACCCAAACAGATTAAAATGCCACTTCTCATAGGACCTGGATCTGGAAGACCTGGCCTTCACAAAATCATCTTGAGATGAGATCACCATGCAAAAGGACATCTTGTTGAGAACTGAGACCCTCGCCTGGAAGGCCAGACTCCAAGAGCCAACCAACGCTTGGAACGCCCGAAGAGGAGGAATTTTCAGACCAAATCTTACAATCAAGGTCCAATGAAGCTGGGATGAAGCTTCCTCAAAAGCTGTAGAAGGAAAAGCCAGTGATGGAAAACCCTACACCGATGACTTGCTGGACAACTCCAAAGCAACAGCCGGGAAAGCTTGCGAAAGAGGCGAGGCCCGGGGCGGGGGATGAAGAAGAATGTCTTTGACTGAGACATCCAATAGCGGAAAACTGATCACCGGATGAGGGGGAACATCTGGCGGCCGAAGCAAGGAAGGGGAGGAATCCTAAAACGTGGGGCTGGAGGCTGCGGGCACTGAAACAGTCACAAAACATTGAAATCGCGGTGACACATCACGCGCATGCTCTAAATTTGAAAAAGGGCCCATCCTCATCATTTCTAGACATATGTTGGTAAATCCATTTTTCATTAGAAGTAAATAGTAATATTTCCCTCTAATACATAATATTCATAAGCTCCTAAGTAAAGGTCTCCAGGTAGTAAAGGAGATACATAATGATTTACTTCAATTCATAAGTGTATATATAAGGGCAACTCCAACCCAAAACGCTATTTTGCAGTAGGTTTACTTCACTTTGAAGTATCAACAGGAAAATTCACTACAACCCACTTACTTCATTTTCTACTCTAAAAAAGAATATTTCTTGAATATACCTTATTTTTATATATAAAAAATAAATACAAACCATTTTTATATTGATAGAATGAATATAACTTTAAAAAATAGGGATAGGGCAAAATATGGCGCTGCGCTGTAGCATTTCGCCATTATAGTGCTGAGAATAGCGCTTGGTTGGAGGACATTTTTACTTCAAAATGACGTTTTTGCCATTGGGTTGGAGATGGTCTAAGGGTCTTGTTCTTTTCAAAATCCAGTGAGTGGCATGTTGTATAAGGATAAATATTTTTAAAAATAATTAGAAGGAATTAAAACCATATAGATCATCTTGATGCTATGTGGAGCCTGTATATATATAGGAAGATATTTGAATCAGGGATAATGAATCTCAAAGGCTAATTTTCAACCGATCCGGAGAGGAAAATTCAAGATGTTGATTTGTAGGAAGCATAAAATCTCATAGGGGCTATTAAAAATCAAATAGGGGAGAATCCCATGAATATTGAATAAAATTAAAGAGGAGAAGGATGAACCTATAAATGGAGGTTGAAGGCTGAGATGGGAGGATCAAAGTTTTGAGTTTTGTTTTATTCTGCTGTTGTATTTTATGTTTTTCCTTTATGCTCTCTGTAACCTCTCGCATGAAGGGGGTAAACCCTTTCAATGATTGGTAAAGGGGGAAGGAATAACGTTTTGTAATTATGTAGTATTTACTTCAATGAAAAAAACATATTCTTCTATTGATTTAATTTTGTTTTTGGTGGTAAGGTATTATTTCGAATGTTATTGGGTTTAATTTACTATTCCTATGCATTATTTTTTGCTTGGGTTTCTTATCATATTTATCTTTATAAATCAGTTTTTCTTATTTGTGATGGAATGATCAAGGTTGAGTGGTGAGTATAGAGAGATTGATGATAAGTGTGTGGAAGGTAGTGAATTATATTTGAATTACATGGGAGTTCACTAACCTGATTGAGATTTTCCCAAGTAGTTTAGGGGTTGATTATTTTTAAGGTGTATTACGATATCTTTCCATACACATATGAAGGAGGGATGAATAGTAGTGATAAATGTTAATTGAACCTCACAATTTCCCTCAACCTAGGTTGAATGATAACGTGATTGTTGATTCTTTCACTTATTAGTAAATAAAAAGATGCTTGAACTACTTTTAAGACTAGGATATAATTATAAATAGTTATCCAACCCTTGAACCAGTCACCTATAATCACTTCAATAAAATCCCATTGGTTTAATTTTTTTCTAATTCTCTCATCCAAGAATTCATCAAAATCCCTTTTTATTAATTAAGATAAAAATGATTTTTCATCCCTCCTTGACTACTTTTGGCCCCCACTATAACCTCATGTAATTAAATCTTTTTTTATATCACCTAGTGACAGGTGAGTCAAAATATTGGTGTTGTTTTCAGGGAGTTGGTGTTAATTCTATAACCATATTTATCATGACTCCATCTAACACAGACAGTTTCTTACCTCTTGATTTGTATTTTGAAAGAAACTTTCTAAATTAACTTATAGAATTAAGAAACATTGAAAATTTTCATTTTTTTTGAAAACATTTCATTATTAGACTCCAGTAAAGTGTTTATTATGAATTAGTACCCATGGAAGATCAACCAAATGAAGTCCTGAGAGACCTTTTTTACAATCATATAATTAATCATAATAACTAAATTTCTATGCATACATTATGAGACGAATTGGTATTAAAACTAGTATGATACAATTTTTTTGTAGATCTTATAGTCTTATAGGTGAATACCATATAAATCCTATCAAGGATTTTCCCTTGTATTTGTAACACTGAATCGATAGAGGAGAGGTTGAAGAAAAAGTCAAATGGAGAACCTATCCATTATCTTAGGATAAAGTAGCTAAATAATGGATATAAAACATGTAGACTGGAGAAGTTAATAATTGGGATAAGCTTCAAATGAGTTTCCACCAAAGGTTCTTACCAAATTTTTAAGAGAATGAATATAAGGACAGAGATATATTCCATATTTCATACATTCAAAGAGAAACTCTATGAGTATTGGTAATGGTTTAAGAAGCTGTGTGCAAGCTATCATCACCAAGAAATCCAGGAGCATAATTTTATTATCTTCATCTACAAAGGACTTTTATATAGTGATAAATATCTGATGCATGCATCATTAGAAGTAGATTTGATTAATAATTCACTAGTAGAATACAGGTGATTGATTATAAAGATAACTCAAAATTCACAACAATTTAGAAAAGGAGGTAGTAATGCAAGAGGATTTCATGAGGAATGGTCTACCAAATCACCCTTACTAGAGTCTAAACATGAGGAACAAACCACTTTGGTTAGGCAGATGGATATTAAGTTGTTAACTGACTAAATCACAACAATAAGTTATGTAGTCTTTGTTCTTCTCGAAATCAATTCCTGATCAATACATTAATGCGTAGGAAATATAATGTTATGCAGCTTCCTATAAATATTGGTAATTTCAACATCCCAACCAAGGATGAAGAGAAATTTCTAAATTTAAATATGTATTTGGAAACCAATAATATTATTACTTTTACTATTACAACTACCCTATAATAAACTATAAAACCAACAAGACTTCAATATACCACCCTTCAAGAAAAGGAAAACATACAAACAACCTTAAACTAGTTCGCTAAAAAATGTAGAAAACGAACCAAATCATAGGATTTAAAAGTTAAAAAATGACATTGAAGAAATAAAAAATTAGTTTAGGATTCTTGAGGAAATAATGAAAAAAATATTGGAAGGATATCAGATAAACCCACTGAAAATCCAAAAGGTAATGTGAGCATGGTAACAACTAGGAGTGGTAAAGAGATTCACCCTATTCTCAAATCTAACACCAAATTAGATCTAGAATATCCATGGGAGGCCAATAGGGAATATGAAGATTATCTTGAGAAGAGTAAAAGGAAATCATAAACACCTTTATAAAAATTGATTAATGAAAAGGAGACCTTCAACTACCTTTTCACTCAAGAATGATCCAATTAAATAAGAAAAAATAGGAATAAATACATAGTGAAATTCTAGAAACTTTCCAAAAGGTTGAAATATATATAACTATATTTGAATCTATCAAAAAAATCCCCAAATATGCTAATTTCATCAAGGAATTATGCACTAAAAAATGATACTTTAAGGGAATGAGAGAGTGAATTTATAAAGAATCATTTTACCCTTGATCACACCATAACTTCCAAATAAAATGTCAAGATCCATGGAAAGTTGCTATCCCTTGTAGAAATAGGTCTTTGTATTTAATAGATTCATTGGGTGATCCAAAATCTTATATTATGTTCATGAATTATTATGTTATTTACCTCTTCATATATGGGAGAGACCAAACTAACAATAGTGGTTGTTTAATTATCTAATAGATCCATGAAACTACCAGCAGAAGTTTGGGGAGATGTCATAATCAGAGTGAAAAATTGGATCTTCTCAGTTGAATTTTTTGTGTTGAACATGAAAGAATAAATGACACCATCTCAGTCACTTATCATCTTGGAAATAACCTTTCTAAAAATAGAAATGAAAATAATAAATATCTGTGAAGGTATTCGAATAATGGAGTTTGGTGAAAACACTATTCACTTTATTTTTTTTTGATTCTATGAAGTATCCACTAGAAGAAAATTCAATTTTTAAAATTTCATAGTCTAAAGAACCTAATCAATGTGGGGAATATAGTTTTCTATTGGAAATTTTGAGTATGGGTGAATAATTAATATTTGAAAATTCCATGAAAAACAATTGGGAGAAACTTGAAAATCTTATGAAATCATTTAAAGATTACATAACTTCTAATTTATTTGATATATTTGATTATATATCCAAGGATAAAAGAGTTTAAAATTTCTATTTTTTATTGGAAGATCATTGCATGGAGGTAATTTGAAAAAAAACCATTTTATCTTTAATTCATTCCCCCATTCTAGAATTAAAACCTTTTCCCACAAATTCAACATTTGTGTCTATAAGGAAGGAAATAAGCAGTTATTATCCAATAAAAAAACATATGTTTATTAAATTTTAATGGTATTAAATGTTCATTTTTGATATTATGGTCCTGAGTTAGTGGATTTTAATTTTGAACATCCATTCTCATCATTTGTGCACTTCATGCCTAATGTACACCAATTTAGGCCCAATGATTCATCTGATTTTAAGGAATGTAATTATAAATATTTTAATTTGATATTTTGGTAAATGGATCTAAAATTTAATATGAACATTTATCATTCAGGTATCAATGGAGGATATATAAAGGATGATCGGGATATTTGGCGATGAAAAGAAACAATTCTGGAGAAGGCAGATTGGACACTAGCCCGCTGATGAGAATGTGGAGCCCAAAATACAGGCCCAATGAAGCCCAAATTTAGTGGGATTCTAGAATAAATATAGGGGAACAAATAATTATTCATGAGACAATTCTAATTCGGCCTTCATGGTGGTTATTAAGGCATCCCAATTTGGAGATAAAATTCTGGGCCAGATTCTGAGCCCCAAAAAAACAGCCCACCAATTTAATCATATATCGGAAACCACAAATTATTTTGTGCTGAAATTTTACAGAAGGTTTTTATAAATCCAGCGATCCATTTTATTCTCCTATTACCCACTATAATTTGTCCATATAGAAGGTAATATAGGCGCATCTGCTCAGTGGATTCAAGCTGGCTGCAACTTCGGGTCAAGGGAGGAAAAGTCTTCTCTCCCTTACTTACCACCACCCTAGGCCTACCATACTCAAGTGGGATGATTTGTAATATTTGGGGCTCAACCCAAGCCTCTTGAAATGACTATTTAAGTCAGTGTTGGTGGTGTATTTGAGTATATTTTGTGCTTGGTTTCATTGTAGTGTTAAGGTGTCACTTTGTGTTTGTAATCACATTTCTTTCTCATGTAAGTTGTTCAATTCACCTTAGTTTCTTAATAAAATTTATTCCTTTACTATTATTATGTTATTATTAATATCATGATGATACTGTTACCTAAAATTTTGAATTTATTGACACCATACTTTGTGAGATTTATCACACAATGGTGGAGTGATCGATTTTTGTTGTTGTTTTTACTTCTTCAATTCCACCCTCGTAAGTCTACTTCCCGCTTTCGTTGAGGACATGTCATCAATGGAGGGCTAACTATTTTATGGGTTGATCCAAGGGAGTAGAAAGGGGATATATTGAATGTTATTTCTCACTCTCTAAATTTTTATTAATTTCTTTTATTTGAGTTTCTTTTATTCAATGATTTTCTCTCTTCCTCTTCCATATTGAATTTAATCACTCCACTTTTATGTGATAATAAGATCCTTTACCTTGGAGTGCTCATGAAAATGATACTACAAGTGTATAGGTGATTAGTATGTGTTTGTTAAGTTTTTTAACCAATAGGTGATGAGTTTAGTTTGAATTCATTGAATGAATCCTTCTCAATTTAATGAAATTAAAATCATTAAAAAAGGAATTCATCTATCCACCCGAGCGATAACCTAGGATCAACTCATTATCTTAATTCGAATTAAATTAAATATGTTAGTGATAATTTAAACCCATCTTAAATCAACCCAAATTTGGCAACTTCATATCCAAAAATCCGTCTCATAGGTTGTGTATCTTAGGTATTAGTGGATTCGACAACCCAAGCTAGACTATAAGGACCATTCTACCTTCATCTCTTGGGTAAATTTGAGCGTGAATCAAAATTTGGAATCATTTTTGGGGACTAAGTAAGTTACTTAGACCAAAACCTTCTTTCCTCACCCCCATTATTCTATTCTCACCCAATATCTCTTATCTTGTCCCTTTCTTTCTTTCTTTTCCTTTTGGCGCATGTCCACCTATACCCGCGATAATTCAAAAAGACAAGTTAAGGTGGAAAGTCCTAGGATAGGGGAGTCAAGTGAACCTAGGGGATTGTTTCCATTATATCCTAATCTCTTTGATACTCCAGAGTAAAAAATTTAGCCCATTTCAATGGGAGTTCTTCAAAGGAACCAACTCATAAACCTGTGAGGAAATCAAATGGGAAACCAAAATCAAGAAGCTCCAAACCTAGGGAATGTAGTTGATCAAACCATGAATGACTACCTCACTCCAGCTTGGACCAATGCCACCTCATGAATTATACACAATTCCCTAGAATATTCCAACTACATATTTAAACCCCATGTCCTAAACCACCTTCCCACATTCCATGAAATGGATTCCGAGATTCCATACCTTCACGTTAAGGAGTTCAATGACATTGTAGAAACCATGTGTCCCCCACATCAACTAGAATCAGATAAGATGAAGATATTTCATTTTTCATTGAAGGATCGAGCTAAAAATTGGTTAAACAATTTGATACCATCATCCATAAACTCTTAGGACCAATTACAAAGATAATTCTACAAAAAATACTTTCCCCACCACAAAACAATTGCACTTAAAAAGAGCATCCAAAACTCTTTTAAAAAAGAGGGAGAGTCATTCTATGAAATATGGGAGATATTCAAAGACACCTTCCACATCATGGTTTTTATATACCTGAACAAGTGAGAATTTTTTATGAAGGGTTGGGCCCGAGGAACAAACAATTCATTGACATGATGTGTAATAGAACCTTCAAAAACAAAGCCCCAAATGATGCTTATGAGTATCTGAAAAGCCTTGCTGAACAAAACCAAATATGGGGAACTTCACCTTATTTTGAAAAGCCACAAAGAAATATTGGAATTCATACACTTATAGAAGAAGAAATCCTTAGGGATAAACTCGCAGCACTCTCTAGAAAGGTTGAAGAGATAGACCTTAGGAAAGTCCATGAAATCCAAACTGTAGACCCTGTTTTCATAATTTGTAACAAACACGACCATAAGACAGACAACTACCCAAACATTCCATCCATCAAGGATGTTCTTTTAGAAGGACCCCCAGTAGAATTAAATTCCTTGAAATTTCAAAATCCTCTATACCAAAACACCTTCAACCTAAGGTATAATGACCACCCAGGCTTCTGCTGGAAAGATAACCAATAACCTAGCCAACCACAGAGACAAAAACCTTACCCCTATTAGAACTACCAAACCCATAACAAGTTCCAAACCCAACCTATCCAATACCAACAGCCACTAATCCATTTTCAACAAAACATCCCACCTCCAAAATATCCCCTGGGATAAACCAATCTTCTCAAGCACTAACCCAAATTATTCCACAAAGCCTACTAGAACAACTGTTCAAACAAATGGAAAGGATGAACTTGGAAGTCTCTTCCCTAAAAAAAGAACTTCAAACCATCAAAACTAGAAAGGCACCCATGCCTATACAATCCATTCCACAAAAAATAGTAAGGGGAGAGTCATGTTGCACTCAAACAACTCATGAACAACTAAAGGATGTGACTATTTTAAGAAGTGGGAAATCAATTGAGAAACCTGAAAAACTAATTCAAAACCCATCTGAAGATTCAAACTTGGATGAAAATTCAAATGAACCAAATGATCAAACTGAAAAACATGATAACATTGTCAAATAAACAACTCTTCAATAAACAACCCCACAACCTGCACCATTTCCTCAACGCATGAGGGGGAAAACCAAGTCTGAATTGAATGAAACATTGAGGGAAATATTCTCACAAGTCAAGTTGAAAATTCTAATACTAGATGAAATCCAAACCATACCTACCTACTCAAAGTACCTTAAGGACTTGTGCACTTTTAAAATAAAATTATCACATAAGAACCAAGTCCTTCTAGTAGCAATGTTAGCACAACAATCCAAGGAACCCTTCCACTAAAGATGAAAGACCTAGGATGTCCTTACATCAATGTTGAACTATGAGAGATAAAAGTTTTCAAGGACTTGTGTGACCTAGGTGCCAGTGTCAATCTCATTCCCTATGCTGTGTACTGCCAGTTAGGCCTGGAAGAGCTCCAACCCACATCTGTCACACTTCAACTTGTTGATCGCAGCATTAGGGTTCCAAAGGGGAATTTAAAGGATTTTCTGGTAAAGGTTGAAAACTTCATCTACCCTGCTGACTTCATTGTCCTTGAAAACCATCCAAACTTAGGAAATAAGGAACAAACCCCAATAATCCTTGGTCATCCTTTCCTTACAACAATCAACTCTGTTATCCGATTTTGAAATGGGAACATGACCATCACCTTTGGAAACATAAGTCTAGACTTGAACATCTATAATGCAATCTCACAAATAGGGGATGACGAGGAAATTTATGAAGTAAACATGATAGGAAGCATTGATAATGAATCCACAGAACATCAAGGAATATTTGATGCATGTTTTAAGTCAGGATGAGATTGACTTCCTTTGTTCACATGAAGGAAGTTTATCTCCTTGGCTTGAATCATTTTCAAATTGCTCTTATGATGAAGTCTTAGGTCCAACAATCAGTGAAACCTTTCAGGAAACCAATTTCATGGAGACCACTCCAACTTCCTTCTCTAAATCTGATCAAGCCAATCTAGTAGATGAAACTTTTACATGTGGGGAATCAATATTATCTAAAACTCTAGGAAAAAAAATTGATCTTGATTCAATGTCCCAATATTCTGCTGAAATTCTGAACCAACCTGATCTTGAATTGAATGAACTTCCTGCTGCACTCAAGTATGCCTTCCTTGGGTAAAATCAAACACACCCTACTGTAATTTATTCTTCTCTTGAAGCCAAAAACTAGAGGATGCTTCTAGATATACTTAGGAAACATAAGAAATCCATTGGTTGGACCATGTCTAATATTCCTGGGATTATCCCACTAATCAAGACTCATAGGATTATTCTATAATTTGATTCAAAGCCATGTCGTCAAACCCAATGGAGACTCAATCCTAATCTCATAGAGGTAGTAAGGAAGGAACTTTTGAAATTGTTAAAATTTGGTATCATCTATCCCATAGCTAAGAGTGAGTGGGTGAGCCCAATACAAGTGGTTCCCAAGAAGGAAAGAATCACAGTGATAACCAATAAGGATGGATATATTCTTCCAACAAGGGTGAGTAGTGGCTGGAGAGTCTGTATCAACTATAGGAAGCTAAACTCATTTACCAAGAAGGACCATTTCCCCTTACCATTCATTGAACAAGTCCTTGAGAGAGTGGCAGGTCATGCCTTCTACTATTTCTTAGATGGGTACTTAGGGTATAATCAAATTGAGGTATCTCTATAGGATCAAGGGAAGACTATATTCACATATCCATTCAACACCTTTTCTTTCAAACGCATGCCCTTCAGGTTATGCAATGCCCTTGGAACCTTCCAACAGTGCATGATGGGAATATTCTCAAACATGGTAGGGGATTTTCTTGAGGTCTTCATGGACGACTTCTCTATCTTTGGGGATAAATTTGAGGTATGTCTTAGGAATGTGGAGAGAGTTTTTTCCATATGTGAAGAAATGAATCTGGTCCTAAATTGAGAAAAGTGCCATTTCATGGTTAAATAAGGATTAGTCCTTGGCCATATAGTCTCGGGTAGGGGGATTGAAGTTGATAAAGCAAAGGTTGACATCATTCTTCACCTTCCATCACCCATAACTGTTAAGGAAGTGAGGTCTTTCTTAGGACATGCTAGTTTCTATAGAAGAATCATCAAGGAATTTAGTTCAATCTCTCATCCCCTTTGTGCTCTCCTAGTAAAGTATGCTCCATTTGTTTGGACATAAATCTGGGAGGGTTCATTATCAACCCTCAAATACTCTCTCACCTCTCCTCCCATTATGGAATCTCCAATAGAACATTCCTTTCTAACTTATGTATGATGATTGTGACTTTTCTGTAGGAGTTGTGTTAGGACAACAGTGTGATAAAACTCTTTATGTAATTGCTTATGCAAGAAAATCCTTAAATGATGCCCAAATCAACTACACCACCACTGAAAAGGAGTTACTTGCTATTGTGTTTGCCTTAGATAAGTTTAGGTCCTACCTCTTAGGACCCCCCATCACTGTGTTCACTGACCATTTTTCACTAAAATACCTCTTCAAAAAACAAGATGCTAAGGATAGAATGATTAGGTGAGCCCTTCTATTAAAAGAATTTGACCTCACAATCAAGGGTAAAAAGGGTGTTAAAAATTTTGTAGCTGATCAACTCTCTAGGATGGAATTCAAAGATAGTTCAAATCACCTTTCTGTGTCTGATTCATTCCCTAATGAACACCTATACTATGTGAGTGACTGCCCTTGGTATGCCGACATAGCCAACTTCTTAGTTATAGGAGTCATTCCAAAATTCTTAGGGACTCAAGATCGAAGGAAATTTCTTTCTGATGTTAGGCACTATGTGTTTGATAATCTATAACTCTATAAGTTCTTCCCTGACCAAGTCATTAGTAGGTGTTTTCCAGAATCTGAACAAGATTCCATCCTTAAATTCTATCATAGTGAGGCATGAGGAGGTCACTTTTCCTCTAAGAAAACTTCTGATAAGGTTCTTCAGTGTGGTCTCTTCTATCCCACCCTCTCAAGGGACTCCTACACATTTTTTCAAAGCTATTCTAAGTGTCAAAAAGTAGGGTCCATTACAAAAATGAATCAAATGCCACTCACTCCCATCTTAGTAATTGAAATATTTGACTGATGGGGAATCGATTTCATGGGTCCCTTACCAAACTCTAGGGGATATCTGTACATCCTTTTAGCTATCGATTATGTCTCTAAATGGGTTGAGTCCATTCCTAAAAAATCCAATGATCATAAAACTGTGATTAGATTTCTCAAGGAAAACATCCTCTCTAGATTTGGAATTCTTGAGCTATCATTAGTGATCATGGAACTCATTTTTGCAATCGTCCATTCTCAGCACTCATAGAAAAGTATGGAATTTCTCACAAAGTGTCCACTACTTACCACCCATAGATCAATGGTCAAGCTAAGTTAGCCAATCGAGAAATCAAACAAATTCTCGAGAAAACTGTTAATACATCTAGAAAAGATTGGTCGAGCAAACTCTTAGATGCTCTTTGGGCCTATCAAAGTGCATATAAAACCATTTTAAGAATGTCCCTATATAGGTTGGTTTATGGTAAAGAATGCCATTTTCCAGTGGAGATTGAACATAAGGCTTTTTGGGCAATTAAGAAAATGAATTATGATCTCTCATTGGCTGAAACAAAAAGGAAATTAGATCTCAATGAACTTGAGAAACTTAGGATGGGGGCTTATAAAAATTCAAGGATCAATAAAGCTAAAGTACAAGCCTACTAATCTCAAAATCTTAAAACCAATCACATTGTACCAGGTAAACCTATTCTTTTGTATAGTTATAAACTTCATTTACACCTGGGAAATTTGATTTCTAGATGGTCAGGTCCATACATAGTGCATAAGGTGTACCCCCATGGGGCTGTTGAAATTCAAGATCCCCCCAATAGTCAAACATTTAAAGTTAATGGTCATAGAGTCAAACCATTCATGGAACCATTTCAAAAACATGAAGTTGATGAAGAATTGTGTGAAACTACCTTAGATGATGAAAATAATTAATCAATTAGGGGTCCAAGTCGACCTAACGATGTTAAACAAAGCACTGCATGGGAGGCAACCCATGGTTTTCAAGTTTCCAATCATTTTGTTGTTTTAATCAACTTTATATTTTAAATAGGATTAATGAATCATTTTTATATTTAAAAATAAAAAAAATTGAATGTTGACATGTTCTTCTATTATGAGTATGGATGGGTATGAAATAGGAGTGCCATATTCATCCATGTCACGTGGTGTGATCCTTGAGTAATACCTTACCCAAAAATTTAAAAATAAGACAATGTATCATTAGTTCATTTTATTTTTATGTGTTTGTAGGTTAAAATAAAAAAATATAATAATAATAATAATAAAATTTAAATTCCACATCATAAGTCATGGGGAAAACCCCATCACAACCAGCGAATCCATGGGGACTCGAACCCGAGACTGAAGGGAGAAAGGGGCGCGCACTTACCACTGACCTACGGCTTATAGTGCTTCCATGTTCTATAATTTTTGTATATATACTTATATTTTACTTTTTTTATTATATGAATATATATATATATATATATATATATATAGTTTTTTGTTTATTTTTTTATTCCATTAGGGAATTATCATAGTGACATGGAGATCAAGGGATTAAAAGGGAGTAGCAAGAATTTCAACTTCAACCACCAGGTGACTTCATTCCATGATCCTCATTTTCAATTTACGTTTTGAACTCCCATTCTCTGCCTCTACCCCCTTCTAAATTTTCTTTTCTTTAAACACTGGAGATAATGTTATTTTAAGTTGTCGGGGGAGGAGATAAAAAAATATATTTATTTTATGTCAAAAAAATGAATGATTTGAAAAAAAAAAGTGTGCCTTAATGGAAGGAAAAAATTATTTAACCTTGAACATGATAATAGACATTGCACAATTTGAAACTGAATATCAAATAATTTAGCATGCCCTGATTCTGAGTTTAATCCATGTATATTTCATGAGCATAGATTTTGGAAAGTGTGGTTGTCTAATGTGATATTTCATTGTTTATATTTTCATCCAAATAAAAAAAAGAATCACAACGCACGTCCTTTGGATAGTGGGGTATTAGTTTTAGTTAATGGGGTCCCCCAAATAAATATAATAGGTTTGTTCATAATTTTATTTTTAATATGAATATTAAAAAAAATAATAAATGTGCATGTAGAGAAATGAAATGACCTAATGTGTGGATTTTGGCACTTGGGGATCGTGACTCCATAGTTGTTTGACCCAAAGTTGGTAATTGTATCTCTATTTATGGTAATTTGACTTTGTTTTTGAATTATTTAACTCAATATGATGCCCGAGTATGCGGGCTTCACTTGGTTCCCTAAGGTCTTTGAGCCTGGGAGTAATCGGAAAAGTCTCACTACAGGGGTTGACTCTTTTGAGTGCAATTTCAATTACCATGGCAGAATTGAAAAAAAACAAAAACAAAAAAAAAATACAATAATTTTTTTTAATACTTATTTTAATATTGAAATGTGATTCCACCTAGCGCTTCTATCATTTCCCCCTTGAATAAAGATGAACCCCCATGTCTAATGTGATACACAACACATCATCATACTTTATTGAAATTGAATGAAATGTGGCGATGAATTTGAAAAAAGGAACGAGCTTGGGATTGAGATCTTCTTATGAAACTATCTTTTATTAAAATATTTTTATGTGTTTCATGATTGTTTGGTATAAGGTTTTTTGGTTATCATTGCGTATTAAAATGTTTTTGGAAAAGGGAATTTGAATTTCATATTGTTGAGATACATTTTGCTCGAGACTAGAAAATATCAAGTTGGGGGGTGTTATTAACCAATAAAAACACATATTTTAATTAAATTTTAATGATATTAAATGTTCATTTTTGATCTTATAGGCCTGAGTTAGTGGATTTTAATTTTGAACATCAATTCTCATCATTTGTGCACTTCATACCTAATGTACACCAATTTAGGCCCAATGATTTATCTAATTTTAAGGAATGTAATATAAATATTTTAATTTCATATTTTGGTAAATGTATCTACACTTTAATATGAACATTTATCATTTAGGTATCAATGGAGGATATATAAATTATGATCGAGATATTTGGTGATGAAAGGAAACAATTCTGGAGAAGCCAGATTAGACACCAGCCCACTGATGAGAATTTGGAGCCCACAATACAGGCCCAATGAAGCCCAAATTTCGTGGGATGCTATAAAAAATATAGAGTAAAAAATACTTCTTCAGGAACTAGTGCTAATTCGGCCTTCATGGTGGTTATTAAGGCGTCCCAATTTGGAGATAAAATTTCAGGCCTGATTCTGAGGCCCATAAAAACAGCCCACCAATTTAATCATATCTCGGAAAAAAAATATTTTGGGATAAAATTTTACAGGAGGATTTTAGAAATCCATGGATAAATTTTCTTATTCTATTGATCACTCCAATTCGGCCATATATAAATCCATATAGGCGCATCTATTCGGTGGAGGCAATCTGGATGCAACTTCGGGTCAAGGGAGGAAAAGTCTCCTCTCCCTTACTTTACACCACCCTAGGCCTACCATACTCAAGTGAGATTCTTTGTACTATTGGGGGTTCAACCCAATCCTCTTGAAATTCATATTTAAGGTAGTGGTGGTGGAGGAGTTGAGGATCTATTGTGCTTGGCTTCATTGTAGTGTTATACTGTCGCTTTGTGTTTGTAATCACATTTCTTTTCATGTAAGTTGTTCAATTCAAATTAGTTTCTTAATAAAAGTTCTTCCTTTACTCTTATTATGTTATTATATATATCACGTTGATACCATTGCCTAAAAGTTTGAATTTATTCACACCATATTTTGTGAGATTTATCACACAATGGTGGAGTGATCGATTTTTGTTGTTGTTTTTACTTCTTCAATTCCACCCTCGTAAGTCTACTTCCCGCTTCCATTAAGGACATGTAATCAATGGAGGGATAACTATTTTATGGTTTGATACAAGTAAGTATCAATGGGATGGATTAAATTTTATTTATCACTATCTAAATGTTTATTAATTTCTTTAATTTGAGTTTCTTTTATTCGATTATTTTCTCTATTCATCTTCCATATTGAATTTAATCACCCCACTTTTATGTGATAATAAGATCCTTTACCTTGGATTTCTCATGAAAATGATCCTACAAGTGTATAGGTGATTATAATGTTTTTGTGAAGGTTTTTAACCAGTAGGTGATGAGGTTAGTTTGAATTCATTGAATGAGTTCTTCTCGAGTTAATGAAATTGAAATCATTAAAAAAAGAATTCATCCAATCCACCCTGAGCGATAACCTAGGATCAACTCATTATCTTAATTTGAATTAACTTAAATATGTTAGTGATACTTTAAACCCATATTAAATGAACCCAAAGTTTTCAAATTCATATCCAAAAATCCATCTCATAGGTTGTGTATCTTAGGTATCTTCTTAGGTCTCAGTGGATTCGACAACCCAAGCTAGACTACAAGGACCGTTCTACCTTCATCTCTTGGGTAAATTTGAGCGTGAATCAAGAAGCTACTAATTATTTCTACAATTTTTCTTCTCATAAATAATAAAAACTGATAATGGTTTTTAGATATAATTTGAGATATATATAATTAGTTCTAGAATATTCACGCGTATATTTTTTTTTGGAAATTAAGGGGAAAAAAGTTAAGTGACCTTAGAAGAGACTTAACCATATAACAATGGATGTGGTAAAAAATAAATTGAAAAGTTATGGGAAGTAAATATCATTATCCAAATTAATTCTCCATATTGGGTTAGCCCAAATCATATAGTACCCAAAAAATTTGGACTGGATATTATGAAGAATAAACAAAAAGAATTGATTCCCATGAGAGTCCAAAATAGTTGTATAGTTTTCATAGACTATAGAAAACCAATTCTATGCACAAAGAAAGATAATTTTCACATACCATTTTTTACCAAATTCTATAATGACTATAAAACACCCATTATTTATTTCTAGATGGATTTTCAGGATACATCTAGATGCCCATTGCATATAAGGACTAGGAAAAGGGAAGCATCACCTATCCTTATGTCACTTTTTATTATTGGATAATTCTGTTTAGACTGTGAAATACACTGGGTACATTTGAAATATTCATGGTAAGAATTTTCTATAATATGATATAGGTATTTCTTGAGGTATTTATGAATGATTTCACTAGGTTTGACAATACATTTGATCACTATTTTGAAAATTTAGATAATGTATTGAAAACTTGTATTGAAAAGAATCTTGTCTTGAATTTTGAGAAGTTCCATTTCATGGTTTAAAATAGGCATTATTCTTGGACATGTAATTTCAAAAAATGTGATTGAGGTTTATAAATATAAAATTGAATTTATCAATGTATTACCTTACATAACTTGTTTAAAATATGTTTGATCATTTTTAAGATATGCATGAATTAACAAATTATTTATTAAGGACTTTAGTAAGATTTATTTGTCACTATCTAGATTACTCTAAAATGATTCCAAGTTTAATTTTTATGATCATTCTAGGTTTTCTTTTGATGAGATGAATTGTAAACTGACCACACAACTAGTCATGCAACCAAAAAATTGGGAGCACCCATTTGAACTACTATATGATGATTCAAACCATGTTGTTGGAGAAGTGTTGTCTTAAATAATTGAAGTAAGACACAATGTCATTTTTTATACTTCCAAAAATTGGATAAAACACCAAACCATTATATAACCACTAAAAATGAGTTTTTAGTATTTATTTTTACCTTAGATAAATTAATGTCATACATTCTTTCTACTAATATAAATATTTTATCTGGTCATATAGCCAATAGGTATCTAATAAAGTAGGAAGAAGAAAAGATATGGCTGGTGAGATGGATAATACTACTCTAGGATTTTGATTTGGAGATAAAATACCAGATAAGAGATGAAAATAAAGTAGAAAATCATTTGAGTAGACTTCCCAACACAGTAGAGGAAAGATTCTAGATAAATATCCATTTAATAACTTCATTCTAAGAGAGAATCATTATTTTATTGAAGGAGTGGTCCATGGTATAATGATAGGTAAATTTTATGGTTCATTCTCAAGTTACATCATATATCAATGAATAATAATTTTTTAGATACAAAGTTGGATCATAGTTTTATGTTTCAGATGATCTATATATTTGGATGATTTGTAATTATCAAATTATTAGGAGATGTTTTCTTAAATTTGATGTGTAATATGCCTAAGATTTTTTCCATACATTTTCTTATGGAGGAAACTTTGGACCTTAAATAACTGATAATAATTATTATAATCTATAATATACTATCCCAGACTATTTAATTATACTTATATGTTTAATAAGATATGTGGGGAATCCAAATTTACTAAAAATATATCTAATAGAAAAAAATGATTCAAATAACAATTATTTTTTTGAAATATTTGATGTATGGGGAATACATTTTATAGGACCCTTTCCTATGGAATTTGGATATTCGTACATCTTGTTAGTTGTGTATTGTTTTTTGAAAATGGTGGAAGAAAAATCCACTAAAATGGATGATTCAATTGTTGTTTATTCATTTTTTGTGCGACTAATATCTTTTGAAAATTTTTGAATCCCAAGAAAAATCATCAATAAACAAGGAACCTAATTTTTCAATAGGTGGATAGAAGTTTGAACGTGGAAGTATGTAGTTCAATATAAAATATTAACCCCATACCATATACAAACTAATGGATAAGATGAATTTTATAAAAGAGATATTAAAGGAGTCCTGAAAAGGACTATCAAGTAAAATGGTAAGTATTGGAGTAAAATGTTATAAGATACCTTGTGGACTTATAGAAAATATTAAAAAATCCTAATTAGAATGATCCCATACATGTTAATTTATAGGAAAACCTATCATCTACTTATGTAACTAGAACATAAGGCCTATATGATAGTCAAGGAAATTAATATGGATCTGGAGAAAGCTAGAAAGAAGAGGAGACTTTAGATTCAAGAATTGGAAGAAATAAAGAGATAAACATTTATAAATTACAAAATTTACAAGTGGATAACAAGAATAGTACATGATAAGCTAATTGAACAAAGATGCCTCTATCTAGGAGAAAAATTTATTCTTTATAACTAATATACTGAAACTGATACTAGGTAAAATTCAATCTATATAGGAAAGATTATTTTCTATTACTAATGTGTAACCATTTGGTGCTATTTAGATAGTAAAATAAGGATAGAAGAACCCATTCACCATTAATAGACATTGTCTTTCAAAACCAATTGTTATTTCATTTTATCTTCTTTTAAAATGGGTTGAGGGGGGAAACCCTAACACACACAACCCATGCATCGAACACATGACTTGACCCCTTGTCTTGTAAATATTTCCTAGGAAGCAATGGAGGTGATCACGCTCCTCCAACCCTTTTACTAGTAAAATTCCCAGGGTGTACCATTCCTTAACCTTATGACGTACTTCCTTTATATTAAATAGACTCAAAAAACCATTTATATTATAATTCATTGAGTAAACTGTATCATTAATGTGTGGAGGAGAGAAACCAATATAGATTTATAAATTTCAAATTTTTATGTTTTTATTTTTCATTTATGTGTCATTATTTTTTAAATTTTTTTTGTGTTTTTGACACCAATTTAGCTTAGTTGAACACCTTTTTATGTTTAAAAACTATTATAATTGTGCCGCCGAAAATTAATTTTTTTATTATAAGAGGTCAGGATGACCGCAAGATATAGATCATGGGGGTCGAAAATGATGAAGTCCAAGGGCATCCCCCCGGATAACATCCTTACATTCCTGTGGGAGGGATCCAACAACGGAGTAGATCACCAACGGTTCCTCCTCTATTCCTGCACGAGCAAGCACATCAGCAGCAAAATTAGCTTCTCTCCATATATGATAAACCCGACAACCATCATTGATTTCCTTCGAGCATCTTCTAACGAGATAGATCAAATCCCATGGAGGGTTGTATTTCCCCTGCAGAGATCGAACCAGAATCTCGGAGTCAGATTCAATCGACCCAACCTGGAGACCGAACCTTTTGCAAAGAGAAATTCTAGTGAGAAAAGCCCTCATCTCCGCACATACAGAATTACCCGGACCATAGAACGCACTGAAAGCCAAGAACACCGATCCATTTGAATCCCTGAGCAGACCGCCCCCTCGCATGCATCCATTCTTGAAAGAACCGTCCACATTCAGCTTGTTACCACTCTCAGGAGGGTTCCATTTAACCCACTGACCTGGACAACTAATATTTGACATTGGTCTATTAAGGAACCTGTTCAGCGCCTGGGAATTTTTTCCCCCCTTCACACAAACAGCCAGTTCGGAGATGAGAACCTTCACCTTTAACAGCATACTGGAAAGTGCAGGCCTCTTGTCCAGCCTGGTTGTGTTTCGCGCCTCCCAAATAGTCCAGCATATGGCGCTGAAGGTGATGCTGCAGATTTTTTCATGCATTTCGTTTTGATCGGATTCCAAAAAACAGAAGGAAATGAAGTCCTGTATAGAGTTGTAATCACCATCAGCAGACATCCGCAAGTCAAAAGCTGACCATAGACCCACAACCCAATCACTCATACAGAACAGATGCAAGGCAGACTCATTGCTCGGATTAATGCAGCAGAAACAGCGCGACGCCAGAGAAATACCCTTCGATTGCACATTGTCATCCGTTGGAATAGACCGATTCCGTAACCTCCAGACCAAGAAGTTCATCTTAGCAGGAATATCCTTACACCATAACCGCAGGTCCCATTCACTCCTCACCGATGATGGATGTAGCAATTCTCTAAAATCATGTCCATTATAGCTCCCGAAAGAAGATCTAGTAAAACAGCATAAATCTGCCTCCTCTGAAAAGGAAATGCTATTAAAAACCTCCATCTGCTCGTTATTCAGAATCACCTCCAGCAAAGCAGGGTAAGATCTTGCCTCCCTAACAGTCATATCAGGACCCGGACATCCTGGAAAAAAAAGTTTCTCTCCCACCCAGTTATCCCTCCAAAGATTAATTGAACCTCTCCCAACCACCCATTGTGTGGCCTCCTGTAAAGTTCCCAAATGCCGGAGAATACATCCGGCCAACTTCGAGAGTTTGCCGGGACGGATTTCCCAATCTTCCCAATGCCTTCCATAACGATTTCTAAGAAGAGTGGCCCATAGAGACTCCCCCACAAGAAAATCCCAAGCTAATCGAGCTTGCAAGGCTTGCATGGTCTCTTTGATGTCCCTTAGACCAATACCCCCCTCCCCCACTGGTTTAGCCAAACGCTTCCAGGATGCCCAATGGTATCTTCCGAGGGAGTTGGCATCCCATAAGAAACAATTCATGATCTTCTCCATCCTATCAATGATCCCTTTTGGGGGAGTGATCGTAGAGAAAATGTGCATCGGAATGGAAGACAAAACGCTGTTGATAAGAGTGATCCGGCCACCAAAGGATAAAAATCTGCTCTTCCAGTTCACAATTTTCCCAAGAATTCTGTTCATGATATCCTCAAAGAACGACTTTTTAATCCGTCCAAACGAGATTGGGGCTCCGAGATAAATCATAGGAAATTGTTTCCTCTGAATTCCAAGTGTATCTTGAATGTTCCTGCTTCTTCGAACAGAACACTTGTTGGATATGAAAACACTGCTCTTTCTTGAGTTAATTCTTTGTCCGCTTAAATCCCCATACACCCTCATGATCTTCAGGAAGTTAAGAAGAGACTTCCTCCTACCGTTAATGAATATAAGAATATCATCCGAAAACATGAGGTGTGATATACAGCCAGCCCCGGACTGTCTGTAAGGTAAAATACTTCTTGCACTCATGCTACTCTTTAGAGTTCTAGATAAAGCATCCTGTGCCAGAATGAACAGCGAAGGATACAAGGGGTCTCCTTGCCTCACACCCCGTAAGCTTTTGAAGAAACCAAACCCTTTTCCCATAAGAGAAATTGACAACCACGGCGAAGAATAACATCTGAATCAAAGATCAATAACCCATTCATGAAAACCCATACTTCTCATGGACCGGATAATAAAACTCCATTCCAGTTTATCATACGCCTTATCCATATCCAATTGAATAATAACATTAGATCCCACAACTTTCTTGTTAATATCCTCCACTAACTCCTTAGAAATTCCGATCGCTCCTTGAATATTTCTGCCTTTCACAAACCCATGTTGTTCCTGTGACACAATCCGAGGGATAACCTCATTCAACCTCTTAGCAATCAGACTAGCCAGAATTTTATAAGAAACATTGCATAAGCATATAGGTCTATACTGATTAATATTTGTTGGGTCCTTAACTTTTGGAATGAGGACTACCCTGGAAGCACAAGAGCTTCGGTTAATAGAGCCACCCTGGAAGAAATCTTGAATGGCCTCAATAACTTGTCTCCCCACAAAATCCCAAGCGGCCAAATAGAAAGCTCCAGGGAAACCATCCGGGCCTGGAGTGCTCTCAGGAGCCATGCAGCGAAGAACTCCCCAAATCTCCTCCTTAGAGGGAGTAGTAAGTAGAGCCGCATTATCCTCCTCCCTTAACAGCCTCGGCAATCCACCCAAAAATTCTGCTTCCTCCCCTGTTAAACCATGATTAGTATTAGAAGCCTCTCCTGCCAGAAGTTTCTCAAAGTGCTGCATAGCCAGTTCCCCCACCACATTCACATCGGATGTGAATGAACCATCCTCCAGCCTAAAATTGATTTTCATATTTTTCCTTTCCTTAAAACAAGCCTGGAAGTAAGCATTATTGCGATCTCCCTCTTTAAGCCAGCGAATTCTGGATCTATGTTTAAGATCTCTCTCAATTTCCAGAAACTGCGCCGTTAGAAGATTACGTTTATCACAAAGCAACAGAAATTTATCCTCATCCCAGCTTCTTTGGAGCTCCTCTTCAATTAAATCCAAATCTGATTGTAACGAATCAACCGACACATCGCCGAAAGGATTATTCAGCAACCATCCCTTTATATCCATTTTCAGGCACCTAAGACGCCTTGAGAGGCCAACCCAGGATCTCCCTGTCTCCTCTTTCTCCCAAGACGTTCTCATCATTTGTAAGAAGCCGTCAACCCGATGCCAGTTCGAAGAGTAAACAAAAGGATAATTATCCGCCTCACCTCTTTTCACTTCCACCAGCAGTGGAGCATGATCCGATAGAACACGAGATAAGTGAGAAACCAAAGTTTTCGAGAACGAGTCTAAACCTTGCAGATTGGTCAAACACCGATCAAGACGACTCCAAATACGATTGTTGCCTTTACGGTTATTGCACCAAGTGTATTTGCATCCTTTGAAACCCAAGTCTAGTAGTCCCCTACTAGAAATACAGCTTCTGAAATCCTGCATACCAATGATATTGCTGCCAACTCATCCCTTTTTTTCAGAATTCTCAATAATTGTGTTGAAGTCTCCACCAACCAACCAAGGAAGTCCAAGTGAGTCGAAGGAAGTCAAATATTCCCAAAGGGGCCGTCTACCTTGCACGTTGCCACTGGCATAAATAAAAGAAAACAAAATTACTGATCCCTTCATTAAAATCGCTCATTTGAGAGGCCTCTAAACCAAATTTGAAAATATCTACATAATGAAATAATTTTATGAGATAATTAATCCATACTTTAATAACCTAAATTTTCAATGCATTCAATTCAAAACCATAAATCATTGAGGAACTTATGTTGAAAATTATTGAGTAATTCTTTTGATTGAAAAGATATTTTTTAACATAAAAGTCTATCCTTTCCTAACATGATATCTAAAACTTTTTATACATTAGAACATATGAATTTATAGATTATATATCCACATTACAATATATAAATTTATAATTATCCATGTCTAAAATTAAATTCATGGTCATAGTTGAACTTAAGTGTGAGGGGAAGCTATTTTATGAGTAGATATGGGGTGAAATATCAAATTTGGAAAATATAAAATGTTGAAAGGAATTTTATACAACTATTTGAAGTTGAAATATTATTCTCTACCATTAAAATTCATATTTATGCCAAATTTAAAAAATATAAAAAGGGTGAAAATCTGTTGAAGGAAGTAAAGATAAGAAATATTTAATATTGTTAAAGTGATTATTGTGGGAATATTCCATGATAATACATAATGATTTGGGTGTTGAATCACTTTAAGGGAGAGTGAGTGAAGATAAAATTCTTGAGTATAAATTGTTAATCATGCATTTTTCCATAATTAAATCCATCCTCCTCATTTCAACTTATAACTTTTAACATCATAACATACCAAAACTTATATATAGAACAGAACTAAAAATACCTCATGAAAAAGGAAATTACCTGACACATTATGTTGATATATAGGAACATAGAAATCCTAAGGTGAAACAGTTGGAATTTTACCTGAGTGGTAAGGTCACTCTATAATCATGTATGAAACCTACATTCAAATTTTGGTAGGAGTGAATTATTATGGTATTGAAGAAGAATTATACCATTTTAATAGTTCTGGTACTATAATTATGGTACTATTTAACCGATATGGGATTCTAGGCCATGTATAGGGCCTTTGGGACACTAATTTTAGGCATTCAAAACTTTTTACTAGAGAATGTTTAAACTTATGGAGTGAAATATAGTGTGATGGTGGTCATTGGAGAAGTTAGGAAAGATACAGAGAGGTCCATCTATGGAGTGGAAAGGACATATCGAGATATAGTATGTGCACACCTCTATGTAGGGCAGAGATGGTAGTCCCTGAACATGACATTGAAGTAATGAGATGGAGTATAATAATGGTAGAAATTCAAGGGGAATAAGTTATTCCATTGTATGACCTATGGTCTACTTATCCAAAGTCTATTGCACCTATTGTTCTTTGGGGAATGTATTCTGGGCCTTAGGGATATACACTGGTCCTTTGTGCCTATGAGGATTTAGGTTATATAATATTCAAGTCTATGAGCATCAGGGACTCAGGGTCTTGTTAGGGTTCCATATAAACCAATATAAAAAGGTAGTTTATCTATATAATAAAAAAAATTAAAGGCCTTTAGGCTAGGGGTAAGCTTATAATGACTTATGTTGGGATTAAGAAATATTTTCTTGAAATTCATACTTTGTGTAATGAGATAAATACATCCAAGATGGGAGTTATAAATGAGTATGAGAGGATGAAAAAAGTGGAAATTAATAGAATTTACTTCATGGAGAAAACAAAATTAAGAACATGTAGGAGGCATGATAAAATTGAGTGACTGAGTTGTTGAAAAAGGGACTAACATTAGCTAGTGTTTTGAATTTTTCTTGTGTAATATTTTTGATGTTTAATTATTTAGAAGTCCAAGGTTTAAGTTTGGGGGAATTTATAGATGTAATAAATTCATTATATTTTGTTAATATTCTATTAATTTTATTCCCCCACATGTATTAAGTAATTTAGTTTTAAAGTGTTTTTTTGAATGAAAGGGTAAGTTCATTGTATTTTATGAATATTTCTTAAAATGGATGAAAATTTTATTTTCATTTATTTAATCAATTTATGAAATAAAATTAATGTCAAAATATTTATAATCCTTTTAATTGGTGTTTTGATTGTGAATAGAAATCTGGATAAAATAGATGAAGAGATAAATATAGAAAATTCATCATCCTAGGTGTTGAATAAATTTATAAGGGAATTATACATATGATTAATTTTGAACATTCCCAATGTACGTAAGAGTCACTATGAAATGGTTAAAAATTTTTAAGAGTTGTATACTCATAATTAAGATAACTTTAGAGTTATATATTAAGAATTTAGAAAATTACTAGGCCAATACATAATAGTGCCAAGCTGCATACGTATGGGTTACACCACTATGGCCCTAAATATATAAGGGTTTATGAATTTTTCATTGGGAGAAGAAATTACAGGATGTATAGAGGTTTAAATAAGGGTTGATCTGAGTTACCAAGTGACATGTAAGAGTCCTTTGTCTGATATATAAGAGTTACTAGTGGGTGCACCAATGCATAAGGGTAAATGCCTTTTCTATTTATATTAAGGAGACGATCTTCCCTGAGATATGAATTATTTTTAATATCATACATAAAGGTTTACATGTAGAGATAAAATATATACAGGTCCACTTTATTTCAAAAATAATATATGTAAGTGCCCTATTATTTTCAAAATCTTGAGAATGGAATGTCACATGGGGTTAATTATTTTAAAAAATACTCAGAAGGAATTACATCCATAAAGATCATATTGATTATATGTGGATAATTTTTATGTAGATGGGAATTGGAGAGGATCTTAAAATCATAGAAGAATGAAGCTCACCGAATGACTATCGAGTGACCTATAAAGGAAATAATTCAAGTTTCATATTTATAAGTAGCTTGAAATCTTGAAGGGGATATTTAAAATCAAATAGGAGATAATCTCATGAAGCTTGACTAAAATTTATAATGTAAGGAAGAAAATATGAAAAGAGGATGGAGTCTGAGATGAATAGGGATCAAAGTTTTGAGTTTGGTTTTATTATACTAATATATTTTATATTTTATATTTTAATCTTCTATAACCTCACACATAGAGGGGGGAAACCCTTTTAATGATTGAGTCAGAAGAAAGATGACCTTTTTTAATGATTGGGTCTACTCTTCCTCTAAAGTTAAATTTTTTATTACCATATCACTTTAAAGGGAAAATTAAGAAATCAAACAAGACAAAACAAAGCGTGATGGGAATAGAAGGAACTCACAAAATCATCATAAAAAAAACTAAAATTATTAGAATTACTCACTCTATATAAGCTTCATTGCAGCAAGGTTACCTGTATCTCAATATTTCTATTGATAAGATCTTTAAAATGGTTGGCCATTGTATCCCAAGTCTGGGTATATTAATCTATGTTAATTTTACCCTTAATGATTCCACGTGACAATATCCAATCTTTTTTATTAATCCACTTACATTTATTACCATTAAGATAAACTCAGATCAATCCCTCGTATATTCTATCAGTATCTATCTTTGACATGTTGATATTGAAATATTTATCTAACATCTCTTCCTTTGAGTTAAAGAGAAGAAACATACCTACATTCTCATCACTGAGAGGTTTTGTTGACCCCTTAATGATTTCTAAACCTCCACTAGGTCTAGTCTAGACTATGCATCTGTTATCTTTAATTTTCTAGTAAATCTAGTGACCATAGGCTTTGGGAGGTTGGAGTAATCTTTGGGCTGATTTTTCTTCTTTTTATTGTCTAGAATGTTTATGACCACATTTCCTTGCTTTCTATTACTCAAGACGCTCCCAAAATACATCATTATGTGATGATCTTAATCCTGTTACGAAGCAGATTTAGAGTCTGAATCTTTGACGCTCAAAGGGTGTTGAACATCATGTACTAAAATATCGAGAGCCATTTTGTAACGACCCAATGTTTTATTAATGGAAATTAATTTCTTATAAAAATGTAATATAATCACATGAAATCACAACACAATGAACTACTTAGTACTATGTGACATTTAAACATAATTTTGTCACTTATGTGATTTGAATTTCAAAAAACAGTCATCTACAATTGTGATCAATAAGTTATTTGGAGTCTGATAAGACAAAATTAATTTTTGATGAATAATAACATACCCTTATGAATAGAAACATACATTTATGAATATTAATGAATATTAATGAATATAAAATTATCCAAAAAAAATAGAAACTTCATCCATGAATGTATAAATACAATTTAGACATCCTAAAAGTGAAAAAAACGATCATAGTATAAGAATTGGTATTTTTGTATGTCAAAAATATTTTATTTAAAATTTTATGATTTATTTAATAATTTAAAATGGAAATTTATTTACATAAAATGTAATCATAAATTTTTACATTATTTTCTTATAATTATAATATAATTTTATGGGACCTTGATTAATTTTTCAATGTGTTATAAAACAAGTTATAGTTTTAATATTGTTTTTATTGAATAAATTATGATTTTATTTAAAAATTAAATAAAAAATATTTATAAAATTATTTTCAAAAAATGGAGTTCATTTTTTAATTCTAAACATCAAAAAATGGTCAGGGTGAATTTTGGGGATTTTTCTAAAATAGTTGAATTTTTCTTGAATAGTAAAAATACAGTTTTGAGTTTTCAATATGTTTAATGACAACATAAAGATTTAATAATTAATAAAAAATGCTGGTATACTTTTGTAGAGTAAAATAAGATATTAGGTTTCCCAAGTGGTTAATACCAAGGTCAAATACCATGGTAAAGCCCATGGTTTTGCAAAAACCACTAATGAGGTGTCCTTTGAAATTAATAAACAATTCTCCCTCTTTTACTATAAATACCCACTGTTTCCTTCATTTTTATTTCATTAAAAATCCATCATCCTCAAAGATCCAGTGTTTTTACCACCCTATGAGTCCTCCCAAGGTGTCCTCAATCCCCCAAGGTCCCAACCTTCAAGTTTTAGGAGTTACTCTACAAAGTAAGAGAACATTTCACCCTCCTCTTTTAGTCAACACTTCTTTTATGTTATCTATTTGAATTTCTATTTTCATATGTCAGGGTTTGATTTTATGTATCCCTATTACTGTTATTTTTATGTCTATATTATTATATACCCTTTTTTCTCTCATCAATTTATTTTATGAAATATTAAGCGATGTCGTTAGGATGCTGAATTTTCATAAGGGATCTCTCAACTTTTCTTTCATTTTCATGTTCATCTATTTTATTTTTCTCTCCTAATATCCATTCATCCAAATGTTGTGATGACTCAATTACCTTAAATTTAATATAATTTTGTCATGATAAAGGAATAATTCTTGATCATCTCTCCTTTCCCTTTCTTTTATACTAAAAATGAAAACACCATCCGAGATGTGCTAATTTACGACATTCAAGGACAATGAGTTTTCAATTTCTGTTACCATCTTAAATTATGGTCATGAAACCATTTTCATGGTTTAAATAGAACATAATATATGTATTATGTCTCATATATGGTTCTGGAATCCTTTTGTACACATGGTTTTGATTTTTAAAATAAAACATGTTCTTTGTGGTCAGAAACCGCCAATTAACCCAAACAGTTACCTTTAAATAATTTATATAATGATTCATATTCACACCATGTAACCAAATAAAATTTACAACCATGTAACATTATGTATTTTCACTAGTAACATATAACTCTAATTCTGGAAAACCATCCTCATTTTACATGATTCTCCGAACATGCATCTCAGTGAACCGATCATTAGAACCAAGGAAACAAACGAACCCGAACAATGAAATTGAACCTCATAACCAATAAAAAAGGTTATGAAGGAACTCAAAAAGGTTTTAATAAATCATTTAAAAATATAATATTTTCTGTAATTAATAATCAATGAACCTAATTTGATTATTCATGTGGTTAATATCAAGTGGAGAATACCATCAGACTTAAGGTAAGGGATCCTCTCTATTTCACTTTTATTCAAGAATGTCCTCTCTGTTATTCCCTTTTACATATAATTTCTAATGTTTGGTTATGATTTTACACCTTCCCCATACTTAAATAACGATGTATAAAATATTATAAATCCATTTATCTCTCATTAAGAGCTCCCAAGTACAACTGATACCATGCCGATATTCCGTAAGGGATTCTACTCGAAAGACCTTTATTCCTTTAGGTTTCCCCAACGTTCTTTTTACCCAAATTAAGTTGTCCTTTATTTTTATGTAAAACATATAAATACTATGTATATGCTCCAAAATTATGTTCCAAGATCCATCTCTCATTCTCTTTCGGGGATATACATGTTTTTAAGTGATTCTCTCCTTAATTCTTCCCGATAAGAAAAACTATTTTGAGGGAACATCCCAAATTCTTACCCAATTTCAAGTGCACTCTATCCTCTATTTTAAGAAACCACTATCTTTATAAAATTATTCTTTTTATTATAAAAACCTTCTTTTTTCACTTTTGGTTTTATATAAAATATTATTCTCTTTTCGATTTTAAATGGTCTTTAGTATTTTCCTTAAAATTGCACTAAAATGTTTTAATGATAAGAATTTATTAAATACTATTCTTACATGTTGTCACTTATATTTTACACCAATTACCATGATATATTCAGATTTTATCTTATTAATTTCTATGTATGTTTTAATTCCTTTCTCTCATGGACACTTTTATGATTCACCCATTCATTATGCTTCATGACATGAATGTGATACCCATTTCTCTCTATGGATTCCCTTATGTTTATGTATTATTGATTATGTATGATTATTTATTTGGAAAGAATATTCATGAACATGTTAATATGGGTTCACCCAGATAGTACTCTAATGCATTGGGTAAAGTTAAGTCTCATAAGATGTCATGTGCCACAGTCTTGGTGGTTAGCCTTGGATTGTGCTACTATGTGAAACAATCTTCATGGTTATCCTTGAATCATACTAATGTCATGTTTTATGTTGTTGTCACATTAATATGATTCCATGTTTATATGATCCCATGTTTATATGTTATGATTCCATATGTTCCATGATTTTTTTATCATTATTTCACGCCTTCTAACCTTTGTGCTAAAGCCTTACTCTTATGTATAATCCCTTACTGGGATCTTTAGCTCATCCATTTGTTCATGTTATTTCTAAGTTACCCTATGCATATGTATGAGAACAATGGAAGATAGGAGCACATTTTGGAGTTTAAATAAAAAGTTTTTTTAGGTTTTATTATATACCTAGTCTTCCAAGACACTGGACTTTACGATCCTTGGCTTGTACTATAATGTATAATTATGCTTAAAATCATGTAATGTTATATGTGAAAGGTTAGGGTCTATATAGTTGGTATCATAGGAATTGTTGAGTTATTTTTGGAGATTAGAAAAATGGCACTTTAGTAAAACCTTAGGAGTGAGACTAAGTATAAGATTACACCCCTAAATTTTGGTAAGTATAGAGTAATTGGTTTATCAAGAAAATACATCCTTGTCTGTATACAAACAAGTATAGGTGGCTCTAGAATAGATGTATCTAGGGGTAAAACCTAAAAACACCACTTTGAGCTAGACTCAAATAGGAACTGGTTCATGACAATGGGCCTTGATGCACTCTTTATTTGACACTCCCATGGGATATTCTTTGGTAAATTCATAAGCTTAGTAAAAACCATTTTTAAGAGAGAAAAAAGGATCCCATAATAATATATTATAGGATATATATCATGAATAACATAGATTTGGGTCTATAAACACATAAGTTAAGAAGATAAGTGTAATTTGTAAGTTATCTCTTTAAAGACATTGGTTTCCCCCTTATGTCATACTCATCCCAAAATTTTCTTTTTATTCTAGACAATGGCTAGTAATTGGATGAATCAAGTTAAAAATAGATGTGAAGGACAATGTGATGACTGTCAAAATGAGATCCTCGATCAGATGGGAGCTCAAGAAGGACATATCAGGATTATGCCAAACCAACTATCAAAAATCATGATTAACAATTGGTACTTGGTTTAATTACCAAAGGAGTCAATGAATATGAAGATTAAATCTCATGAAGGTCCATCTAATAAAGGTGATAAGGGAAAGAAGACCCAATTTCTATTTTGAAACAACTGTGGAAAGTGGCTCCAAGGGAAATGTCACAAAGGGACTGTGAGATGTTTTGAGTGTGGAAAGATTGGGCACAAAGTAGCCAATTACCATGAAAAAAATTAATAATGTAATGAATGGAAATGAAGTTCCAGCTAAGGCATCGTACATAGTTCTATGTCATAAATGTGTAGAAGTTGGATATTATCCAACACGATGCTCTATTGTAAGGGCTGAGAAGCATGATGAGAATCAACAATCTCCAAGATCAAGGGAGCACTGAAGGTCCTATGATAAAATGGATAATGATTAATAAATTACATGTAATCACTACTTAAAAGTAGTGTATGTTATAATGTATTTCAATTCATGTCCTATTAGTATATATTTCATGTTTTTTAAGAACATCGAGTTCCCAATTTAAATGATATTAAATCATTAGGAAAAACTTCTACGAGTGTAGTATCAAATGTTGAAGTTTGTGGGATTTTTTTATTGAAAATATTATAAGTTTACCTTTGGTGTAATATAAGGTAAAATGAAAATTTATTTGCCTATTCCTCAAGAGAGTTGAAAATCTATGAGAAAAAATATCCTACGCATGATCGTGAGTTGGCGACAGTCATCTTTGCATTAAAAATCTGGTGACATTATTTCTATGGGGATAATTGTGTGATATATACTGACCATAAGAGTCTCAAATGTATATTCACACAAAAATATCTTAATATACGCTAACAAATATGAATAGATCTCATCAAGGATTATGACTTCTCAATCCACTACCATCCCGGTAAGGCAAAGAAGGTGGCATATTATCTAAGTAGAAAAGATCCTACATATTTATCAATGATGATAATTGAAAAGGATATGATATTATTATATTTTTTGAGGATGGACATGGGAATCATAAGGGAGTAACATCATCAATCCTTTGTCAAATGATTGATCAACCATCTCTCATGGAAAAAATAAAGGATGCTCAAGGAAAAGATGTGGAAATTTAGAAAAGGGTGGAATCCATTAGAAATAGGAAATCCTACGATTTCAAAATTGAAAAGGATGGAGTCATAAGGTTTGGGTCATGATTATGTGTACCATCTGATCCATAGATAAAGAAGGAGCTTTTGAATGATGCACATATCTCAACCTTCACTTTTCACATAGGGAGCACAAAGATGTATCAGGATCTCAGAGAAAACTTATGGTGGGATAATTTGAAAAGGGATATTACTGAATACACATCAAAGTGCCTAGTATGTCAACAAGTGAAGGATAAAAGATAGAAGTATAAGGGGATGATGCAACCACTACCCATACCAACATGGAAGCGTGAGAACATCAACATGGACTTTTCTATTGAACTTCTAAGAACATCCAAAGGAAACAATGCTAATGGGTCATTGTGGGTCATCTTACAAAGAAAACTCACTTTATCGTGATTTGAGAGGACTTATCATTGGATCAAATTTCACAGATATATATCAAAAAGTTGGTAAGGATACATGGAGCACCACTATCTATTGAATCTAATAGAGATCCAAGATTCACCTCAATGTTCTGGAAAAGTATCCAACATGCTCTAAGCACTGAACTTAACTTCAGTACAGCCTATCATCCTCAAACTGATGGACAAACTAAGTGAACTATTTAGACATTGGAAGATATGTTGAGAGCATGTTCTTTGGACTTCAAAGGAGTATGAGACCAATATCTTCCATTGGTTGAATTCTCCTACATTAACAGTTTCCACTCGAGCATCTGAATGGAACCATACGAATCCCTTTATGGGAAAAGTTGTAGAACACAGATGTGTTGGGATGAAGTCAGTGAGTGTAAGCTATTAGGACCTGAAATGGTCGAAGAAATGGTGGAGAAGTAAAAAACCATTCAGTAGCACATCAAGGCAGCCCAAAGTTGACAGAATAGTTATGCAGACAATCGTCGACGGGACCTTGAGTTCCAAGTTAGAGATAGAGTATTTCTACACATATCTCTATGGAATAAGGTTATGAGGTTTGGGAAGAAAGGAAAGTTAAGTCCTAGGTACATTGGACCCTTTGAGATTCTTGATCATGTCGGGGTTATGTCCCATCAACTAACACTTCCACCTACCATGTCAAAAGTACACAAGGTCTTTCATGTATCCCTCTTAAGAAAGTACCAGACTCTTCACATGTACTCTCTTCAAAGGTGGCATAGTTGGAGGATGATCTTTATTACAAGTATAAACCAGTGAAGATCTTGGATCGTAGAGATAAAGCTTTACGTAACAAGACTACTCACCTAGTTAAGGTGCTATGGCAGAACTATAAGTACGAAGAGACAACATGGGAACTAGAGGAGGAAATGGAGGAAAAGTACACACACCTGTTTATGGCCTAGAATGTAAAATGAAAATTTTAGGGTGTAATTTCTTAAGGGGGGAAGAATGTAACAACCCAATGCTTTATCAATGGAAATTCATTTCTTATAAAAATTTCATATAATCATGTGAAATCACAACACAATGAATTACTAAGTACTATGTGGCCTTTAAACAAAATTTTGTCACTTATGTGATTTGAATTTCAAAAAACAGTCTTCTACAATTGTGATCAGTAAGTTATTTGGAGTCTGATAAGATAAAATTAATTTTTGATGAATAGTAACATACCCTTATGAATAGTAACATACCTTTATGAATAGTAATGGATAGTAATGAATAGAAAATCGGCCAAAAATATAAAAAGTTCTCCCATGAATGTATAAACACAATTTAGACATCTTAAAAGTGAAAAAATGATCATAGTATAAGAATTGGCATTTTTGTATGTCGAAAATATTTTATTTACAATTTTATGATTTATTTGATAATTTAAAATGGAAACATATTTTCATAAAATTTAATCGTAAATTTTTACTTTATTGTCTTATGGTTATAAGATAATTTTATGGGACCTTGATTAATTTTTCAAGGTGTTATAAAACGAGTTATAGTTTTAATGTTGTTTTTGTTGAATAAATTATCATTTTATTTAAAAATTAAATTAAAAATATATAGAAAAATATTTTCAAAAAATTGAGTTCATTTTTTAATTATACGCATCAAAAAATGGTTAGGGTGATTTTTTGGGATTTTTCTAAAATACTTGAATTTTTTATGAATAGTAAAAATACAGTTTTGAGTTTTTTGTATGTTTAATGACACCATAATGATGTGATAATTAATAAAAAATGTTGGTCTAATTGTGTAAAGTAAAATAATATATGAGGTTTCCCAAGTAGATAATACCATGGGCAAGCGCATTGTTTTGCAAAAACCAGTAATGAGGTGTCCTTTGAAATTAATAAAAAAACTCTCCCTCTTTTACTATAAATACCCACTCTTTACTTAGTTTTCTTTCATTACAAATCTATAATCCTCTAATATATGGTGTTTTTACCACACTAGGAGTCCTCCCAAGTTGTCCTCAATCCCCCAAGGTCCCAAATTTTATGTTTTAGGAGTTACTCCACAAGGTAAGGGAACCTTTCACCCTCCTCTTTTAGTCAACACTTCTTTTATGTTATCTCTTTGAATTTCCATTTTAATATGTTGGGGTTTGATAATATGTATCCCTATTACTGTAATTTTTATTTCCATATTATTAGATACCATTTTTTATCTCATCAATTCATTTTATGAAATTTCAAGCGACGCCATTAGGGTGCCGAATTTTTATAATGGATCTCTCAAATTTTCTTTCATTTTCAAGTTCATCTCTTTTCTTATTTATTTCCTCACCCCCTTTAATCCAAATGTTGTGATGACTCCAGTAGCTTACATGTACTGTAATTTTTTCATGTTAAAGGAATAATTCTTTATAATCTCTCATTTCCCTTTCTTTTATACTAAAAAATGAAAACACCATCTGAGATGTGCTAATTTACCACATTCAAGGACGATGGGTTTTCAATTTCCATTACCATATTCAATTCAGGCCGTGAAACCATTTTCATGGTTGAAAAATACCATAATATATGTACTATGTATCATCTATGGTTCTATAATCCTTTTTTACACATTGTTTTGATTTGTAAAACAAAACATGTTCCTTATGGTTAAAAACTGCCAATTAACCCAAACAGTTAAGATTAAATAATTTATATAATGATTCATATTCACTCCAAGTAACCAAATGAAATTTACAACCATGTAAACTTATCTATTTTTACTAATAAAACATAACTCCAATTCTGGACAACCATCCCCATTTTACATGATTCTCTGAATATGAATATAAGTGAACCGATCATTAGAACCAAGGAAACAAACGAACCCAAACAATGAAATTGAACCTCATAACCAATCAAAAAGGTTATGAATAAACTCAAAAAGATTTTACTAAATAATTTATAAATAGAATAGGTTTTTTAATTATTAATTAATGAACCTAATTTTATTATTCAAGGGGTTAATATCAAGTGGGTAATACCATCAGACTTAAGGTAAGGGATCATCTCTATTTCACTTTTATTCAAGAATGTCCTCTATGTTGTGAACTTTTACATATAATTACTAATGTTGGGGTATGATTTCTAACCTTTCCCATACTTCCATAGTGATGTATAAAAGATGAGAAATCCCTTTATCTCTCATTAATAGATCCTAAGTACAATTGATTCCATAAAGATATTCCGTAAGGGATTCTACCCGAACCACCTTTATTCCTTCAAATTGCTCCAACATTCTTTTAACCCAAATAAAGTTGTACTTTATTTTTATTTAAAAAATATAAATACTTTTTATATGCTCCAAACTCATGTTTTAATATCCATATCTCATTATATTTCAGGGATATACATGTTTTTAAGTGACTCCCTCCTTAATTCTTCCCGATAAGAAAACCTATTTTGAGGGAACATCCTAAATTATTACCTAATTTCAAGTTCACTCTATCCTCTATTTTAAGCCACCATTATCTTTGTAAAATTAGTCTTTTTTTATTATGAAACCCTTCTTGTTTCACTTCTGTTTTTATATAAAATATTATTCCCTTTTCTATTTTAAATTCTCTTTAGTGTTTTCCTTTAAACCGCACTAAAATGTTTTAATTCTAAGAATTCCCTAAATAATCTTCTTACATGTTTTCACTTCTGTTTTACATCACTTAACATTCTATATGCCTATTTTACCTTACTAATGTCCATGTATGTTTTAATTCCTTTCTATCATGGACACTTTTATGATACGCTCATTCATTATTCTTTATGACATGAATGTGATACCCATTTCTCTCCATGGATTCCCTTATGTTTATGTATGATTATTTATGTGGAAAGCATATTAATGAACATGTTAAGATTGGTGTACCCAAATGGTTCTCAAATGCATTGGTTAAAGTTAAGTATCATGAGATGTCATGTGCGACAGTCTTGGCGGTTAGCCTTGGCTTGTGCTACTATGTGAAATAATCTTGGCAGTTAGCCTTGACTCATACTAAAGTTATGTTTTATGTTGCTTCCACATTACTATGATTCTATGTTTATATTATCCCATGTTTATATGTTATGATTACATATGTTCCATGCTTTTGTTATCATTATTTCATGCCTTCTAACCCATGTGCTAAAGCCTTATTCTTATGTATACTCCATTATTGGGATCTTTATCTCATACCTTTGTTCATGTTATTTCCAGGTTACCCTATGTAGATATATGAGCACAAGGAAGATAGGATCTCATTTTGGAGTTTAAATAAAATGTTTTTTTGTTTGATTATGTACCTAGTCTTCCAAGACACCATACTTTATGATCCTTGTCTTGTAATATGATGTATAATTATGCTTAAAATCATGTAATGTTATATGTGAAAGGCTAGGGTCACTACACATTTCCCCCCCTTAAAAGGAGAGACCTTCTTATTCCTTTTGTACTTAACTATTTCCCATCCTTATTCATCAATACTTCCCAAGATTTCATATCCTAACATCTAGAAACTGTTATGAAAATCAACTCCTGTGCTCACCTTCTATGTGGTACCAACATTTATCTCTTGTGTCATGATTTACACTGACACACTATCACTCTGCACTAGACTAGGAGTAGAATTCAGACATAGGACATTAGTGTAACCTTTATGTGGGTCTCCAAAAAAATAGGTATCTATAGTGACTGAAAAAGTATTATTGCATGGAGTATGGATGGAGGATGCATGAGCCTCTCTTTCCCTTGGGCTATGATCAAACATCTATTTATCATTCCTTCCAATACCTTACACCATTTGAGCATAATAGGTGAACATTTCAGAACATTCCCCCCTCAGGATGTTGTTATCCCTGAATGTTCTGGTAGGGGCTAACTGGTCATCTGCAAGTCCATCAGGGAGATCAGTCCACGAAGACTCACTGTCCTTATGTGGACTAAAGAACACTACCTCCATATCACTACAGTGATGTGTTTGGGTCTGTTTCATTAGATTGGCATCAGGATAATGCACCATGTGATTTACACTATAATATAACCCCTTGTATATTTGTAGGTGATTGGTCATACTCCCATGCCTACAAGTGGAGGAAGCATTCCCCAGCCACCTAAATAATGAACAGAAGGAAACCTAGGATTCATAGCAGACCTTCTACATTCAACAAAGTTCTCCTTCTACCTCAATACATATAACCTCCAATGAATCCTTTGAGACATCCACTTTAACAAAAAATCGAGGAGATATGGGGTGACATAGAGCTTGAGTGTAGATATCTAAACAAATAAATCAACCACCCATGTTACTAATCCTCTTTAGAATTAAAGGATTTTGGAATGGAAGAGGAAGCTCGGGTAGAGAAATCCAGATCACAGTGGGGGGGGGGGGGGCAGGTCCTTCTTCAAGTGAAAGTCGAACGTCCAAGGAAACATAGAGAACCATACACTATAAACTAAACGAGGAGTGTTCACCCAAGAATATATGATATTTTCTTCAAATGAAAACCGAATAAAAAAATATTGTGGATCTAGAATCCCAATGACCACCTGATCGAGAAAAAACTAAAAATCAGAAACATACATATTAAAGTTGTCCACTGAGGGAAGATGCTTGTTGAATCAAACCACCAGTGAGAAATACAATAGTGAATATGCTTGTAATAACTCTTGGAAAGAAACTGGGATTGAGAGGAGACCATCATTGCAAGATTTAACTTTAGGTAACACATCGCATTCAAGGAATTTGGGAAGAAGTCGATGGTCAGTAAAAGGGGAAAACAGGCAACATCAAGAAGAGGGAGAAGCTTGTGAAGATCCTTCCCCCCACCCATGAGGGGTGGGGGGGCATGCCACAACCTACGCCATAAAAAAGGGTGGGAGGGTGAAAGAGGAACGACATATTTGTACACAAAATATATTTTATTCTTGTGTCTACTCTTCACTGATTAAAATTCTTATTATTATTTTTGATTTCTATATTTGACTGGTGGGTATTATTTTGAATGTGATTTTTTTTTCAATTTATTATTCTTGTTCATTATTTACTTTTGGATTGATAATCATATTTCTCCCTCAATTTTTTTTTCATAGATATATTGTAATAGACAATATTGAGTGGAGAGTATCTAGCTATTACTGACACCTATGATGAATATAGAAAATTATCTTTGAATTACTTAGGATTATATTAAAATGATTAAAATTTGACAAATTAGTTTAGGGGTAGTTAATTTTTTAGGTGTCATTTTATATCTTCTCATACACATAGGAATGATGTTTGACTAGTAGTGATTACAACTAATTGAATGTTACAATTTCTCTCTACCTTGGGTAGTGGATAAAATAATTGTGGATTATTTCACTAATAAATTAACAAAAAATAAGGGTGAACCATTTTTAATACTTGTATAGAATTATAATTGGTAATCTAACCCTTGAACCAATCACCTATCATCAAATTGATAAAATATCACTTTTTTATTTTTTTTTCTAGTTCTCTCAACCTAGAATTCACTAGAACTCGATTTTTACTAATTTTGGAAAAATAATCTCACACCCATCCATAGATACTAAATTTGGTCCCCGCTATGCTATATTTTAATCTTATGCAATGAAAATATTTTTTCAACACCTGTTGATAGGCGAGTCAATAAATCAATGGTATCATATTTTATACAACCTAGAAATCTAAGGCCTAATTCCAAAAATTAATAAACAATTCTCCCTCATTAGCTATAAATACCCATAAATACTCTGATTACTCTTCAATAAAAAATAATTAATCATGGTATTAATATCAAATTATCTCTCAATATTCCCTATAAGGAGTTATTAAGGCTATAATGAATTATTTCTCAACCTTTTTGAAGCTAATTTTCAAGGTAATGGTTCCTAATATCTTATATTCCTTTATTTTGTAAAATCTTTTCCAATTACTTTTCATTTCAATTTAAAATTTTGTTATGATTTATTATTTAGAATTCCTTTTTTAATATGAATTTAATATCACTATTCTATCTCATTATCCCATGTAAATAATTAATTATAATTCCAAATTATTTCCATCACCTAAAACTCTATTATCCAAATACCAAGATATGATATGTATTTATGTTATTATGGATGGATTATTTATAGTAGGGGTACTTTTTATTAGGATATATGAAATAAATATAGCTGGAATATCCCACATTGGTCCCTAAATGTATTAAGATTTATTTTTTCACATGTTCACCTTTGACAACAAATCATACCAACCCTAAAGTTTCTTCTTAAAAAATATTTTTATTCATAATTCATATAAAATATTTGTTGAATATACTCCAAATTTTTAAGGGAAATATTTATATCATTAATATATTCTCACACCATTGAAAAACATTGCATCTAATGACTACATCAGATTGATATCCTCATATAATGAATGTATCATAAACTACTATTCAATTATCATCCCTTTGATAATGATAATTTCAATTTCACTGTGAATATATTATAGTTTTTAATTTGATTAATTAATATTCACCTAGATATCTATATTATTCCATTGATTTATAAAATAGCGAAAATTCATATATCTATTATTTCTATATAGATAACTATTGATTTATTATCCATGATTATTTATGAGTTTCCTTATAATTTTTTTTGATATGTATTATTAGCCATTATTTTCATATAATAGATGAATTGGATTTATTATGTGATCAGTGGGGATCTGAATTATATATCCCCTTGATGCATCAATAGGAATCATGTCACAAACTATCTTTGGTATTTGGTGTATGCCTACCCATTTATATATGATGTCTTGGCCAAGGCCTTGATGGTATGATTATGATATCTAGTATTATACATTACATCACTATGAGATCAGTTACTATTATCCTTGTGATTATTTATTTCAAATTTTATACTATCCATGGATATATTATGATAATGTTATAAGTTATATAGAATTATTTGATTGTTTATTCTTTCCATATTAGGCATGCATTATTTATTTCATGATGGTTTCTATTACATGCTACCCCCATATTGAGTGTCTAAGCTCTTCCATTTACTTTGTTTCTCCATTTCCCTAAGAAACTATGAATATTATAACATGTTACTTAAGTTAAAGAAAGAGGAACTAATAAAATTTTATGTATTATTATAATTTAATTTTAATTCTCAATGTAATGTATATATCTACTCTCATATGACTACTAAAATTTTGGATCTTATATATTGAGATCTATGTATTCTTTACCATTAGAATAAAATAACCATCAAATATGGGTCACTAGAATTATTTTTACTACTTTTGGTATTATAAAAAGTTTAGTAGAAACCTTATGATCTATATTTAGAATAACATATATAGATAAAATAACCTCATGTTTAACCCTTATAACATTCTACAAATTTATTGAGGATTTATAGAATACTTGAGATATATATATAATAAATGCATATGAATTATATACTATGACTCATAATTCATAGTTTCATTTATGAACCAGTTAAGTATATTCCATGGTTTTGAAATGTTCCCAATGGAAGGAATGAAAACCATGTCAATACCCAGAATCAATGTAGGGATTTACCTAAGCCAATGAAGTTGGGGTTGGAGATAAAAATTATTAGAATATCAGGGTAGTTGACTAAAGTTATAAAGAATAAACTTCCTTATATGGAACAACCTATTTACCCTAAATATAGTTTAACAACATTGGATCATTTTAGGAGGAAAATCTCTAGCTTTCGATGGAACCACTAATCCACTAGTGGCAGGGCAATGGATAAATTCTTTATAGAAGATATTGTTTGAAATAGGATGAAATGAAAAGTATAAGGTTATCATGACAATATATCATCTAAGGGGAGATGCTGATCAATGGTGGTATTTAATTCAGTTCAATAGGAAAGAGAAAGAGATACAAAGATTGAAGTGGAATATTTTTAAGGCAATATTTTTTGAAAAGTATTTTCTTTGAGGGAAAAGATCTGACATGGAATGGAAATTTCTAAAATCAAGGCAAAATGGGGAGGAAACTATTGTACAATATGAGGTTATCTTTATAAGGTTATCAAGACATGTGGAATACTATATATATAATCTTAAAAGCAAGATCGATCATATATTTTATGGATTAAAACCAATACTTCAAAGGTAATTTGTCTTTAAAACATTTTCCTCATATGAGGAGATAGTTACAAGTGTTATCATGATTGAGAATGATTTTTTCAAGCTCTATATTTTTTAAGGAAAAAATATAAAAATAAGATGATTGAATTATATTTATAAATAAATTTGGATAAGTATAATAAAGAAAATGTATAATTTTCAATACATAATAATTATAGAAGAAAACACCCTAGGTCTTGCTTGAAGGGATTGGGAGTTTTTTACAAGTATTGAGATAAAGTCCATCAAGATCATGAGTGCAAGGGAAAGATAGAATCCACTAATTTTCAATGATTTAATTTCAAGGATATTAGCCATGTAATGACCAATTTCATTATTGGTTGGTGAAAATGAGTGTAAATTTTAGTTTTTTGGGTTGGATTGAGGATCATGATTTTTAATCACGTTTTAAAATGATTTATAATATAATTTGGGGTGGTAGTTCAATGGAAGAGAACTTGGAGAAATATTCCGGGTGTTGATGGATAAATTCTTATATAAGTAGGTCATGATATTGTGATTATCAAGAATCTAGAATAGGTGGAAGTTTTCAAAAGTGATATATGGGGGTAGAAAGTCTCTATGTGGGGTTGTGGTGCCATTCCATTAAGGTTGTTGGTTAGGGGTCAATCCCTTTTCTAAGGGGTAGTTGTTTCATATCCTATAAGGGAAACTCCACAATATTTTTTGGATAGGATTGGGTATTCTACTAGGGGTGGTCACACCACAACCCAGAGGGGCCATGCCATGTCATAAACCTAGATAAGTGACATCATGGGGTGAAAATTAGGGTCATGTCATGACTAAATTGTTGGGAAGTTTTTTTTAATGTTGGATTTCATTAATTTAAATGGTGGTTCTATTTGGAACCCCTTGAGACCCCTTTGTTCTGGTCAATTGAAAAATGGGTAAAGAGACTTCTTTTTCTCTCCACATCCCTATTTTTATTCCTTTTTTCTAGGCGGTTTAAGAAGATTTTATCAAACTTATTCAAGGTAAGATCTTTCCCCCTATCCTCCTTATTCTCCCCCTTATTTTCCACTAATATTTGTTTTCTAATTAAGATTTGGGGAGAATATTCCATTAGATCATGATGGAATTATTACTATTTAAGGGAATTTCATGTGTGACTTATAGAGGAGGTTGTAAGAGGTAGTATTTATGAAAACATTCATTTTTTTAATTATGTAATGTTGACCTATATATTTATTTAGGGGTTTTGGAGAATTTGGTTTTAATTGACAAATGATTTAGGTAAATAATTTTGTGTTTTTTATGGCTTTGATCTATGTTCTTGTTGAGGGTGGACCACACCCCATTGCTCATGGTTTCAATAACGTTACACCATTGGGGGAGTTCAGTGATAATTATTCCATTTTGATATTTTGGGTTTATATGTTTGAAAAATTAATTTGTTGGTGTTTATGGATGATATATGTTCTCTTTGACTTGGAGGATGTTAATATGATATTGGGATCAAATTAAGGATCACTTATTGATATATATGGACTTAACATTATTAAGAATTTGAAAGTTCCTAGTTAGTGTATATGTATCAATGATAGGGGAATGGGTGAATTAGTGATACTATTTTATTTTATGTTTCCTCAAAACAACCTTACCTCCTGTTAAAGATTCAATTCCCTGCTGAAAATAATTCAAACACATATCCATAGGAACATGAGAATTTACAAAGTTCACTATTCAATAAGAAAATCTATGTCCTTAGTATGGCTTTGAAATAATCTAATACTACAAAATCCACTACAAAATAGTCCTTGGATTACAACGAGTAGGATATACCCTTTCACTTGTGTAGCACTATGTAAACAATCCAATAGTGCGTGTGGAACCTCTTAGAAAAAATATGATAAAACAATGTTTTTGTAACAAATCATGTTACCTGTGATTCTTTTCAATTAAAAAAATCTATTCTTTTGATTTTTTTTTCAATTTCTTACCTAGAAGATGATAAGAGATTCAAGAATTTGTTATGAGAACTTAGTCTCATTTTCCCAATTCGATTTTTCTTACTCTGATTCTCCATATCGGATTGTGAAATCTGATCTTATCAATCCGATATTTAAATATGATTTCCCAATACAATAGATATAGATCTATCAGAATATGATTAAGATAATTCAAAACACTTCCATCCTCAGTTCGTAAATACCAATATAGAAATCCCCGATCTGATTGTCCATCCCGATACAATGATTAGCTGAATATGATTAACAAGATGAAAATGGTAATCAACTGAATATGGTAATCAATGAATATGATGATCATCTAAATACAATATTAAGTCCTTGTCTCTTATCCTTTCACTTCATTCTTTGAAACTTCTTCAATAAAGGATTAATACGAAAACTTATTTATCTCACTTAAACTTTAAAGATTCTCTCTCTTCAGTGAACAATACATCTGTCAGATAAAGTTAAAAGTGCTTTTTTTCTTTTATAGGTGACCCATGATAGGTTTTTAAAGGAATCCCCAAAACACTCCTACTCATAAAAATTATACCAAATCATGATTTCTCTTGAATTTAGGGTGAACCTTGACTTCATCAACTCTTCTTGAATCTTCTCAATCCTTCTCAAATCTTCTATCAACTTCATCTCTTCCTTCAACTTTCTTTCCAAATGCTAGTTGGGTTCTGATTTTTGAATCTGATTTTCTCAATCCATTTTTGTTTATCCATTCCGATTGATGAATATTATGCTCTATACCAATTACAAGTATTATTTAAGATTCAAGATCCCCCTTGAAAACACATTCAACAAACTTTTTCAACTATTCTATTGACCCAATTTAAACCTTATTGAAAATTAAACAAATTAATTTAACCCTTAAATGGTTGATTATATTTTTGATCACCTTTTTTTTTATTTTCATCCATAGGTCTCATGAAATTATTTATTTGAATATGATAGAATCCTAAATCTGATCAGTAGATTCCTTCTCTTTTGAATATGATGCCACTTGAGAAACTTATTTCCCTTTTCTATTAACTTCATTCCCAGAAGATTTGTTTATTTTGGTTTTTGGTCTGACTCAAAACCAATACCTTCAATTTATAACATTTTTCATAAACCTCCTTGACCTTTATTAATCCATTGATCCCATGACTTTTACCTTTTGAATATAATGACAATCAGGTGCTACAGTTCCTGCCTTTCTTTTAGCAACATTCTTCTTTCCAGCTCAGCCTGAATTCAATTTTCTCATAATACAATTTCCCTGAATCCAATCAGTTTGAATACAATTTCTAGCACCATTTTCTATTTACTTCTAGCTCCGATTAATTTATAAATGATTGGTAGTATTTCTTTCTTTTATCTTGATCTAATCAGCTAGAATTCAATCAACAAAATCTATTTCACTCCCCTTTTATTCATCAAGATTGCATCACATGTTTCATAATTTACTTGTGATATATGAAAAATCTAAGATCAGTAAAGAAGCATCACATTTAATTTATCATAGTCATGTATACCTCAATCATACAGAATTTGATTCTTCATGAACCAGATTCATAGTGAATTCGATGAGCATTTACTTCTAGAAATATTCTTCCGTAATACGATCGATCTTCTCATTCCGAATTTAATGTGAATCCGATGAGACTGTTATTCCATCTAGTTTTACCCAAATATGATAAAAATTATTCGGAATTGTGAGTATGATTCTCTAAATATGATGGTCAGTATGAATTTCATCAAATACAAAGTGAGGTGGTTTTTCCATTTTTCTTAAACTTCTTTGACAAAAAAATATAACACTTGAAAAAAAATCACCTTCATCATAATCCTGGTCCTAATAATCTCTCCTTTTTAAATTTTTGTCAACTAAGTTTCATAAATAACTGAACTATATATCCTCAAGCAATGGACCTCTTATTAATAATTCTAAGCCTACGTGAGAAAAATAATTGTAGGAAACAAGAATCATTGATAACAAAACCCTGCTGTTCAAGAGTAGTGATTATGACACCATTATTTATCTTCCTAAACTTTTCTTTCTCAGCTCTTCTCTTTCCTAGAAACCCAAAAAAATTATTTCCGATAAACACTCCAACAAATAGTTAGAATAGTTCACACACAATACAATGCTAAATTCACAGCTTACCCATAACTTCCACTTTTTATATTGAATACATTGATTTATGAAACAATTCTCCCCCTTGATAATAAAATCCAAAGGTAAGATGAGATATGGGATAAAAACACATACCTAAACCTTGATGAGAAAGTGTATGGAGGCCCATGGTCAACCTAAATTTAGAAAAATATTCCTTTGGTAAAGGTTCTATGTAAATATCAGAAACTTGTTCTGATATTGGAACATACTCCAACTTTAATTCATTCTTCTCCACATGCTCTTTTATAAAATGATATTTGATATCAATATGTTTTGATCGATAATGTTAAACCATATTTCTGGTGAGATTGATTTTACGTTGATTATCACATCCCAAGAGTAATGGTAACTTCACTTCAAAAATTAAGTTTTCAATTTGAGTTTTTATTCACATAAGTTGAGTAGTGGCTTGAGTTGTAGAAATATACTCAAATTATGCTATACTGAGAGTTATTAATTTTTATTCTTTTAATTCCAACTAACAAAATTATTTCTCATAAGGAATGCTCCACTAGATTTGTATCTTCTATCATCAACATTTCTTACCCAATCACCATCTGAATACCCAAGAAATTCAGTAGTATCTGAGATTCCATACTTGATTCCAATTTTTGTTGTACATTTGATATATCTATTAATTCCTTTTATAGTTAGTAAATTTGATTATTTTTGTGAACTTTGAAATATTGCATATATGGTAACAACATAAACAATGTTGGGCCTTGAGGTATTCAAATACAATAAACTTCCAATCAACTTTCAAAAAATTTTCTGATCAACTTATATTCCTTCTCCATCTTTAGGGAACTTTGTTCCCACTGATATTGGTGTGGAAACAGGTTTTTATTTTTCTATGCCAAACTTCTTAAGAAGTTCCTTGACATACTTTTCTTGAGAAAGAAAAATATATTCCTTCCTTTGATGTATTTATAACCCATGAAAGTATTTCATTTCCCCCAACATGGAAATTTATAATATGTAAGAACCCAGACCTTATTTTCATGTATGTTTCCTTCTTCTGGTCGTTTTTGAGAGAAAAGGGAATTTTTAGAAATTTTCGAAGTACACACCGTGTGCTTTCTGAGTACATGCTGTGTACTTGGTTACCGCAGGTAGCCGTGTGCTGGCCATGTAGTGTCCATGCACACGACCATGTAGGGGTGACCTGGAGGCCGCCTAATGTGGGGTACAAAAACAGTAAGTACACACCGTATACTTCAAAAGTACACACCGTGTAATTTCTTTTTTTCATTAAACTCATCGGGGTCGCGTCTGACAGACAGAACACCCTTCTTCTAGGTCTCGTTCATCTGACCGAACCCGTACGACCGCGATCCTTCTCCAAGCCCCTGAGCCTCCATTCGATCTCTGATTTGACCGTTGTCGATTGCGTTGGGATTGCCTCGGTAAGCTCTCTCTTCTTCTTGAGCCTCATTTCATGATTCCTCTTCTTTATCAAGTTATCCTCTGTTGAACGTTTTAGACTTTTTTATAGATCTTTGGTGTTCTAAGGTGATTCAAGCCTCGAGGTTCACATATAGCGATCTCCTAATGTCAAGGTAGGTGGTTTGTGCCTTTTTGTAGGAATTATTTGAGTTATATGTGCAAATTTTCCCAATACCCATGAACGGGGTATTGCGTGTTTACCATTTTAGCCCTATTTTTTGCCTGCTATGCTTTTATTATTGAGTAGATGATAATTGATTGTAAATAGGGTGAATTGTTGTGATTTGGCTGTGTTGCCCATGCATGATTTTCCTGTTTTGACCCTTGGGGTCTACTTTTCCTGTTAGGATGCTGTTTACTTTCCCATGCCTAGAATTATAGGATGGTGTGATTGTTGTTCTGTTATGCTGTTATGTTGTAGAATGCTATCCAAGTAGTTCTTGAGGTTTACCTTGGCCGATACATGCTGCTACAGTTGCTTGACTTACACAGGGTTGTGGGAACCTAGGGTATAGACAATAGGGAGAATGGATGTTGAGGGATTCTCTAGAGTGTATTTTTTACTTATAATGCAAGTCCACAAGGAGAATTGACGTTGAGTGCTTCCTCAGAGTGTTTATAGTTCCTCGACACAGGCCACATAGGGAATGTGATGTAAGTGATTTCCTAGATCACCTTTAGATACCGATACGAGACTATAGGAGTAATTGATGGAAAGTGCTTCCTCAGAGAGTCTATGCTTAAGCTGAACCAGAGGGGTTAGACTGACTATACTGCCCAGAGGGTTGCTTGTACTTGTTAGGTAGGACCAGAGGGGATAGGATGTGTGTACTTCCTAGAGGGTTAACTTGTGTTTATCTACTTGCTTGTGTTTCTAGTTAAGACCAGAGGGGATAGAATGTGGGCACTTTTCAGAGGGTTACCTGTTGTGTTTAGCTATTTTGTTTAGCTGTTGCATGTTATGTGGTGATTTGAATGCTTTGAAATTGTGGATTGTTTACTACTGAGTACTTCCTTGTTTACTGCCTTCTGTACTTTACCTACCATATTTTCACTAACTGTTAGACACAGATCTCATGGTGGTTGACTATTGGTATTTATTTTCACACCCTATTTGGGCCATGCTTTTGGATCCAAACAGATTATATTGTTGTAGGTATGATAAGGGAAATCACCCTTCTACTTCAGGTACTTGATTTGTTGTGGAGCGGGAGAGCATAGGACCAAGCTATGGCTTGTGATGATGAGGATCTATTTATCTGTTTTCTTTATACTTGGTTTAGTACAGTTTTTATTCCAGCATTGTGACTTGTTTGGATTCTTTCCTAGACATATGTATCATGCATCATTTATATATATGTGCTCCAGTTTATTATTTCCAGTCGTCCGCTGTTTACCTTTGTATGAATTGTTACTACTTCTGATAATGCATGTTGTTTACTTCCGTTGTGTTACTCTGCCAATGAGGGCATAGTTTCCCCACTATCACACCCAATGCCCTCACTGCTAGTCGACAACCTCTGGCATTTGGGGAAATGCGCTTGAGGCCATGTGACCAACAGGGTACGGGGCGTCTCTAGGTGGCTTCCAGAACTGAGATGTTACAAAGTGGTATCAGAGGAGATTTTTTTTTCTCTTGACTTATTATTTAGAGCCTTTATCTAGGGATAGGAAGGAATAGGTACTTGGTAATAAGCTATGCCCGAGAGTAGCTAACTCGTGTACAGGGAAAAGCCAATCTACATCGTTTATTTCAATTTTTGTGGTTTTGTAAGTTTACAGTTGATGTGATTTTCACCGTTGGGTGACCCACATGATTTGTGCTATTACTATTAACATTATTAAGTTTCTATTTCTATCGCAACCCGATGAGATGCGGGTATTCCATCTCATGCATCATATAGGCACTTGATAGAAATCACATGTCATGCATTTTTTCCATGCCATTTAGGATGCATTAGCGATTTCATGTTGTTGTGATAGATGTTGTGCTAGATATGTATGTTTTTGTGATAGTTTCCTTGATAAAATACCTATTGATTTATAGGGTATTTTTTGTATAAGGTCTTGTTGAATAGAAGCCAAACTTTGGTTCTTGAGGTGTTATGGTCCCTCATGGACTAAAAATTAGTGGATCATTGCCTGGTTTACCTTGTTTATAACATGTATAGATGCCAAGATTTGTTTAGAAGGGAGTATGGGCCCTCAAAAATCAGAATTTGGCACTTCAATTTTTGTTTCAATGTTTTTCTTGGCTCCGAAGTAGTTTCTAAGGCTTACTGTCTAGAAAAACCCAGAATACACACCATGTAGTTTTGAATACACGCCATGTGTTCTTCTGTTTGGGAAGAAACTATTTTTCTTAAGTAAATGCCGTGTATCGTAAGTACACGTCGTGTAGTCTCTAGCCATGTCTTAGGCCGTGTGGGCTGGGAAAAGGGATAGGGAAAACCTGGAGTGAACACGCCATGTACCGTCCATACACGCCGTGTTGTGTTGAACTTGTGCCCACCTGTGTCACTAACAACACAGGTTGGCTGAGTCTTATCTAATACACGCTGTGTCCCGTCTAAACATGCCATGTAGTCTAACCTAGGTACCCAGACGTGTCACAAACAACACGGGTCGGTGTTATCCTTTCTCGTACACGCTGTGTCCGTCTGGAACACACCGTATAGTGTGAACTGTGTGTTAGGCCGTGTCACTAACAACACGATCCAGGTGAAGCTTGTCTAGTACACGCCATGTCTATCTTGAACATGTCGTGTAGTCTTGTCTTAGGAGAGCCGTGTGTTTTAGTTGTGTAGAAGGACTCGGGTAGGGGAGGAGTATTCGAGTACATTCCGTGTGTTAGGACAACAGGCTATGTGGATTGGGCGTTACACGGCCAGTTTTGGCAGAAGTACACGCCCATGTGAATGGCTTAAGGGAACACACCATGTAGGAATTATACATGCTGTATAGTAATGTTTTGTAAAACTTGAATGTTTTCTTCCTCCTTTTTCCCTTCTTACACTTCTAGTTTTCAAGCCTTGATAATCTTGATCTAAGTTGTGAACTTGACCTTGCAGAGCCATGCCAACGAGACGTCCTCCAGTTGTACGCCAATTTCCAGGCGGTGATCAGACACCGAATATGGCTGATCAAGGACTTCCAACAAATCATCCAGTCATGCCAGTCTTGGCCCCGACCATTATACTAGACATAGGCGCTGATGAACAGTTCAGGGAAGGATTTATGAGGATGATGTAGAACTTTCAGGGGGCATCTCCTCCTGCCCCGTCGATGGCTGATTTGACGCGGGTCTTCCAGCAGCAGCATCCTCCCACTTTCTCAGGGGATGGAGGACCCCAGGCTGTAGAGTCATGGCTAGAATACATGCTATGATCTTCGAGTATCTGGAGATGCCTCCATATAGGAGGGTCAATCTCGCTACCTATATACTTCGGGATTCCACCAAGAGGTGGTGGGATGTGATCTCATAGGTGGGTCGCCAGCATATCATGGCTTGGGATGAGTTTTAGTGCATCTTCTTTGACTACTTCTATCCAGAGACCTTGAGGGCCAATCGAGCCTGAGAGTTTATGAGTCTGGAGCAGGGAAATCTTTCTTTCATGGAGTATTCCTCCCGCTTTACCGAGCTACAACACTTCACACTTATTCCAAGAGCTGATCAGTTATTCATGGCAAGGAAGTTTGAGGATGGTCTGAGGAATGACATCCGATCACAGGTGAACATACTCCAGTTGACTACTATCACCTCTATAGTCAACCAGGAGCTAATCACAGAGTGCAATATGAGGGATTATAGAGTTTTGAGCTAGGGCGACTCGACATCTGGGGTTAGTATTCCTCCTACTGACAGTAAGAAGCACCGTATGGAGTCCTCACACGGTGATCCAAGGAGGTGATACACTTCTTCTGGTAGTCAGGTGGTGTGCTACCAGTGCAGGAAGAGTGGGTATATGAGTCCACATTGCCCGAGAGACCCAGTGGAGTGCCGATCTTGTGGAAAGATGGGTGACCTTCAGTGTTTCTGTCATATCTTCTCACCATCAGCTGGTGAAAGGGGTTTTTCCATGACTCCTTGTTCAGAAGCAACACCACCAGTTTCTCACTGGTTGGGGAACTGGAGTTCTTCTATCCGTTCAGGCCATGGAAAAGGTTGTGACTGTGGTAGCCAGTTGCCCAGATTTCAGCGAACACAGGGTGGATTAGCTCAAGGCGGTAGACTTTTGTAGTGGAGCAGGCCCAATAGGAGTAGGGTCCCGGACCCTCTACAGTTCGAGGTACGATCTTAGTTGCCTCAGTTTTAGCTTCTACTCTTTTCGATATAGGGGCTTCCCATAACTTTATATCTGTTGATGTTGTGGAGAGCCTTGGTCTCTGCATCTTTTCTTTTGCTGATATCTTGATGCTAGACACTCCGTTGGGGACTATAATGGCTAGTGTACGTCAGTGCAGGGAGTTCCCTCTAGAGGTTGGTGGGTTTCACTTCCTATGGGACCTCTATGTCTTAGAGATAACAAGCTATGATTCCATTCTCAGAATGGACTAACTAGTTCCCTTCCAGGCAGTCGTCGATTGCTATCACCGTAGGGTGAGTTTCACATCACCAGAGGGTGGATCCTTTCTTCATAAGGGAGAATGGGATGTCCAGGCAAGTAGAGTGGGACTCGAGCATCATGGGTTGGGAGGAGTTACAACCCAGATTTCCAGTTTATATCTGGATGACCAGGGGACTTCACTGTTAGACTTTACTCCAATGGTGTATTGTTTCAGGGACATCTTTCCAGAGGACTTTTCAGGTTTTCCTATGGAGCGTGAGGTAGAATTTTCTATTGATCTTGTGCTAGGGGTGGCACCGGTGTCTATTCATCCTTATAATATGGATACACTAGAGTTTCGGGAGCTCAAGAAGCTGTTGAAGGAGTTACATGAAAATGGTTTCATCCGACCTAGTACTTCTCCTTGGGGTTCGCCTGTCCTATTTGCGAAGAAGGAAAACGGTACCCTAAGGATTTGTGTGGACTATCGGAATTTGAACCAATTGACAGTCAAGAACCGATATCCCTTGACTAGGATTGATGATCTCTTTGATCAGCTTCGAGGAACCTGGGTATTCTCAAAGATTTACTTGTGGTCCGATTATCATAAGTTGCACGTTATACCATCTTATATACCTATAAAAACCTTCCAGAGTAGGAATGGTCTATATGAGTATATGGTTGTGTCGTTTGGTCTCATGAACACGCCTACAGTTTTCATGGAATTGATGAACTGAGTGTTCCATGCATAATTGGATTCTTTCGTGGTGGTATTCATGTACGATATCTTGGTGTACTCTCACACTCGACACGATCATGCTACCCATCTTGATATCGTTTTGAGTACACTGAGAGAGCATCAGTTATATGCTAAGCTCTCAAAATGTCACTTTTGGATGGATCATATTCACTTATTGGGTCATGTTATCTCAGAGACAGGAGTATCAGTAGACCCAGATAAAGTGAGAACAGTAGTTTCCTGGGAGCATCCGTAGAACGTATTTAAGGTAAAGAGTTTTCTAGGGCTGGCTGGATACTACATATGTTTTATAAAAGACTTTTCACTCTTAACAACACCACTGACGAGTTTGACTAAGAAGGGTGCAAAGTTTTTGTGGTCAGATTCTTGAGAGTCAGCCTTTCAGGAGCTGAAGGGGAGGTTGACTTCAGCACCAATAATAGTATTTACAGACCCAAGAAAGAGCTATACTATGTATTGTGATGCTTCAGGTATCGGGCTGGGAGCTGTGCTTATGCAGGGGGAAGGAGTCGTTGCATACGGGTCTCGGCAGTTGCGACCACATGAGAGGAATTATCCGACACACGATCTCGATTTGGCTACTGTTGTTCATGCCTTACACTATTGGAGACATTATCTATTGGGAGAAAATTTTGTGGTTTTCACTGACTACAAGAGTCTCAAGTACTTTTTCACTTAGCGTGATCTGAATTTGAGATAGCGAAGGTGGGTTGAGTACCTAAAGTCCTTTAACTTTTAACTTTACTAAACACCTGAGAAGGGCAACACAGTGGCTGATGCATTGAGAAGGAGGAATCAGATACAGGTAGTTCAGGAGGCCACCAGTGAATGGATGCTCATGGCTCTGTTCTTTGAGATGCATTTGGAGGTGCATGATAGGCAAGAGCAGACTTTTCTTTCTTCTGTGACTGTTAACTCTACTCTTCTTGATCGAGTGAGAATGTGGAAGCTATCATATTACGAAGGCCTAGTCCTATGATAAATTGTGTAGTAGAGGACCCTATTCCTGGATGGACCATGTGCGAGGATGAGATCTTGTATTTCCAAGGGCGCGTATGGGTGCCAGAAGACATACACAAGGAGCTGATGCGATAATTTCATTCCTCTGTTTGGGCAGTTCATCCTGGTGTCACCAAGATGTATCGTGATCTACACCATCAGTATTGGTGTCCAGGTATGAAGAGATATGTTGCTAGTTTTTTTATGAAGTGTTCCACCTATCATCAGGTGAAGGCGGAGCATCAACGACTAGTATGGATTTTGCAACAGTTACCTATTCCCGAGTGGAAGTAGAATGATATCGCGATGGATTTCATGACAGGTTTACCAAGGTCTCCCCGAGGTAATGATGTAGTTTGGGTTATCATTGACAGACTAATGAAGGCTGATCACTTTTTACCGATCAAGGATAACTTCAGTGTTGATGATATGGGACGGTTGTACATCCATGAGACTGTACGTCTGCATGGAGTTCCACACTCTATTGTTTCAGACAGAGATGCACGTTTTACTTCTCGGGTTTGGCAAGGGATTCAGAAGGCTTTGGTTACACAGGTACTTTTGAGTACAGCTTACCATCCCTAGACAGATGGCCAGTCCGAGCGTACGATTTAGGTGCTTGAGGACATGCTTCGAGCATACATTTTGGATTTTGGAGGTTCTTGGGAGAAGCATATACCTCTTGTGGATTTTTCCTACAAAAATAGTTTTCAAGCAACTATTCAAATAGAACCTTATGAGGCTTTGTTTGGTAGGCCTTTCCGATCACCCTTATGTTGGCTGGAGGCAGGAGAGGCAGCTATGCTGAGACCTCATCTTGTCCAAGAGACCAAAGAGCTAATAGAGTTGATTCAGAAGAGGGTGACTACTACACAGTCTTGACAGAAGTCTTATGCTGATCAGCAGAGATGACCACTGGAGTTCGAGGTCGGGGATTAGGTTTTCCTGCGTGTCACACCGAGGTTGGGACACAAGAGGATTAGGAGATAGGGTAAGCTTTCAACGATGTACGTCAGGACATTTGAGGTGTTGGAGAGAGTTGGGTCGGTTGCCTATCGGTTTCAGTTACCTCAGAGGTACCTAGCTATGCATGACGTCTTCCACGTTTCTTAGCTTCAACGTTACTTCTCAGACCCGTCCCACATCTTCCAACCCAAGGAGGTTGAGTTAGAAGTGGATGCATCCTTTGAGGAGCATCCTATCTGGATTGTGGATCGAAGTATGAAGGTTCTCCGTGGCCGGTCTATTCCTATGGTACGGGTGCTTTGGCAACATGGGCGAGTACAGGGTAAGACTTGATAGAGGGAGGAAGATATACAATCGCAGTGGCCGGAGCTGTTCAGGGTTTCTTCTTCTACGCCGCCTTGCTAGGGAAATTTGGGGACAAATTTATTTAAGGGGGAAATTTTTTAAGAACCCAAACCTTCTTTTCAGGTATGTTTCTTTCTTCTGGTCATTTTTGAGAGAAAGGAGAATTTCTGGAAATTTTTGAAGTACACGCCATGTACTTTCTGAGTACATGTCGTGTACTCGGTTACTGCGGGTAGCCGTGTGCTGGCCGTGTAGTGGCCAAGCACACGTCCATGTGGGGGTGACCTGGAGGCAGCCTAATGCGAGGTATAGAAATGAAAAGTACAGACTGTGTACATCAAAAGTACACACTGTGTACTTTCTTTCTTTTCATTAAACTCACCGGGGTCAAATTTGACGGAAAAAATGCCCTTCTTCTAGGTCTCATTCATCTGAGAGAACCTGTACGACTGCGATCCTTCTCTGAACCCCCGATCCCCCGTTCGATCTCTGATTCGACCACCATTGATTGCATTGGGATCACCTCGATAAGCTCTCTCTTCTTCTTGAGCCTTGTTTCATGATTCCTCTTCTTTCTCAAGTTATCCTCTATTGAATGTTTTAGACGTTTTTGTAGATCTTTGGCGTTCTAAGGATATTTAAGCCTCAAGGTTCACATATAGAGATCTTTTAACATCGATATAGGTGGTTTGTTCCTTTCTATAGGAAGTCTTTGAGTTATATGTGCATTTTTTCTCAATACCCATGAACAGGTTATTGCGCGTTTACCATTTTAGCCCTATTGTTTTTTCTCCTATGCTTGTATGATTGAGTAGATGATAATTGATTGTGAATAGAGTGAATTGATATGCTTTGGCTATGTTTCCCATGCATGTTTTCCTGTTTTGACCCTTGGGGTCTAGTTTTTCTGTTAGGCTGTTGTTTACTTTCCCATGCCTAGTATTGTAGGATGGTGTGACTGTTGTTCTGTTATGCTGTTATGCTGTATAATGATAGCGAAGTAGTTCTTGAGGTTTAACTTGGCCGATACGCACTGCTACACTTTCTTGAATTACACAGGGCTGTGGGAACCTAGGGTATAGACCATAGGGATAATGGACATTGATGGATTCTCCAGAGTGTGTGTTTTACTTATGATGCAAGACCACATGGAAAATTGATGTTGAGTGCTTCCTCAGAGTGTCTATAGTTCTTCGACGCAGGCCACAGAGGGAATGTGATGTAAGTGCTTCCCTATAGCACCTTTAGATACCAATACAATACTATAGGAGGAATTGACGGCGAGTGCTTCCTTAGAGAGTCTATGCTTAAGCTGAACCAGAGGGGTTAGACTGAGTGTACTGCCCAGAGGGTTGCTTGTACTTGTTAGGTATGACCAGAGGGGATAGGCTGTGTGTACTTCCCATAGGGTTAACTTGTGTTTAGCTTCTTTCTTGTGTTTCTAGGTAGGACCCGAGGGGATAGGCTGTGGGCAATTCCCAGAGGGTTACCTGTTGTGTTTATTTGTTTTGTTTAGCTGTTGCATGTTATGTGGTGATTTGAATGCTGTAAAAATGTGGATGTTTTACTGCTGAGTACTTCCTTGTTTACTGCCTTCTGTACTTCACCTGCCATATTTTCACTGACCATTACACACAGGTCTTGTGGTGGTTACCTACTGGGATTTAGTCTCACACCCTGTTTGGTCCATGATTTTGGTCCCAAAAAAATTATATTGCTGCAGGTATAAATAAGGGAAAGCTCCCTTAAATATTAGGTACTTTATTTTCTATAGAGCTGGAGAGCATATGACCAAGCTATGGATTGAAATGCTAAGGATCTGTTTATATGTTTTCTTCGTACTTGGTTTAGTACAGTTTGTATTCCAGCATTGTGACTTGTTTAGCTGTTTTCCTAGAAATATGTATCATGCATCATTTATATATATATGCTCAAATTTATTATTTCTAGTCTTCCACTGTTTACCTTTTTATGGATTATTACTGCTTTCGCTAATGCATGTTGTTTACTTCCGCTGTGTTACTCTGCCAATGAGGGCATAGTTTCCCCACTATCACACCCAAGGCCCTCGCTGCTAGTCATCAACCTCTGGCATTTGGGGAAATGCGCTTGAGGCCATGTGACCAATCGGGTACGGGACGTCTCTGGGCATCTTTAGAAACTAGGAAGTTACATAATACCTCTTTAATTTCTTTAAAAAACCTTTCACAAATTCTTTTATCATTCCCAAAAAATATAATTTCATCAACATAAACAATTAAATTGAAGGAATATTCTTGAGTTTTATTGATGTAGAGATTTTTATCCACTCGTGCTTTCTTAAATATCATCTTCTTAAAGCATGTATCTAATTTTGAATACCATTCCCTCAAATATTATTTCAGCCCATACATGACTTTCTTCAATCTACACACATAACTATCATCTTTCCCACCAACAAATCCACAAGGATGTTCAATGTAAACTTCCTCATCAAGATCTCCATTCAAGAATGCAGATTTGACATCCATTTGAAAGATCTTGTAACCTCTTAATGAAGCAATATCAATAAATATTCTAATTGTTTCCAACCTTGAAACTAGAGAAATGGTTTCATCAAAATCAATACCTCTAATTTGTGAATACCCTTTACACACCAATCTTGCTTTATTTATTATCACTTCACCTTATTCATTCAGCTTGTTTCCGAAAACCCACTTTGTGCTAATAATGTTTTTGTTTTATGGATTAGGTATGAGTTCCAATGTATCATTGTTTTCAATATGATTCAACTCATCATTGATGGTTTGAAACCATTATGTATACTTAAAAGCTTTTTTTATATCATTTAGCTCCACTTTTGAATAAAAAGAAGTATGTGTAATGGAATTGGTTGTTCTTATTGTTTGAACCTTCTGATGTTGATGACCAATTATATTCTGAGCTTCTACTTGCTTCCTCAGCATTAGATGAGATTTTCAAATAACTTCCTCATCACTGTAAATAGCTGAGTATGTTTCTTCTTCTTGAGTTAGATTACACTTGTCTATATCTCTATCAAGAACTGTTTTCCTTATCTTGATCAAATTCATTTTCTGCTTGAGTATGTTTGTATTTCTCAAATTTTTCAATTACTTTCACACTAACCAAATAAAAAATTATTTTTTATTTATTTTTTGAAAAATATATAGCCTCTTCCTTCCAAAGCATAGCCAAGAAAGATTCCATCTTCACATTTTTGCTCAAAATTTCCATAGTTTCCACCTTTCTTATTTATAATACATGGACTCACAAAAACTCTAAAATATTTAAAATGTGGATTTTTTCAATAAAACAATTCATATGGAGTCATATATAAATGAGGCCTATAAAAACAACGATTTTTTATATAAACAAAATTATTCATGGCTTGCCTCCAAAAGTAATGAGAGATTCCATGTTCAAGTAATATGATTCTTCGCATTTCCACCAAACTTCTATTCTTTTTTTCAGCAACCCCATTTTTTTGAGAAGTATATGAAGAACTATACTCATTCTGAATTCCATGATTCTTTAGATAACATTATAATTATTTAATTCTGTATTCACCACCATTATCAATTCTCAAATTCTTCACAAAATACTCATATTCCTTCTCATTTTTCCTTCTGAAACTTTTATGCATTTTAAAAAAGAATACGATTTATGTTTCATATACATAACACAAGGAATTCGAGTAAAATAATCAATGAAAGTGATTAAGTACTTATCTCTATTTTTTGATTGTTTTCTCATTGTCCCATATATATCATAATCTATCAGCTCCATGTGTTTTCTGAACAAATATCAACATTTTTATGAGAAACATTTATAATCTTTCCTTTCTAACAAATAGTGAAACACTAATATATTTTTTTTTGGAAAATTTAGAATGTCTCGGACACTATATTTCTTAGATAACTTGGTCATGTTTTGTTGAAATATGTGTCTTATCCTTTTATGACACAATTTATTCTCTTCCACCTTACTCATGTAACAAGATTTTTGTATTTCACCAATCTGAAACAAATTTCCTTTTATACATTGGCCCCTGGTAACAATATTTTCATATTCTTAACTTTTCACAATAAACTCATCTTTTCTGAAGATAAATTTATTACAATCATCACACAATTGAAAAAAACTATGAAAATTGTGTTTCATACCATAAACATACAAAGCTTTCTTAGATTTCAACTTTTCTTTTAAAATGATGGATGATCCAACACCTCTGATTCTCAGGGATTCATCATTGAAAATTTTTATTGTTCCTTCTTTAAAATATTTCACATTATTCAATTAAGTTCAAATATCCTATCATATGATAAGAACACCCACAATAAAGAATCCAAGTTTGTTCTACTTTTGTAGTTTTCAAATCGGTTTCAACAACAAGTGTCGTTTCTTCTTCCTTTTCTTTTTTCATCTTCGGCTTCTGAGAATTGTTAACAATATTTTGTTGTATCGGTAACAAAAAAAGACATCCATTTTCAAGGTGTCCAGGTTTTTCACATCTTTAAAAAATATTTTCCAATGGTTGGAACCTATTTTCAATTTTTACTCCACCTTTATCAAGTTTCTTAAAAATAACCTTCTCAGACTTCTGCTTTTGAGGGATTTGAATTCCCCTGAACCTCTACCTTTCATAACCTATGGAATAATAGTAATGTTGTTGGTTAAACATATACATATTTTCTATATATATGAATCCAAAACAATACTAGAAATATCCATAAAATGAGTATTTTCCCCTAAAACTTTCATACTGAACAAAAATTATGAATACAATTCTCAATCACCTTCTTCTCTTTCTTGTCTGAACCACCAATATTTCTATTGTTAATTAGAGTCTCCATTTTCTTTTATACTTTATCAGAACTAGAAGTATTTGAAACTTTTCCAGATTTAGAGTTATTTGAGACTTCTAAATTACCAATTTTGTTGGTCTCGTCCATATACATAACTTTCCCATCTTTCTTCTTTTTAGAAAAAATCCCTCATTATTTTCAACCTTTAAAGATATATTTTTTTGATTCTTATCAAGTTTCTGTTGGATAAGTTCCAACACATCTTCTTTTTCTATCATCTTTACCTCTAGATACTCATTATGATTATTTTCTTCTTCAAGATATTTCTTCATATAATCAGTCTCTTTTACCAACCTTTCATTTTAATCTACAAAACATTCTTGATTTCTTGTTGAGGAACATTCATTTCCCAACTTTTTGTTTTGCTTTTCAAGAATTATAATCTTTTTTAGACATTATTTCAAGTCTTCTTTTAAATGATGTTCATGTTGAGTTTCTTCTTCTATATAACTAATACTTACGAATTATTCCTCATTTACTATTGAAACAAAAGTATTTTTAATACCATACTGAATTAATTTTTCATATTCAGCATCACTTCCTTATTCTTCTTCATCTTTAGACAAGAAACTTCTTCTTTTGGATTCGATGAATTTTCTTTCTTTTCCTATGGAATTCAATTTTCCTTTATCTCCCTATTTCTTCCACAATCTTCTTGTATTTTATTATTCGTCATCCCTATCCTATTATTTCTTTATTTGAGGATAATTATCCACAAAGTGATCAACGTCTCCACATTCAAAAAATTTCAAGGGTAGTTTCTATTTATATTTCCCAGTACCTATTTTAACATTTTTAGAAAACAAGGATAAAATATATTCATGATTTTTACATACCTCATTTTTGGAGTCAGAATCACCAGCTTTATCTTCAATAAGAATCTTTTTTGACTTTTCTTTATTAATATCCTTAAAAGACATTTATATATCACAATTTTTTCTTTTCACATATTTCTCTCTTCTCATTTCATAAGTGATGATAATGATATGAAAATCATCAAGAGATAATTTTTTAGAATCTATGTCTTCTAATGAAGATACTTTTGCATCAAAATTGTTTAGAAGGATTCTCAATATCTTCTCAACAACTATTAAATCATCTAACTTTTCACCAAGGCATATGATAGTACTCAAAATTTCATTCACCTTGGTAAATAATTCCCCAATAGATTAATGCTCTCTCATCTTCAAATATTCATATTTTAATCTCTAGATTTGTAACTTTGCCTTCTTTAATTTTGTATTGCCTTAGAATATGTTTTTCAATTTATGCCATATATCTTTGGCTGTGGAAACACCTTTTACCCTTAGGAATTCACTTTTAGAAAGTGATGATAATATTGTATTCTTATCCCTTCCCTCATTCTTCATATTCTTCTTTTCAACAGATGTAAGAGGTGTTTTAAAATCAATAGAAGGAAAAACATCTATTTCAGCTTTAAGAACATCATATTCAATAGAAATATTATAAGGAAACATTATATTTTTTCCAGATATGATAATTCTTTCCATCGAAGATGAGAATACCTTTACTATTCACAAAATTCAAATTCTCCATCAACAAAGGATAAGCAAAGGGAACCTGCTCTCTAATACTAGTTGAAAGTGCCCAGTCAGTGTATATGTATCACTGAGAGGGGGGGGGGGTGAATTAGTGATACTATTTCCTTTTATATTTCCTTGAAACAACTTTCAATTCCTCTTAATGTTTCAATTTCCTACTAAAAAAAATTCAAACACATATCCATAAGAATACAATAATTTGCAAGGTTCACTATTCAATAAAAATGGCTATATACTTGGAATGGTTTGAAAATAATACAATACCACAAAATCTATTAGAAAATAATCCTTGGATTATAACAAGTAGGATATACCCTTTCACTTTTATAGAACTATATAAACAATCCAATAGTGCGTGTGAATCCTCTTAGCAAAAATTGGGTAAATCAATGTTTGTGTGACAACCCATGTTACCTATTCTTCTTTTCAATTCACCAAATATATTCTTTTGAAAATAATTCTTCAATTTATTACCCAGAAGATGGTAAGAACTTTAGTAATTCGTTATAAAAACTCATACCGATTTTCCTAGTCCGATTTTGCTTACTATGATTCTCCAAATCCGATTGTCCAATCTGATCTTCTCACTCTGATCATCAAATCTGATTGCCCAATACAATAGATTTAGATCTTTTAGAATATGATCAAGAAAAACCAGAACACTTCCCTCCTCATCCTGGAAATCCCAATATGGAAATCCCTAATTTGATTATCCAAATTTATACAATGATCAGCTAAATTTGATTATCAAGATGAATATAGTAATCAAATTAATATGATAATCACTAAATACAATGATCAACTGAATACAATGTTGCAATCTTGTCTCTTCTCCTTTCACTTCATTAATAAAAAATTCTTCAATAAAGGATCAATATGAATACTTATTTATCTCACTCAAACTTTGGAGCTTCTTTCACTTCAGTGAAGAGTATATATGTCAGATAAAGTATAAATCACTTTTCATATTTTATAGGTGAACCATGAGAGGTTTTGGAAGGAATCCCCAAAACATTCCCGCTCAAACAAATTCCAGAAAATCTTGATTTCTCTTGAATTTAGGGTGAATCTTGACTTCATGAACTCTTCTAGAATCTTATTGATCCTTCTTGAATATTCTATAAACTTTATCTCTTCCTTTTAATTTCTTTACAAATGTTAGTATGGAACTAATTTCTAAATCATATTTTATTAGTCTATTTTTTCTTCTCCATTATAATTTCTAAATTAAATGCTCTATACCAATTATAATTATTCTTTTAGTTTTAATCCCCCCTTGAAAACACATTCAACAATATTTTTTAACTATTCTCTTAACCCAGTTGAAACATTATTGGCAATTAAACAATTTAATTCAACCCCTAAATGGTTGAATACATTGTTTATAACCTTATTTTCTTTTATTTCCATCCATTATTCACAAGTAATTCTTTCTCTAAATATGATGGAATCCTAAATCTGATTAACATATTCTTTCTCTTCTGAATATGATGCCACTTGAGAAGCTTCTTTCCCTTTTCCATTAACTTCATTCCCTGAATAATTGTTTATTTTGATTTTTAGTCTAACTAAAAACCAGTACCTTCAGTTTATCACATTTTTCAAAAACCTCCTCAGCCTTTATGAATATAATGATCCCATGAATTTTAACTTTTAAATACAATGATGATAAGATGATTTAGTTCCCACCTTTCGTTTAGTAATATTATTCTTTCCAGCTTAGCCTGAATCTGATTGCTCAAAATAAAATTTCCCCAAATCTGATCAGGCTGGATTGATTTCCATCACCCTTTTATCTTTCCATCTAGCTCTGATTAATCTAGATATGATTGACAGTATTTCTTTCTTTTATCTAGATATAATCATCCATAATTAAATCAACAACATCTCTTTCACTCCCCTTTCTTTCATCAATATTGCATCACAAGTTTCAAAATTTACTTGTGATATATGATAAATCCAAGATCAAAAAAGCATTATCACATTTCATTTATCATAGTCATGCACACTCCAATCATGAAGAATTCAATTCTTCATCAACTGGATTCATAGTGAATCTGATGAAAATTTACTTCTAGAAAGATTCTTCCTCAATACGATTGATCTTCTCATTCTAGATTTAATGTGAATCCAATGAGACTATTATTCCAGCCAACTTTACCCAAATATGATGAACCTTCCCAGGAGTTGTGAGTCTTATTATATATATATTATGGTCATTCCTAATTTCATCAAAATACAAAGTGAGGTGATTTTCCCTTTTTCTTAAACTTCCTTGAAAACAGAAGAAAACACTTGAAAACAATCACCTTCATCATCAACTTGCTCTTAACAGCATCATGCATGTTTGGTGATTTTATATTCATATTCAGTCATTATATTTATTTTCAAAAAGATTCATTCCTTATGTGGTTTCACAATATAAGTTGATACAAGATTTCATCAACCTAATAGTAAACATTGATCACATTGATTGTTAATTATTTTTTATGTTGATGCATTGGTCGAATGAGTGCCAGTGGCCCTCCTATGGTTTATCTGGTGGCATGAGTTAGATTTCCAAAAGAAATAAATATCACATTTTTAAAACATTATTTTAAAAAGGGGTTTTATTTGAATGGAAATATTAAAATAAAAGTTATGATTGTAGAAATTGGTTTAGAAATGGTCATTCAAAATGAACATGGGGTTTTTCTAAATAACTTTCTGATGGGATTTTGGAAAAGGTACATTAATTAGTAATATGAAATTTTATAAATTTTATAAATGGTTTAAAAATAGTATTTTGACTTAGTTTCCAAAGCTAATCCAGATGGGATTGGTTGGGTTAGTTTTGGTCTGTTTGACCTTGGGTGGATTGTGCCCTATTTTCTAGATATTTTATGTTGCTCATGTTTCACGGTTACATTTTAATACCATGTATTTTGTTTCATAGTGATGTATGATTGTGTTTATTGGATGATGAGTATTTTCTTTTGGTATGACAAACCATTTTGGGTTGATTAGTTTTTCTCGAACCCCTTTTGAGGGCAGAGACGGGTCTGAATGGCCCTAGAGGATACCCTTATGGGTGAGATGATAATTCCAATATTTTATAAATATTTTCAAAGTGTGGAAGAAATAGTATAAGTAGTTTATTATATGATTCTATATTCCCTATGAGATGTACATGGAATGGTCTTGAGTGGATAATACTATGGTGATGATATGGTGAGCTTATGGGATGAGTTGCATGCCCTATTTGTTATTTTTTACATGTGACCGATTGTATATATTCTAGATAATGAGAACGATGGATAGACCCTACCTTGATTGAGAAGGTGGTGGTTGGGATGTTCTTAGTGATGCAACTATATTCATATACATGACCTTCCCTATAGAAGAGGTAATGGTTTAGCTTTTATGTGATGCCTTCCCTATGGGTAGTGTCTTGGGTGCTATTTAGTGTACCCTTCCCTACAAGGGAATGGGTTAAGATATATTTAGTATATACATCCTTATTTGAAATGTTTTGGGTAATATTTAGTATTCTATTACCTATGAGTGAATGGGTTGAGATATATTCAGTGTGGAATTCCCTATGGAGAGTGTCTTGGGTAATAAACAATGTTCCCTTCCATGCAAGGGAATGAGTTGGGATCCATTTAGTATGACTGTCCCTAGGGGGAGTGGATTGGGAACTGTTAAGTGCATCCATCCCTATGATGTAATGGGTTGGGATCTTTTTAGTGTGGTATTATATATAGGGAGTGGATGGGGAACAATTCAGTACAACCTTCCCTATGACAGAATGGGCTAGGATCCATTCAGTACAACCTCCCTTATGAGGAGTGGCTTGGGTACTATTCAATGTGACTTTCCCTATGAGGGATTGTTTTTAGATTTATTCAGTGTTGTCTACCCCATTGGGAGTGACTTGGGTATTAATCAATGTATCCTTCTCTATGAGGGGATAGGCTAGGATCTATTTAATGAAACCTTCCCTATTGGGCGTCTCTTGATTACTATTCAAATCGCTCTTTTATAAGAGGGAATGGGTTAAGATCTATTCATTACAACCTTCTCTGAGGAGGGATTTAGCATGGATACTAATCAGTGTGACCTTCCATAAGGGGAATGAATCTTGGTACTTATTGTGTGACATCTATTGTGACCATGGATGACTAATTAAGTAATGTATCTTTGAATCTATCCTTATGGAATTAGCTAAAACATGTATGGTTAGGTGTCACAGTGGATTGGTTAGAACACAAATACCGAAAGTGTATAATTTTATACACATTGTGTGCTATGTTTATGGGTGTGTATTTTTCATGAGCAATCCTACACTTATTATATGTATTAAATGAACATCCACTTGATCATAATAGCACTCAGTATTATTAAGGAATTGAGGATTCTAATTGGGTTATTTCACTCACCACTTATCCACATCCATGGAATTGTTTTTTATATATGTGAGAAGAATGTGATGTTTTATCCTAGCCATGTGTACTACTTTGATATGAACACATGTTATATGTCTAGAAGGTTATGGATATTGAGGACTTAGTAGGTTAAATTATTTGAGTTTTCTTTGATGCTATTACATTTTATCTTTTGGTTATTATTCTATATTATAACAACCGGTGTGCTAATTTTGTTATATATAAGATATTTTTTATTTATGTTAGTTTCTGCTTCAATTATATTATTTTTTGATGCATTATATAGACTATTTTACTAATTTTTATTCCAGACTAATTGGGATCTCTTGGATCCCTTTTATATATATATGTATTTTAGGATGCCCGTTATATGGATGGATCATACCAATTTTTTTGTGGATACAACCATTACCCTAGAACCTTATTTTAGAGTGTATAGTCTCCTCATGACAATCCTAGGCCCTCAATTCTAGTAGATTTCCTTTGGAATTAATGGATGCATTCTTGAGATTATGCAGTGACCCTACTTGAGTTTTGATTGTGAGATAAATCTAGGGAATAAAAAATGGTATCATAGATTATTTTGGGATTGTTCAATGTTAGTTATTGATGGAGATAGGTTGTTGGGACTCATGAGGTATACCAGGCACATGAATGGCCTGCATGATATCTGTTGAAACCCAAGTTTCCAGGGGAATTCTGGTGTTTAGGATTAGTTACTGAAGGATAATTGAGGTGTTGGATCAGAAATACCAAGGCATAATGGATAGAACTCAGGTTGAGTTTTAGGTATTTTCTATGAGACAATGAGTGGTTCTTGCATTATTATAGTGGCATACTTAGGGAATAATACACACACCTATGGGTAGTGTTTTTTTGAAAAAATACCTCACCAAAATGCACTATTAATTTAAAAAACTTATAATGTAATCCTTGTTTTCTCAATTATATTATAAGGGGTGATTAAATTAATATGGATTCAAGGGGGCTATTTGATTTAGTGTTATTATGATAGTTGGACACCATAGGTCCATGAATTTATGGATTTTATAATTTTGAGGAAAAACCCAATTTTAAAAAAGAAAACTCACACAATGGTATGAGGTTGTGTGTGAAATAATTTTAGAAGTTGGGTTTCCTTTAAATGTCTCATAACATCAGTGATTGTGATATTAATTTTAAATTTCTCATTTGAAAATTGTAATATTTTTTTTGAAATTGGATTTCAAATTAATTTTGAACATGGGATTGGATTTTTAGGAACAGAAAGGTTTGGATAGGACCAGGGAGTTGAGATTTTGGTTTTAGGGATAATCCTTGGATTATAAGGGGTGTTTTGAAAACTCGGGTGAGTTTTAATGTGTGATTTTAAAATAAGAAACCAATACCTAAGTAGACTGGGCTATTTTTATTTCCATGTTTTTATCAGTAATGAACCAAATTCTATAATTATGTGCTCAGTTGGTGTGTTTTTTTTCTTGGAATGTTCCAAGTGAGGTTGGTGGGTGTGTACATGATTTTATTTGGTTATGGGAAGAAGAAATCAGTTCCTATATAGACTAGGTTTTTTTGGTTTTTAGTGATGGTTTAAGGATGAATCAAGTGTTTGTATATTGTATTTAGTGGGTAATTCCATGGTTAATTTAAGGACTTGAATTTAGGCTCATGGGATGGATATTTGATAATTATATCCAGTAATTGGAGGTATGTTAATATGGTTTTGTGGTTTGGAATGGTTGATTTTGGTTTTTATCGACGATTCCTATGGTGGGAAGCAATATTATTTCAAATTAGCCCTTTTGAGTAGAGTATTATGGTGGGGAGAATCATAATCTCATAGATAAATCAATTATTAGAACTTATATGACTTTTATTGATGAGTGATGGTAAGAGATGTCATTTTGTTGGTGATGGATGCATTTTATTGGTGCTCATGTATGAGTGAGGTGGCTATGTCCAGTCATTACACTTAATGATATACAAGTTGTGGGCGGTAGAGATAAAATGTTTGGTTTAGAAAGGAGAATATTAGGATACTCCTATATTGGGTAGTATAAAATAAATTATGGATATAATACCCTCACATTAGTTATGGTAATTGATAGGGTAGAATCCATGTGCGAGTCTGATCAAAGATGCAACATTACTCATGGGTGGAGTATGAAAGTGGATTTGGATAGTTGATGATACAACCATGGAATTACACCAACTATATGGTTCAAATTTATGTGTGCATATTTTGGAGATTTGGAATTTTATATAGGGACTAAGGAATCCCGATCAGTGATGGGAAACTATGTTGATAGGTGAGGTTGAGAATTTTTCAGGAATGTCAGCCAAAGAAGAACTGATGATTCTTTATAAAGGTAGATGTGGTGAGTCAAAAAACTACATCTTTAAAATTTATTGACATTTTAGAGAGAAAAAATTCTAGATATGTGATTTATGATGAGGATAAATCCGTGGAAATCTTGGTGAGCAGTTAAATTGAGTTTTGGGGAATAGTGCACATTGGTGTTGAAGGTGTGTAGTAAAAGCATGTTGGGAATTTAGTGATGAAATGTGGCGTGTTAATAGTTAATTGACAATCAAGGAAAGTAAAGATTTATGATTGGATGACCATCATATCTTCTTAAGGACAAGAAGTTTTTTGGTGGGGATTTGGTAATGAACAATTTCATTACAACTGGATTAAAATTTTGGTAAATTTTATTTTTTTAGGTTGGATCATGGAGTGAGAGTATTGATTATGTTTCAAACAATTTATGAGATGATTTGAGAGTGTTTTTTCAGTAGAATACCACATATATCAAGTTACTAGGTACTGTTAGATGAATTCCTCTATAGTCGTGGTGTCATAGTGTGATGACGAGGTGTTGTGACATGATGACTGATTGGTTTTGAAGTGGTTGGTTGAGGGTAGGCAGTCACAACACGATCCGAAGGTGCCAGGCCACAAAGGTGGTTGGCCAGGGGTTAGGCCCTCTACATGGGGTAGTTGAATGATGACCTAGATGGGTTGCATACCAATGGGTTTTGTAACACCCTGACATTTTAGTAATTTTTTGAAAATAAATTTAATTTCTTAGAAATCTTACATTACACACAATAACTAGTTTTAGCGAACAATAATATACCATTGATATTATTATCTAAATATGAAAATTATAACCTATCCATAAAACTTGGAGGAATGAATTGAAATAAACAATGTTTTTTAATTAAGTATAAAGTGTTTATATAAATAAAATATATTGAAAAATAAGTAATTAATTTTTGGTAAAGTATTTATATGCTTTGAAAATACATTTTTCTCAAAAATTGATTTATATTTTTTTGAACAAATAATAAAATTAATTTTTAAAAATTTTAGAATTTTTTTTTGAAAAAATGAACATCATTTATGGAATCAACATGTCAAAATTATCATAGGTTTAATTTATTGGTATTTTTTTGAAATGTTTATTTTTTAACAAATAGTTAAAAATTATGATTTTATTGAAATTAACCTTTTCCTTTAAAGAATATTATAAGTTATTTTTTTTAAAATTGGAATAAATTTAAAATTAATAAAATTATTTTATAATTTATCTAATTTAGTGTATTTTAATCAATTTTATTTTAAATTTTTATATCAAATTTTTTTTATTATTATAAAAATCTTCTCTTTGGAAAACTTCTTTTTCATCACTTCTACGGATTTTATTTTAAAATAAATTATGAAAATTATATGAATTTAATTTTATAAAATGGATTATATATTTGTAATAAAAATATTTTATAATATATAATAAGGTTCAATTATTTTTTGTTATAAATAATAGTAAAAACAATAAAAAAATTAATCACTACAGGTAACGCTAAAATAAGGTTTTTCTCATTACATACGTATGTGTTAAAAAATAATTTTCCAAACACATAATATTTTTATTTTTAAAATTTTATTTAATATTTATAATAAATGAGTCTATATTATCAAATAATTATAATTTTTTTATTATTAATGGATAAATTACTTAGGTAAATAAAAAAACTAGTTAACGTGGTGAAAACTAAAATGGTAAAAGTAAGTAAACTTAGAGGTTAAGTATTAACATGTTTAAAACATGTGTTTTTTATGTAGGTGTTTCTCAATAATATCATATAATAACTCCATTATGTATCAATTTTTGATTCACTTTGGAAGAGAGTGACTTCCCATTATTGATTTTTTTTGGTATTTACAAAAATGTCACTCCCCAATTATAAAAGAGCACCTCCTCCCCTCACTTATTCACACCTCAGGAGCCATTTGAGTTGACCAAACCATTTAAAAATCTATCAAAAAAATAATTATCCACATTCTAGATCATTTGGTATTTCTATAATACCAACCCTAGGGTTCTTAATAAGATATCCAAAGGAGGTTGTTCTAAACAAAAAAATCGTTGACACTAAAATATTTATTGTTTACTTTTTATCTTACCCCCTTAATTCATGTGTTAGTAATTAAAATATAATAAAAGAATTATCTAACATATTCCAATATCTTATTATTTTATTTTCATAACACGCATCTACCTCTTCTTCCATCAAATAGGAAATTAAATCATCAATTATGCATAAGGCCAACTACCGACTCCCGAACTGATGTAATTAATTTTCCCTCAGCACATCCAACTTATGAATATAATTATTGATTTAATATATTTAGATTATATTTATGAAATAATTATTCTTGTGGAATTATAATATCACATCATCCTTCTTAACTTTCATTTTTTTTGGAAAATGATAACATTTCTCGTGCGTACGCATGGACTATCACCTCTAAGAAGTGATGTGATATGCTTTTCATTTTATTTTGACATAGAATGTAATAATGATATATTGAGTGAATATATATGATATATAATAAATAAAAATTATTCCATAAATTTTATATATTATTTATCTTCTTTTCATTCTACCATTCAAGAGAAAGTAAATAACATTCATGCATACATACGACCTACCATCTCTATGAATGATGTATTTCATTTTCTATATATAAATTTTAAGGATTATAGTAAATACATATATAATGAATATATATGATATTTATATCACATATAAGTTTATGGATATGATGGTACCCTGATTAATATTAAAGGATAAAAAATATCATACCATAATATACATGAAAAACAAAACAGTTATTACCCAAATAATTATTTTAACAAGAAATTGTTAATAAATGGGTAATAAAAGGTCACAAGTAAATAATATATGGTGTGATATTTATAATTTTATTTCTAAAATATATTTATAATATACATTTTTTATTATATAGTATCATCAAATTTTTAATAAGGAAGTCGAGACTTAAGTTAAGGGATTTTTATCTAACTTTTATTTTTTGTGAGACACATGCCATATTCACTAACTATTTCTTTTGTGTGGTGTATATACTTATAATTAAGGCATTTTATGATTATTTTCATGAAATTATAGTATATAAATATCCATATAATTTTCTTTATTTCATGGGTGTTATGATTCAAAAGATACCAAATTAGTAATGGTTTTATGTTACAATCTCATTGTTTAACGAGATTGTTTATGATTAAGTTTTCGATAATGAAATCTTAAAATCTATCTCTCAAAAAAACATGTATTTTCATATCCTATGGTTATTTATTGAAAATACATGTTTTCATTCAATTTTACACACTTTATGTAATCAGGAGTTCAAAATATTTTTTTTAATGAAAACCAACATTATTTCTCTCTTCTGTCAAAAATAATTTTTCTTCCATGTACACGTTTTCTTAAAATGTTTTAAAAAAGTTTTTAACATTCTCTAAATATTGTTTAAAGTCATTTTTACCCATGTTTATAATTTAAAAAAATTGTTTTAAAGGAATTTTCTTATCATTTTCTAAATGAGTAACTTTTTACTTTATACTAAATATGTGAAAGGAATCTTTGTTTTTACGAGTAAAACATGAATAATATTTCCCACAGTCATGACCAATCAAATATTTAAAGATTCATTTATAAATTTTGAAGGTTAATTTAAAAAAAAATATTATACTTAATATTTGGGTTTTTTTATACTTCAAATAAGTGATTCTAAAGTAGAAATGATATTCTTCTCAAGAAATGTTCCATATGATCTTTCTAAATCAGTTTTCATCTAAGATTGCATTATTTGATGTTACTTAAGATTTACAGGGGATACGATCCAATGATAACATCCTTATTGTTTATCTAGATGATTTATATTAATGATGATAATATTTTTATGTAACATTATCCTTCTCTATGGGTTATGCCATGATTAATTGATGAAATGTTTATAAAACCCATTCCTTTTCCATGTGTTATACTAGGATGAAATGTTTACAAAACCCATTTATCTTCATGGGTTATAATACGATTAATTTTTTATGATATTATGTCACACATATGAATAATTTTCATTATTTTATCTGTGGTACCTATATATCCCTCCAATTCATTAGGTAAAGTTGGATAACAGTTGAGTTAATTATGTTTTGTGTGAACGTAATTTCATGTTCACACTATTTTGTGTGGAGATGGTTTCATGTCTATAAGGTTATGTTTGGAACTGATTTATTATCCATAAGGTCTTATGTGAACCTAATTTCATGTCCATAAGGTAAATGTGGACCAAATTTCATGTCTATAAGGTTATATGTGGACCTTATTTCATGTCCATAAGGTTATGTTAGGACATAGTTTCTAGACCATAAGTTTTTTTGAGGGCCTAATTTCATGTCCTTAACTTAACAAGTGAACCTATTTCTATTTATGAATGTTCAAAATATTATAAACATATGTATATTCTAAAAATATATGTCTTATATGAATGGTAGTTTCTCAAGGATCATGTCCTTTGATTCCTTTATGATTCATGTATTATGAATTGACAAGATTTTTTCCATAACTCATGTTTATAATCTATGGTATGTAGGGTATGGTTTTCAAATGTTATTATCATGTTCTCATACCCTTATTATCATGTTATTTTGATATCATCCATGTTTACCCTTACTGATCATATGATATCATCCTTTATTATGCTTTATTTCAATAGATTAAGTATAAAGATATTAAATATGGAATGCCTTCTATGTGTACAATGTGGGAATATCTTTAGGGGGATGATGAAGATATTTCATGAAATAAAAATATAGTGTATCTAGGCACCAACGAAACTAGACCATTTTGATCCTTAGGAATGTATATATATAATTCATTGGATATTCATATAAAAAGATGAAATATTCATGTGTGAAAAAATTGGATCCTTTGTGTTGGTATCAAATGAAAGGTTATTGTTAGTATTTGACTCAATCGCCACCTGGTGTAAAAAAATGGGCCTTGCTACAAACTTGGCTCGGCATTCCTAGGGGATATTATTTTGGAAATTTACAAACTATTTGTAAATCACCATGAAGGATTTGAATAGATGATGACCATGAATTTACTAGGTTAAACCTATGTTTTAAGAGATTAAAAATAAGGTGCCATGATTTAGATGTCCTATGATTTTTTTTCATGACTGATCACTGTAATCAAAGATGGATGATGGTCATGCTAAGAAATTTGATTTTTCAAAGGGATTAAAGACATAATTATGATGTTGAGTTGGTAATAGGTAAGATCAAATATTTAATTACCATATTTGAGCTTAATTATATGAATCATGAAAAGTCTCTAGGAATGTTAATTCATATCCTCAACTATTAGATATTGAATTAGCAGTGAAAATAGCTAATGGTAAAGTGATCACATATCAAGTCTATGATTCTTACCTTGTTTCTGTTTGTGGGAATGTGTTTCTTGAAAATATTACTATTCTCCATTTGGTTGAATTTTATGTTATCTTATGTATGAGTTTCCTTTATTTTTTATAAACCCCACACTAATTTTTAGGCAAGGGAGTTCATTTTTGATTTTCTAAACTAACCTATGATCATCCATTGGTGTGATGATAAATATGAACTTCCAATGTAGATCATGTCCATTATACGTGTCTTAATTTCTATTAAAAAGGGGTGTTTATATTAGATGGTTGGGGAGAAACTAAAAATTTATGACATGCCAATTGTGTGGGAGTTGGTTGATGTATTTCTATAAGAGTTACCTAGTCTTCTGCCAAATCATGAAGTTATGTTCTCAATAGAACTTATACCTCATTCTATGCCTACTGCAAAGACTCTATATATAATGTACCTGATTTATTTTCATGAATTGAATAGGTGACACCAGAAGAATCCTTAAAATGGATTCATTTGTCCAAGTGTGTCATCTTGGGATGCACCTATCATTTTTGTTAAGTAGAAACATCATAATCAAGAGAAAGTATCCTCTAACCTATATTGATGAATTATTTGACCAACTACATGGATCTCAATACTTTTCCTAGATTGAACTTCATTTAGGACATCAATAATTGAGGGATAAGAATGAGGATATACCAGAGACAACATTCCATACAACATATGGACACTATGATTTTATAGTGACACCATTTGGCATTACTAATTCCACACTATATTCATGGATTTAATAAATAGATTCCTTAGAGAGTACCATGATCAGTTATTTATAGTCTTTGTAGTTGATATTATTATTTATTCCAAGATCAATGAAGATAATGAATATCACTTCAAAATTGTGCTGAAGACCCTAAGGAAGGATAAACTATTTGAAAAGTTTACAAAGTATGAATTTTGGCTACAAAAGTTATCTTTTTTGGGTCATATAATATCAATAGAGGGTATATTAGTGGATATATCAAAGACATATGATATATAACATTGTCCCATAATAACCACAGTTACTGAGATCCATAGTTTTCTCTGTTTGGATGGATATTATAGAATCTTTGTGTAAAATTTCTCATGGTTGTACAATCCACTAACCAAGTCAGCTTGGAAGGGATATAAGTTTCTTTAGAAAGAATAATGTGAAGAAAATTTCAAAGAACTAAATAGAAGGTTAGTTAGGGTACCTATACTTACATTACCCTACAATGGAGAAGGGTTTGTAATCTACAGTGACACATCAAAGAAGGTATTACAATGAATCCTCATGAATAATGATATGGTGATAACTTATGTATCATGAAAATTAATGGTTTATGAGAAAAATTAACCAAATCATGATTTGGAGTTTGATAGGGTTTTTTTCATTAATGATATGGTGGAATTATCTTTATAGAGAAAGGTGTGATATATATACTAATCATAAGAGTTTAAAGTATATATTCACAAAAAAAGAGTTGAACATACACCATAGAAGATGGTTAGCGATAATTGAATATTATGATTTATCAACACATTACCACCCTGGGAGCATAAAAAAGGTAGATGATGCTTTGAATTTAAAGGATGATTATGATTTATTTATGATAAGGATAAAAAATATCCAATATTTTAATATTTTCAAAGGATGGATATAAAAATTGTAAAGGAAGGGGAAAAATATTATCTTTACCAAGTAAGTTTTCAACCATCTATCATAGTGAAGATTAAATAGGCCCATAAAGAAGATGTAGATATACATAACAAGTTGAAAAATTTTCTTGAGTTTAGCCCTGATTATGATTGAATGATAAAGTTCAGGAACAATGTATGTTTTCCTTCTATAATCAATTTTATGGAGGAGCTATTAGATGATGCTCATATTTATTCATTCACTATTCATCCTAGAAGTATAAAGATGTATAGAGATTTGAAATTTTATTTTTGGGGGTATGTAATGAAGAGAGATATTGTAGAATATGTGTCTCTATGCTTGGTGTGTTAGTAAGTTAAGGCTTAGAGACAAAATTCTAAGGGGATGTTACAAACATTACCCATACCAGAATGGAAATGGGAAAACATCACCGTGGATTTTATTATTGAACTCCCCAAAAATATATAAATAGAATAATGTATATGGGTTGTAGTCAATCAACTTATGAAATCAACACACTTCATTATTACCATAGAATGTTTTTATTTGGTCAAGATTCACATGATATATATTAATGATGTGTTAAGGTTGTATGGAGTACCACATTCTATTGTATCTGATCGGGATTTTAGGTTTACCTCGATGTTTTGGAAAAGTCTTGAAGTGGCTTTGCATATAGAGTTATGTTTCAAAATATCTTTTTTTTCATATAAATATGGTTGGTATCGGATAATAATTTAAACCCTAGAGGATATGTTTATAATTTTTCAATGTATTTCAAAGGTGGTTGAGATCAACAGAAACCTATAGTGGAGTTTTCATACAATAATAGCTTTCACTCAAGCATTCCGATGGATCTTTATGAAGCCCTATATGGAAAGAAGTGTAAAAATATAATGTGTTGAGATAAATTTAAATAAAAAAAAGATAATGGGACCAGACTGGGTAGATGAAATGGAAGAGAAGTTTAGAGCCACTTAGCAACACAAAATGGCAACATGAATCCAATAGAAAAGTTATATCGAAAATCTTCAGTGTGATATTTAATTTGAAGTTATTGAGAATTTTTCTCCTTGAATTTATCCATGTAAGAAGGTTATGAGATTCATAAATAAATAAAAGCTAATCCCTAGGTTTATTGGTCCTTCCATGATTATTGATCAAGTAGGGATAGTTTCTTATCATTGGGTGATTCCACCAAACCTCTATCAAGTCCATGATGTGTTTCATGTTTCTCTCTTGAGTATGTACATAAATAATCTTTCACATGTACTAAACATAGAGTTCAAACTAATGTATCATTATCATTCCTATGAATAAAAATATTTATAGATTATGGATCATAGATATAAATTTATGTGAAACAAGACTACTCACCTAGTTAAAGTTTTGTGGTGAAACCACTAACTTGAGGAAACTATGTGGGAACCTGAGGATATGATGAGGTAAAAGTTTAATCAGTTTTTTATATAAAAGTGATATAATTTTGGGAAAAAATCATTTTAATGGGAGAATAATGTATTACCCCGATATTTTTTGATTTTTTTCAAATAAATTTAATTTCATAGCTAGCTTGTTTTACATGAAACATCATGTTTTCGAAAAATGCAATATACTATTAATATTATTATTTAAACATGATCAATATAGAATAGATATTAAAATTGGTGGTATGAATAAGAATGTAATTTTTTTTAAATTACATATAAAGGTTTTAGATAAATAAAATATAATAGAATCTTAAAAGTTACATATTATTTTAAAATGCGTTAAAAGAAAAATTAGTTCAATTATTTTATAATTAATCCAATTTAGATCATTTTAATAAATTTAATTTTTAATTTTAATATTAAAATTTTCATACTTATAAAACAAAATTCTTTGGACAACCGCTTTTTTATTATGTCAGTGAGTTTTATTTTAAATTAAATTATAACACTTATATGAATGGAATTTGATAAAATGGATCCTATATTTGTATTTATAATAATTTATATTATAAAATAATGTGAAATTAATTTTTTTATAAATAGTATTATAAATAGAAAAAAACTATTATTTTCATTAAGGTTCAAATGAGGTTTTGCGCATTACATATGCATTTGTTAATAAATAATTTTCCATAAACATAGAATTTTTATTTAATAAATTAGACTTAATATTTATAATACATATATACAAATAATCTAATAAGGAACATTTTATTTTTATTCTTAAATGATAAATTACCTTGGAATATAAAAAAACTTGTTACCGTGGTGAAAAATAAAATGGTAAAAGTAAGTAAACTTAGAGGATAATGAATAAAATGTTTAATATATATGTTTTTTTGTATAATAGGTTCTTATAAACCATATATTATATCCACTCCATTATTTATCAATTTTTCTAGAACCTTGGATGAGAGTGGCCTCCCATTATTGGATAGTTTTTGGTATTCACAAAAATTTCACTTCTCCTTAATTATAAAATGAAACCTCCTCCACTAACTAATACACACCTATTAAGACATTTGGATTGGAAAAACCTTATAAAAACTCTCCCCAAAATCTATAAACATGTTATATATCTACTGGTCTTCCCAAAATAACAACCCTAGGGTCCTTAATGAATGATCCAAAAGAGGTTGTTCTAAACCATTGTAATTGTAATCACTAAGATCTTTATTTTTTTCTTCTTATATTACCAAATTCATTCATGTATTAATAATTAAAATATTTTAAAAAAATTATATAAAATATACTTACATGTTATGTTATTTTCACAACCCACAACAATCTTCACTTCCATCAAATGGTAAACGAAATCATCGATTATTTGTGTGGTGGACTACCGCCTCGCGAACTGATGTAATTTTTTTTTCATCATCACCTCTAACAGATGAATTTAATAATTAATTTAACATATTTATGTTATATTTATGAAATAATTATACTTATGGAATTATAATATCACATATACCTTATTTCCTTCAAATCTGTTGGAAAAGGATAACATCGCTCGTGTGTACGTATGAACTACCACCTCCATGAAGTGATGTGATATGTTTTTCATTTTATTTTTACATGGATGGTAATAAATATATAATTAGTGAATATATATGAAATATATGAAATAAAAATTTATTTTAAATTGGTATATTATTTATGTTACTTGCATTCCATCTGTCGAGAGGATGGAAACATCGTTCATGCGTACGTACGACCTACCGTCGCCATGAATGGTGTTATTAATTTTCTATATATAACTTTCATGGATTACTATAAATATATATATAATGAATATATATGATATTTATATCATGTTGAAGATTTTTGATATGGTGTAACCATGATCAAGTAAAATGAAAAAAATACCAGACCAAAACATACATGAAAAATGAAGTATTTATTACCCAAAACATGTTTTTAGTAAATAATTTTTAACAAAAAGGTGATAAAAGGTCATAAGTAAATACTATATTGTATAATATAAACAATTATAGTTATGAAATAAATTTATAATAAACATATATTTATTAAACATGATGTTTGAATTTGTATGAAGGAAGTCAAGACTTAAGGTAATGGATTTTCGTCTCACTTTTATTTCTATGGGACACATGCCATATTCACCATTTGTTTAATTTGTGTGGTATATATATAGACCATTAATTTATTTTATGATCATTATCATAAAATTATGATATATTCATATCCATCTAATTTTTATTCTTTCATGGGGATTATGATTAAAGATATACCAAAGTGGTAAAGGTTCTATGTTACAATCTCATTATTTAAAGTAATTTTTTATAATTATTTTCTTGATAAGAAAATATTATGATCTATATCTCAATAATCTCATAAATTTTCTTTTCTTATGGTTATTTCATTAAAATAAAAAAAATTATTTCATTTTAATCTTTTTATATACTCATAATTACAAAATAATGTATTTAAGGAAAAAAATTATTTCTCTCTTGAGTCAAAAATTAGTTTTCTTCCATGTCCATTCTTTCTATTTTTTTTTATAATAAGTCTTTAATATTTTCCAAATATTATTTAAATTTATTTTTTCTGATGTTTTAATTTTTGAAAAATTCTAATGGAATATTTTTTTAACATGTACCACACAAATGGTATTCTCATTGTCATTACCACTCAACTATTTAAATATTAATTTATAATTTTATGAGGTTATTTTCAATGAAAATGTTCTATTTAATATTTTGGAAGTTTTTAGATTTTATTGAATTGATTCCAAAGTGTAAATCATATTTTCCTCAAGAAATGTTTCAAGTGATCTTCCAAAATAAATTTCTATCTAAGATTACATCCTTTGATGTTAATTAAGATTTAATAGGGATATGATCCAATGATACCTACATTATTAATTTTTTATATTTTTTATATTTATGATGATAATATGCTTATGAAACCTGATCCATTTCTATAGGTTATGATATGATGAATTGATGAAATTTTTATGAAACCAGTTTCTTTTCCCGGGGTTATACCATGATGAAAATTTTATGAAACCCAATTATTTTCATAGGTCCTTATATGAGGCATGTTTTATAATATTTTGGAAAACATATGTATGATTTTAATTATATGATAGGTGGGACCTATCTCTTCCTTGAATGAATTGGGTAAATATGGATAACTCGTGAGTTAATTATGTTATATGTGAACCTGATTTCATGTTCACAATGTTATGTATGGAGCATGTTTCATGTCCATAAGGTTATAATTGAGATTTTTTTTCATGTCCATAATGTAATTTGTAGACCTAATTTTGTGTCCATTAGGTTATGTTAGGACCTAGATTCATGTTCATAAGTGTAGTACCCCGACCTGAGTGCCACTAAACCTGTACTCTAGGCCAAAGGACCACAAGGCCTTAGGAATTCCTCCCCATATACCAAAGGCTTCTAACTACTAGTGAGGGTATATTTAGGTGACTTTGGGGAGACTATACACTCTAGTTATGATATAATAATAATAGAATATGTCATAATAATTAAATCACTGTGGAAGCATATAATATAACTCATCAGAATCATATATATATCAGTGACAATAAAAATCCTAGTAGAAAATTACCATACATAAAAGTTAGTGTATATATGTCAAAAAGTCATATAAAAATGAAGGATCACCCATGGGCCAATAATATAAGTATGTACTCAAAAATATTAAAAGAAAATCCACATCGATGCAAAGAACCCCCTATCCCATCTACCATCTATCACATTCACTCACAACGCTTCCCCAACCGCTAAGGTCTAGCCTATGTGTCTAACCCCTTTCCTCAAATTAAATCCATAAAGTCTGTACACATCTTGATGGGCCTGTGTAGGGCATGAGTATTAACTCAGTAGTCCACCAAGAATGTGTTATTATCTTACATCAATATTTATACTAGTGTATGAATACATAAATAAATATAAACTACACTCATGTATAAATTACATGACCCACTTTACTCATGCTCAATAGCTATGAAGAAGCATTTACCTACTTCGACCAACATCAGAAAAGGAATGATGTATCCTTGTTCAATTATACCCCAAGAACCCTTGGCCTCTTAGCCATAACATGTCACCCAAAACCTCATGAAAATTAATACCACAATTAGACTCATGTTGAGTATAACTATAATCCCAATGGAGTTCCTCAAAAATATTTCAAAAGCCCCTCAGACTTCCATTCATCAATTAACCATCTGCTAAATAATTTGACATCTCAAGGAATGATGATACCCTTTCTTCCATAATCCAGGACCATCAACATCAAAATAAGAATGATCCTTAGCCCCTATTTTATGTCTTCAAACCATCAACTAAGTCTTTCTATAGTGATCACCTCCTCCATAATTGATAGTTATCAATATCCCCTAAGTTGCATTTACTATATAGGCCTCCACCCACATCAAGTGGTCAATACCACCTCAATGAGTCCTTTACTATGTGTACATGACTCCAATGGTGGTATCAACCTATCAAGGTGAGAGTAAATCACCAAACATAACTAAGATACACCATCTAGAAGAACTCCATCACCACATGCAAACCTCTTCTCCCAAACAGATTAAGGTTTATCACCCTCTGCTACATCCTAAATAAACTCATTTCCTTAATCCCAATGATCATCCTCATATTAAGTTTCTTGGACCAAGCACAAAACATTCCCATGGAACCAAATAAATCATAATATAATTTAATTAATTTTAAAAAAATTAAAAAACTAAAATAATTTTCCCAACTAAACTGGATACACCATTTCAATCATACCAATCCATTCTGGGCTCAACAAAGTTAAGCAGACATGGAGTTTCCCATCAACATCATTTAATAATAATTTTAAATGACACACATTAAATTAAATTATCACTCAAACCACCCCACTAATTTTTATTTTAATGTTAATCTTGTAGAACATGTATAAATAAGAATAATTATAGTCACCAACTACCTTAGGTATGTAGGTGCCCACTAATCGAATACTAGCCTCTAATCTGAGCCTAGATAGAAGGAAATGAAAAATATAACAATCACACTAGATATAGGGAAAATGATCTCATATGAAAAGAACATTCTAAACAGTGAGATAAAAAAAGGAAACAAAAGGAATATTAGCCTTACTGTTATCTCACCAACACACCTAATAATGCTCGAATCTAAGATCAAAAAAGGAAGATAGGACAAAGCCTAGGTGAGAAGAAAAAAATGAACCCATGTCTTAAGGGATATGCTTGAAACATAAAGAAAATTGCGGGAATAAGATTAAAATAATAGATGGGAAAATAAAAAAATTTATTCCCTCTAATGAACTTCATGTTTAGGTTTCATAGTTTGGCTAATTGTGTGCCAACCGTGTGGTGACACTATCCAAAGTGGTCACCCCATCAAATAAGTAGGAACAAAGTTTGTAAATCTATGCATATTCCATATGAACCCTATTGAATTTATTTTAGGTTACTTGAAAGGTTTTATGTAAACCTTATATGATTTGTTTAAACTATTCTCTAGTTCAAATGGGCCGCTTGTTTTGAGTCGTACAGTTAGACCTAACTGTGAGCCAACCCTACGACCAATTCTATGTCTCCTAGTTTTTAGTTTTTGAAGCCTAAAATTAACTGAACCCCTAAGATACTCACCAAGAATTAACCCCTTCCAAAAAACAATGTGTTAATGTGTTTTTACTCACAAAATTTTATTCTGATGCTCAATACCAAAGTTGGTCCTTCCTCCAGACTCAAAATTCAACCACTCTCAGAAATTACGACATGTTTAAAAAACCAAGACATTACAACCTACCCACCTTATGATATCTCATCCTCAAGATATGTGGTCTTTTTTTTTGTGGTGGTAAAGAACACATGCATCACATAAACATATTTCCAGACTACCACAGTTACTAAGTCCTAGGATAATTTCTCTTGTGTCTCCCAACCTTAAGAATTTCCTACCTAATCACTTCCCAACCCAATATGACATTCCCATTGTTCCTCCAACTATCCCACAGATATAAACATCACCATATGACATACCATCATTTCTGCACCTCATTAGGTTCTCAATCATTCCTGCTTCATAGATGAAACTCATAAAGTCCCACATCACAACTGATACCCAAGGTTCCCACATCACACCAGATACCCAAAATAGATCCTGCACAATATTGGTATATGCATGAATAAAAAACATATCGATGAATACACATTTCATAAAAATCATACACCATACCCGATCCCAAAATATTATCCCAATCCTGGTTACTTAAGCTATCACACATTCACCTTATGCACCAATATTTGTCATATCAAAACAAAGATAAAAATAGCCATGCCCACAGCGTACCTATAACCATCATCAACTCCTTGACATGCTCTGACCCTACCAGATCCAATCCATGAACCTAGAATGAAGCCTGATTTCCTAAATCGTACCCTCCCTATGGAGATATACCTACCACTGGACACTGAACCCATAGATGGGTCTCTATATCCCTTCCACAACCTATGTGAATAATAGTATCCCAAAAACATTCTCATAGTATTACTCTAATTCTTACCTCAGATCCCCGAGTATGACCTGATCACTAATTCTAAACTATCTGAGAAGTATTCTAGAATATCCTCTCAAGACTACCCATCTACTACAATGATCTACTCTCTTTTAGAGGCTGATCACAATGGTTCTGAATATGAAAAAAATTCCCATACTAAAAGCATACTATTTATAACCCACTCCTTGGTGGTCTAAATGAATCTCAATACTAACTACTATGATTAAGATTTCCATGGACTCAGTTTTGGATACCCAATGCATCATTATTTATCTTATATGGTGCCTTCACCCAGCTCGAATAGGTCTTTTCTATCAGATTCCCCTTGGTTATCAAACCATGATTCACCACCTATGAAAAAGAGGTCAACCTAAAGATTTTTACTTGCACCCTGATGACATGCCTCAATCCAGCCTTGAAATTCCTCAACTTAGAAATGTCATTGACTTCCATAGAGGGTGAAAAAGGGATAATCCTATTCAAATCACTATATAATCCATGACAGATGTGTCCCCCTACTGTAGGATCATAAACTCATAGGCTCAATCCACCCTCAACATTTCTAGAAAGAAATTATTAAAGAATAAGGGCTCAAAATCCATCCACATAATCCCCTCATGCCTTAATACATGTACCTATATGTCCCAAAAGTTATTTTCCAATACTATAAGAATATATGTGTTCAACTTCACTCTACACCTATGGGTGTCTTTATCTGAACGAATGTGTTGGGCACAAATTTGATCATGTTCTCTACCACTTGTGGTCCACACTCACTTAGAAATAATGGTGGGTGTTGTGACTAAAACTCATGTGTTAGATATTCCCTAGAAAACATAGCTCCCTGAGTTCCCCTACTAATACTCTACATGATGCATACAAAGACTACCCTGATCTTCTCATCTAGCCATGGACCAAGCTATACTGTTTGTTATGTCCTCCCTATCAGCCTTTATGCCTCTACCTATGTCTCATAATCATCCTAACCCTCTGGGACCTCATCCCATGCATACAGTTGGGGAACCACATCTCCACCCTCCTGATGATTCATTGGAATACTTTATAGTGGAATCTTTCTAAAGAGAGGAAATCATGGTCAATAACAAAAATAATTGTATATATATCAGAAATTGAGAAATATGTAATAGGAAGAACATATCAACACCCTTATACTTCCCTAAAACACCCATATAACATGTTATAAAGCTTCATTTCTATAAGGACTCAGACTTATTACATAAATAATATTGAATTTAGTAAAGAAAAAACTTCCTTTTACATTGAATATCTTTTCAAGTTTAGAGATTTAGATAATTAGGACAATACATTCATGAAATTACACATTATTACAGAGTGGATACCATAAAAACAGTTTCCATTTTTTTCAAAATATAAAACATTAAAACTTAAAACAAGACTCCTTGACAATTATTCAACATTTAACATGGCTTAATTCTTTGTATTACACATCCATTAACCTGTGAAAAATCATTTAAAAGCTTTGGATGAGCACAAAAGCTCAGTAAGGGATGGAAAATAAGGAAAGATCACATTAGTCCATGAATACTCGTAACGTATGAAAGCATTTTCAAAAGACATTCTTGTCACCCATATATACTTAATTTGTGTAACATGATATTCACACAAGATCCAAACAAAAAATTAGAACATAAATATAATAATAAAGGTATCTTGGGGCATTACTTACATAATATTGTAACCATTTTTGGCTACCTTATAATCTGTAACCCTCACGACTACCTTACTTTGTGTAACCATCACAGTTACACTTGGAGTAACCATATGGACGACCTCCAACATACACATACCAAATGAATTTTAGGGAGATATAGGTTCCACAATTCATCATAAATAATTCCCAAGAACCAAAACATAATCATACAACATGAATAATTCCATAAAAACATTGCTTTGGAATTTCATAAAACCGAATTTAAAAAGAGGATTTTTAAAGAAAAGCCCCTTATAAATATCATACAATTGAAGAGAGACTTAATATAGTGGATTGAGTATGTATATATACTATAAATACACATAATAAAACATAATATAAATATAACCCATCACACAAACAATTTAGATAGCACATAAATAATGAAGTAGAAGGTTAACCTAAAGAATGGAAATTGGGTTTAGAATTCCCTGACCTCGGGTTTGTCTTACTTCAAACTTGTTTAAACTTCCTGTATAATGGTTAAAAGAGTGTTTATTAGTATTTTAAAGAAACATTTTCATGTTTATAACATCTTATATTATAATTTCATAACATCATTTCAACCTTTAATTGTTATTATTTTGCTCCTCGCACTGTTTTTGGGTGAGTTCTTAACATAATTTCCATAATTGGTTCATAGTGGATGTTCTTGTCGATTGGAAGTGAAATTTAAGAATTAGAATGGAAAGGTATTTACATATTTATATTACCATAATTTATTCCATTTATCATTTTTATGTTTAATATGAGGATTATTCATAAGTTAAAACATTAATGATGTTCGTTTAGATCATTTTAGTGGTTCTTTGATAATAACAACCTCATTTTGTCTTATAAATTAGAACCATGAGTAAAAAAGAATTACAGAACCATGGGTGAGTCATAAAACATATATTATAACCTGTTTCAACCATATAAATGGTTTCATGACCAGAATTTAAATAATTAATGGAAATTGAAATCACATCGTCCGCGATGTTGGTAATTCGACACATAACAGACAATGTTTTTTATTCCTTAAATAAGTGGGAGAGGAGAAGAATAATGATGAGTAATTTTCCATAAACATGATAAAATCCAGAATATACATGATTTCTTAAGATTTCATGCCTCTTGGGTAAGGATATATTAAGAAAGAATAAGGAAGGAACTCAAAATAAAAGAATAAGTGAGAAATCTCTTACAAAAATTAGGCAGCCCAACGGCTATGCGACAGGGTTTTAGAAAACATTAAGAAGAGAGGGGAAAAGAGTCACCCATACAGAAATGACTAATAATACATAATAGATCAAGAATAATAAGTAAATAATAACATGGTATGGAAACATGAAAGATATACTACATAAAATAGAACTTGAATGGAAAAAGAAAGAAATTGAGAATTTTCTTACCTTGTAGAGTAACCCTTATAACATGAAGGTTGGGACCTTGGGGACTTGAGGAAACCTTGGGAGGAACAATATGAAGGTAAGGAGGCTATATATTCGTTGAGGGAGAATTGGGAATGAATTCAATGAAGGTAAGAGTTGGTATTTATAGGAAAACTGAGGGATTATTTTAATAATTTTCAAGGGACACCTCATGAGTGGTATTTGCAAAACCATGGGTTTGCCCATGGAATTTGCCCATGGTATAATCCACTTGGGACACCTCAAATATTATTTAACTATACACAATTCTATCAGATTTATGAAATCATTATTATATCATTAATTATGTCATTAACACACCGAAACTAAAAAGTGTATTTTTTTACTATTTACCGAAAAATCAATTATTTCTGAAAAATTCCCAAAATTCACCCTAACCATTTATTGATGTGTAGAATTAAAAAAATGAAGTCCATTTTTTGAAAATAATTTTTTAAATATTATTAATTTAATTTTTAAATAAAATCATACTTAATTAAAAAATTAACAATTCTAATTCTGTAACTACTTCTATATCACAATGAAAAATTAACCTAGATGCTATTATATTAAAGCCTTAATAAAATAAAATAATAATAAAATTTACTATTCATTAGGTTCATATTACTATTCATATTACTATTCATAAGGGTATGTTACTATTTACCAAAAAAACAAGTTGGTTCCAATAGACTCCAAATAACATACTGACCACAATTGTTGATGACAGTTTCTTGAAATTCAAAACATAGAAGTGGAGAGTTATGTTTTAAAGGATAGTTAAAAATATATTCTAAAACAAAGTTCCATGAATTTGTATTTATTATTAGAAAAACTTGGGGTGTTATAATTTCACCTTCCCTACCCATATTATATTTAGGAATTACATTCCCAGTAGGCCAAAAATCACCATCCTGGGATCTATGAGTAGAATTCCATCAAGAAGCTATGCATGAAAATGATGTTAATCTCTTGTTAACATTTTAAACAGCTCACCTTAATCCTTTATTCCTATATACCCAAATTAGAGTCAGGACTATACATTCCATGTACATATAATATCAATTAGAATCCCATTAGGAACCAAATATCTGGGATGAATGAGTAGAATTCCACCAAAAAGCTATATAGTAATATAATGTTTATCTTTTTGTTGACACTTTAAACATCCCAACCCTTATTATGTATTCTAGTTTCTAAGTGATGGTCACATGAAAATACATATATCATGTGAATCTAAGTTCATAACATGATGTGTGAATGCTCTTCCCTTTCCATACCTATCCAAATGTCAAAATCTCATAATCCAATAACATCACACCCAAATGCACCACTCAAGGTGGAAAATAAATTAACTATAAAAGTGAAAAATAAGAAAATTATTTACCACCCTTGGAAACTCAGTCTATCCTTGGATAACGATGCTAAAGATACCCAAACATGATCTCCTTACCCAGTTTTGATTAGATCCTAATCTATGGTCTACCATAAAGAAAATATCAAACCATATTTAAAACCATCCTTTTATACCATGTAGAAACCAATCGAATGATGATTCTTGTTTTACTTAACCTAGGATCACATACATGAGCTACCTCTGATACCTTTTGTAGCACCTCGACATGGGAGCCACTGAATTCGTGCTCCGGGCTAGAGGACCACTAGGCCTTAGGCATGCCTCCCCATATTCCAAAGCCCATTGACTAGTAGAAAGGGTCAAATTAGGTGATAATGAGGAGACTATACCCTCTGGTAATGATATAATAATTATATAATAGGTCATAATAATTTAATCACTCTATAATTATGTACTAAAACTCAATATAAGCATATATATCAGTGGAAATAATAATCCCAACAGAAAACAACCATACATAGCAGATAGTGTATCCATGCCACACAATGATATAAAATATAAAGGATTTCCCATGGGCTATTAATATAAGGAAATACTCAAAACAACCAAAAGAAAAACTAGATTGATTTAAAGAACCACCTATCCCATCTTCCATATATCCCATGCACTCATAATGATTCTCTATTCACTAAGGTCTGGCCCATGAGTCTAAAATCTTGCCTGATCTCAAATACATAAAGTCATCACACATCTCTAGGGGCCCATTAAAGTTGCGAGTATAAACTCAGTAGGTCACCACCAATATGTTTATATCTTATATCCATATTTATACAAGTGTATGAATATGTAAATAAATAGAAACTAAACTCATGAATAAAATACATGACCTACTTTACTTATGTGTAACAACTATAAGAAAGCATTTACATACTTTATCCAATGCTGTAAAAGGAATGATGTATCCCCGGTTAATCATACCCCCAAAACCCTTGGTCTCAAAACTAGAACATGTCACCCAATACCTCATGACAACCAATAATACATGTAGCCTCATGTCAAGTATATCTAACATCCCAATGGTATTCCTAACACACATGTCACACATCCCTCAGACTTCTGTTCATTAAATCACCATCTGCTAAACAACCTTACATCCCAAGGGACATAGATACCCATCCTTCCATAAAATTATCCCACAAGATTCAATATAATGGTGATCCTAAACCCTCATTTGATAGACTCACACTATAATCCATAAATTTATATGGTGAGAACCTCCTCCACATCTGATGGTCATCACCATCCCCTAAGAAACATATATTACTGAGGCCTTTACCCACATCAAGTTGTCAATACCACCACACCAATTCCTTTCATGTACACACACGACTCTAATGGTGATATTGAAAAATCACACTCAACACTAATCACCAAACATACCCATGCCATACCATCCAGAAGAACTCCATTACTATATGCGAAACTCATTTCCCAAACACGTAAATGGACATCACCCTCTGCCTCATCAAGAAAAACCTCATCACCTCAATCATGGTGATCATCATCACATAAATTTTCTCAGTCCAAGACCAATACATTATCATAAAAACAACACATTAATAACACAATTTAAATAATTTAATCAAATTAAACAGCCGATATACCCTTCCCAACCAAACAAGAAATCTTGTTTGACTCATACTATGCCATTCAAGGCACAATGTATATAAAAAGATATGGAGTTACCCATACAAATCCTACAATAATAATTATAAAATAAAATAACTAAATTTAAGGTCTCCCCTAGACCACCCCAATCAGGAAAATTTAAATTATCATCCCATAGAATGTATATAAAGAAGGAGACACTACTGAAAAATTACACTATATTTGGGGTTTGGAGCCGTGGATATAACCCATAAAACCTTGAGTATAGGTTATACCCACAATTCAGAGAACCATGGGAGATTAATCCATCAATATAACTCTGATATATACCCAAATTTTTAAAATGATATACCCATGGTTATGAATCGTGGGAATAAGTGTATAGAACTATGTTAATAACCTTATACCCATGGTTTTGAAACTGTGGGTATATGATTTAAAAAATTTCCAACCACTGGTTTCGATCCTAGGACTGACTGTATAACATTTTTGTGCCTAACCACTACACCATATTTGGTTATTAGTATATAAATATATATTTTCTTATATATATTTATCTAAACTGTGTCTATAGGTGGAAAACTATGGTAATAAGTTTTCCTGAAATTTTTTTCCTAGTGATTTTTTCCTGCACTAATGTGATAAAGCTATACCCATGGTTCTCCAAAACCATGGGTATAGGAATGACCTATACCCATGGTTTTTGGATAACTATGGGTATAGGTTTTAAAAAAAACTATATACGCATGGTTTTTGAAAAACCGTGGGTATAGATTTGACCTATACCCTCAGTTTTAGTAAAAACCATGGGTATAGGTTTGACCTATACCCTTGGTTTTAGTAAAAACCATGGATATAGGTCTTAAAACAAAACTTATACCCACGATTTTTCAAAAAATGTGGGTATAGGTGGGAATTTCCAACCTATACCCATGGTTTACCAAAACCATGGGTATAGTTTCCCAACAATCCCTATAACCATGGTTTTTTGAAAACTGTGGGTATAGGGGTGACCTATACCCATATTTTTTCTAAAACCATGGGTATTAGGTCATTTTAAAATAATGGGAAATATTTAAACCACCTATATTATTCTTGTAGGTTCCCACTCATCAAATAATGACCTCTAATCTGATTCAAAATAGAAGGAAACAAATATATTGGAAAACACTTGGGAAATAGGGTAAACGATCTCTAATGGAAATGGAATTTCAAAAAATGATATAGAAGAAGAAAGAAAACAAAAGGACTTGTATCCTTACCAATAGTGATCCAACACACCTAAAGGTGCTTGAATTGGTGCTCAAATGAGGGAGATAGGCCAAAGCATAGAGGAGAAGGAAAAAATGAACCCATGAATGGGGGGATTTGTGTGAATGAGAAAGGAATGAGGAGGAAGAAGATTAAAAAAAGAGTGTAAAAAATTAGTAATTCTACACCCTTTAATAAACTGCACAGTTAGGTTGCATGATTTGGATGACCATGTGCCAACCGTGCGATTCTATTGTCCAAATGGGTCACCCCCTCGCATGGCTAGACACACAATTTCTCGAACCATGTGTAGCCTATGAACACACTTTGAAATTAATTTTATGTATATATAATGGTTTTTTATCCACCTCTCATGTTTTTTTATAACTGTGATCTATTTCAAATGGGATTCATGGTTTAGATTGCGTGGTTAACGCTAACCGTGCGCCAATTATGCGCCCAGTTCTATGCCTCCTAGTTTTTGGTTCTCAAAACCAGAACCAAACTGAACCCCTAAAGCACTTACCAGAAATTAACCACCATATAAAAACAACATTTTTACAAGTTTTAACTCATAAAATTTAATTTTTATTCTTGAAACCAAAGTTTTTCCATCCACCAGACTCAAAATCCAAACACTCTTAGAAATTACAACCCTCTCAAACACTCGGGTCGTTATAATATGTTTATGTGAGGGTTTTATTTAATGTACTTAACTTAATTAGTGAACATATTTATATTTATATTTTTTCACAATGTTATAATATTATGTTTAAGCCACAAATATATATATTATAAAAATTCTAGGTTCTCATGGCTCATGTTATTTGATTCCTTTATGATTCATGACTTATGAACTGTCAAGATTTCTGCCAAGACTCCAGTTTACAATCTTTGATCTATAGTGTATGGTTTTAAAATGTTATTCTCATATTCCAATACCCTTATTATCATACCCTTATTCTCATGTTATATTGATATCTTCCATTTTTAACTTTAACGAGAATTTTAGATATCACTTTCTTATGTTTCCATTCCCCAGATTATAAAGAAAGGTTTTAAGTAGGGTATGTATTTGAAGTGTACTATGTGGGAAGATCATTATGTGAGATGTTGAAGTTCTTTTATGGAATAATAATATTTTTTACCTAGTCTCCAAAGACACTAAAAATTTACGGTCCTAAGGAATGTATTTATGGAATGTATTGTACATTCTTCTAAAATGTTGAAATATTTATGTATGAAATTCCTAGGTTATTATAGTATTTAGACAAGGTTGGGAATTCTATTTGAAGTTAGTCTTGATATGAACATTATGGGACACAAAATGATATGGACCTGGTGAAGTGGCTTCACATCATTACTCTTATGGTCATGCAGTGACTCAATTTCTGGGTAGTTTTTTTGAAGTTCTATTTTAATAATTTAAGGGGGTTGAGGTCCTATTTAAAAACCCCTTATGCTCCCCTTTCCTTGTACATCTAGACGAGGATAAATAATCCCTACTTATCTATAAATCTTTTATTTTTCCTCATGTTGATCCAAGTAGTTTCTTAGGATTTAATCACATGGATTCATGGTAATATCAATCCACCTCTTCTCCTTGTACCCTTGTTTTAATCTAATTTTTGGTTCTATAGTTAGGGTTTTTGGGAGGCGATTCCCCTAGAGCATGGTGGAATTGTTTTTCTTCATGGGGTTTCATGAATTTCTTGTATATGAGGTACCAAGATGAGGTATTCATGCCTATATTCATCATTTGACTTTATATATTCTTCCCCATGGATTTATTAATGTTTTCAATGAATTTAGGTTAAATTGACTATTTATTAATGTAAAATTTTTGGGATTTTATGTTTCTTAGTTTCATATTCATGCCCAGAGTAGACTAAACCCCATTTCTCATGGTTTCAATACTGTTACGATGCAAGGTGAGTTTGATGATGGTAATGACAATGTGATATTTTGGGTTTAAATGTATGTTTAATTAATTTGATGGTGTTTATGAATAAAATAGGTGATCATGGAATTAAAGGATGATGGTATGATCTTGGGATTGAATTATGGTTAGCTAGTTGAGGTATGTGGACTTGAAGTTACTTAGTCTCTGATTCATATTTTGTGATTTTATATTATCAAACCATCATATTGGTATTTCAAGCATGTTTCTTATATTGTATGGTTTCAGCCTATAATTTTGAATGAGCTCAGGTCGGCCTAATAGTCAACATGGGTTGCATAGAATACTAAATAATTTGACAATGTTTTCTTAATCGAATAAGTATTGATGGCCTTCATATGGTTTTTTTGATGACATGAGTTGGATTTCAAAAACAAAGGGAGGTTCAAATTTTTAAAATTTTATTTTTAAAATGGATTTTATTTGATTGGAAAATTTAATGGAAATGTGGTGATTTGAGAAATGTATTTTTTTAAATGAATATAATGGATTTATAAAGATTGTTTTGATGTAATTTTAGATATGGTCAAAAAATGTCTAAAATGACAATGGATTCATTTTTTAAGTGGTATAAAATGAGTAATTTAAATTGGTTTTGAAAGGAAATATGGAGGGGTTTAGTAGGGTTGGTTTTGGTTAATTTGAACTTTTGTGGGCGATGATCTATTTTCTAAATCATGTTTACTTATTATGCTACCTGGTTATAGTTTCCTGAAGTGTATTTAGTTTTATGATGATACCTAATTTTGTGTGTTTGTTAATGGGGGGGGGGGGGGGTTCTTTTGGTATCAAATTTCAAGTTGAGTTGAGAATTTATGCTCAAATCCCATTATAGGGTGGATGTGGGTTTGAAAGATCCTAGAGGATTCCCTTGTTTGTGGGATGATAATGGAAAGATGTTGAAAATATTTTTCATGTGAGACAAAAAATTGTTTGAGGAGTTTAACTTATGAGGCTAGATGGATGATGATATGTGTGGGGATAATTCTCAAGTGAATAGTTCCCTGGTGATGAGACCATGATCTTATGGGAGGGGTTTCATGATCTATTTGTTATTGCTTAGGTATGCCAGGCTATGTGTATGCTAGATGATGTAACGTATTGATAGAACCTAACATGAGTACAAAGGTAATGGTTCGTATATTTTTGGTGATATATTGAGATGATGATGGATGACCTTTCCTATGGAAGAAGGAATGGTTCAAAATCATTCCCTATGGGAGTGGATTAGGTACTATTTAGTGCACCCTTCCGTACAAGGGAATAGGTTGAGATATATTTATCATATCTTTACTTATGGGGAGTGCCTTGGGTACTATTTAGTGATCCCTTATTTCCCTCAATCATCCAAAAATGAGTGCCTTCACCCCTTCCTCCCATTATCCAATCTAGAGTTACTCTATTTTCATAGATTCCAATTTGTACGAAAGTCCCAAATTTGTATTGTGGATCACCTTAGCTCTAATTATTACCATCAGAGTTTAATAATTCTTTAGATCTTTTCAAAATGACTCTAGTGACTCTATTATGTCACTAATGTCCTTCGATTGATGTATTTGACCAATTTTTCTTTGAAGCCTAGGGTTTACAGGAACATACAGCTGTTTTACTTCTTGATCAAAGGAATATTATGATTTGATTTGGTTCAATGGATGATCCCATTTTTTCTTAGTTCAAATCTCATTGCTAATGTGGTGGATCCTTCTTCTATCTTCTTTAGTGTAACTTTTAATTTAATATGCTGAGATATAATATGACTACGGTGATCTGGGTAAGCTTCCCTGCTCTACCGCTTCCCTTCTAAAACCCCTCTATTTTTCATATTCTTAGGAACCTATTTGGTCTTTACTTGTGATCTAACAATATAACAGAAGAAGTGTGTTATCCCATTTGTCCCCTTATTTTTGTGGAGATAGAATTATCCAAGCTACTGGTGGATTGGACGCGGATAACAGATATACATGAATTCCAATGGAGGTAGGCTGTTAAATTTTATTCATGGATAGACTATTGTGTGTATTGAAATCTATTAGGACATCTTTATTAGGTCTATCTTAGTGGATCTTTGAGAAGAAAGGCTCAGGAGCTGAGGAAGGAGGATTCTATAGTTCATGATGGCTCTGTAGTGGACCGATTGAATCCTCATGGGAAGGAACATCCAGAAGTCCTAACATAGGAAGCATGAGCAATGGTCATAGAGCCTCGGGTGGAGGTTGTCTTTTTTCATGTTAGATCTTCTGAAATTTATGGAAAGGATATAGGTCCTGTGATCTTGGATTATGTAGTGATGATTAAACAATCACTGGTGTTACCTCCTGATCTAAAGGTGAATGAATTTTTTGATAGGTTGAAACGGGACTTGAAGGTGGTGAGCCCTTCAGGATCAGTTGCGAATTAGGGAACTATTGTAGATGGAAGTGAAAATCATGGAGGGGAATATGTTATTCCTTCAATTCAAGGTTCTATAGGTGATTATGAGGATACAGGGGGTTCACTTGAGGTCCCTTCACTGCATGAGGGTTCTTAGGGTGGTAGTGGGCGCAATCTTGAAACAAAGTCTCAAATGGTGGTTGATGGAGGTCCCATGACTCCCTTGGGAGCTTCATATGCTGATGTGGTGTGCCCATGGAGTGGTATTAGTGTTAAAGGCCAGGAATAGGTTTCTAAAGAACCTTGGGAGGTTAATCATATAGGCTTCATAACAAGTCCTAGAAGGGATGTGGAAACCATTGAACTGGGAAATCGATTTGAATGATTGCCTAATGAGGATCTAGTTCAAGAGTCTGAGGAAGATCCGATTAGTGCCTCTATGGATGGGAATAAGGTTTCCAATAATGAATCCAGTGAAGAATATTCTCGAGGTGAAATAGTATATGTGGTTTATGGTGATAGACTTCCTAGGATGAGGAGAAGTAGAATCTAGAAAGGCATCTGAAAAGAGAGAAAGGATTACTCCTTTTTTCCACTTCCAATGGAGACACAATCAATGAAGAAGTTGAAATAAAAGAAGATGGATAATGATATCCACCCTTCTCCCAAGGATTATTTTTAGAAGCAGAATCCATGTGATCTACTCAATCATTCATTAGAATTGCTTATGATTTTAGAAGAAGAAGTGGTTGAATAGGTTCTGTTACTTAATTCTACTAAAGAAGAAGTCACTAGAATGACAGGGAGGTCATTAAGGGTGAATCTCAATGAGGATCAGCATACCTGAATCAACAAGAAAAACCTAATTCTTTTTGGGGGATTCAATAATGGGAATGTCATCCTTGAAGAGTACATCAGTCTTGAGACAAATTGTCATTTCAGTTTGAATATCTCTTAACAGATGAACCAGACACCCAGGTAAACAATATATCTTGGAAATTATTTAGGAAGATTAAATCTGGTAGACTTAAATAGTCCTTTAATGGCTATGTTATATCATTTTTTAGTTGATATCATGGTTTCTCACTTTTTCCTTAAAAGTGATTGAATAATAAAAATTTAATTTTCAGTTAGAGAGAGTGGGTTGGGATCTATTCAGTGTGGACTTACCTATATGAAGTGTCTTGGGTACTATTCAGTATGCCCTTACCTATGAGGGAATGTGTTAGGATCAATTCAGCACATCCTTACCTGTGGGGAGTGGTTTGGATATTATTTAGTTAACCCTTCCATATGAGGGAATGTGTTGGGATATATTTAGTGTATCCTTCCCTATAGGGAGTGGCTTTCATAATGTTTAGTGACCTCTTATCCATGAATAAATGTGATGTGATCTATTTAGTGCGACCTTTCCTATGATAAGAAGATTGAGTAATATTTAGTAAAAACATCCTTATGGGTTAGGATATATTTAGCACAGCCTTCCCTATGGGGATTATATTGGGTACTATTAAGTGTTAACTTACCAATGAGGGATTAGATTGAGATCCATTCATTGCATCATTCCTTGATGAGGGATTTGGAATGAGCACTATTCAGTGAGACCATTCCTAAGGGGAATGGACTAGGGATCTTCTTGTGAAACACATCCTTTAAGTATGAATGACCAGAGAACTGATTTATCGATGAATATCTCCTTCTAGAATTAGAAAATTTAGGCATGGTTAGGTGTGATGGTGCCCTGGTTAGTACACGATAACCTGATGAATACACTTGTATGTGCATTGGGTGCTCCGTTTCTGGGTGGGTGTGTTTATTGATCATGAATATACTGATTATATTTATTTTATATAAAGTATATTAATCATAGAAGAACTCTATATTATTCAGGTATTGGGGGTTCCTATTGGGTTTTTGGACTCACCACCTACTCACATACACAACAAGGGGTTCAATGTACATGGATAGACCTTCATGTTTTTACTTAGGTATAGGTATTGATTGGAGCTGGACACATGGTATAGGTCTATAAAGTTATGGACTTAAGAACTCAATAAGTTGTATTATGTGAGTTGGGTCAGAGTCTATTGTAGTTTATATTTTAAGTTATTGTTCTTAATTGTATTGGACAATGTATTACTTTATACATAAATATATGTGATACCTATTATATATGTTATTTATTATTGAAATTAAATTTTGTTTTGATGTATTATATATATAGTTTTAATTATTTCTATTTTAGACTGCATGCCTCATTCTGGATCACATTTATATTTACAGGTATTTTGGGATGTCTCTTACATAGATGGGTTGAATTTTTGTTAGATTCAATCATGTGCATCGAGCCTTATTTTATAGGGAATAGTATCCTCATAACTGTTTTATGCCTTTACCTATTTTCAGTAGACTAAAATGTGTGGAGAGGCACACTTGAGTTCATTTAGCTCCCCTACTCAAGTTCATTTGGTAAATATGTGATGGGGTACAAAATGAAATTATTCTAATCAATTCTATAAGTGTCAAGGGAATCTAATCTAGAAGAGGCCATGGGATCAAGGCCATGATTATTCAATTACTAGAGAAGATTTTGAAGTACTAAATGATATAACAATAAGTACTTAATCATAAATTGAAAATTAGATAATTTATTATTTAATTATTGATCTACACACTCTTTTATATTTTAAAAGTTTTCTAAGAACATATATTCATCACTAGATACATTTTATAATGAGTTTTTAGTTTAAAATCATTTTGGAAATATTATTAAAATAAAGATATATTAGGTTGTTTCCATTAAAATGCATGGCGGTTGTCTAGTTTCAAACCTGATTGTCATACCAATTTTTGAGCTTGACATATTACTTAGGAATTATATACTCTCAAAGTATAATTATTTTTTTGAGATAATAATTTTACAATTTTGGAGGCTGGAATAAAGTCTCTTGTTTTTAGAGGAGTGAATTTATGTCCATAGTCTTGTCATGTACTACCTCCAGTGGCCCATCTTAATGAAGTTATTTAATTTGATCAATTAGTAAAAGGGAAAGAAAACCTAATAATATAATATTTATCTATTTTATAAGATTATATAAATGTATTTCCTAATTAATTACCTGGATACACACCTGAGCATGATATTTTAAATTTCATTAATATCAAACCTAATGGAAAAATCATATCTAAACCTCCCTATAGAATGGCTATGGTGTAATTGGAAGAATTTAAGAAGTAATTACAAGAGCTGTGTGATAAGGGATTTATATTCTCTAGTGTCTCACCTTAGGAATCATCTATCTTATATGTATAGAAAATGGATGGGTCTTTTAGGTTACACATCAACTCTAGAGAAATAAATGCCATTCCTATTACGATAAAGTTTCATTTACCACACATTGATGATTAGTTTAATAAAATTCATTATGATTAATAATTATCAAATATTGGTCTTTATTTTGGGTATAATTAATTAAAATTAAAGAAGGGTGATATACTAAAGATGTATTTTCATATGATATTTGGGAATTATAAGTTAATTGAAATGACATTTGGATTAAAAATACACCCTCTCCATTTTATGGATATGATGAATAGAGTATCCAAGGATTTTCTTGAATTTTTTTATGGTATTTTTTTATGTTATATTGATATACACTAAAAGTTATATAGATAATGAGAACCATTTACAATTTTTAAGATAGTTTTAGAGAAAATAAGTTATAAGGGAAATTTAAAAAATGTAAATTTTGGCATCAAAAAATTTATTTTCTTGGCCATATTTTCTCCAAATATGGGATATATATTGACCCTTTTAAGAAAAGGTGGTTAAATAATTTCACACAATAATAAATATAATAGAGATACATAGTTTTCTTTTATTAGTTTGTTACTATCAATGATTTGTTGAAATTTTTTCCTGATTCGCTTATCCGTTTACCAAGTTGACATGCAAAAGATTAAAATTCACATGGTCAAAGGAATGTGAAGAAATTTTTGAGGAATTAAAGAATAGATTAATAAATGCACCAATATTGAAATTACTATTAGGGAAGGAATGATAAATTGTGATATTTAGTGATGCATCAAATAAATGACTAGGTTGTATCCTTATGCAAAACAATAGAGTAATTTCTTATGAATCAAGAAAATTAAAGACACATAAATAAAAATATACTACTCATGAACTTTATTTAGTTACTATAATATTTTCCTTGAAGATATGAAAACACTAACATTATTTTGAATGATGTGACATATATATTAATCACAAGAGTTTGAAGTATATATTCACATAGAAAAATCTCAACATGAGGCAAATTAGATGGATAAAACTAATCAATGACTATTAATGTGTGACACACTACAACCATGGTAAGGAAAAAAATATGGGAGATACAGTGAGTAGGAATTATCATGGATTCAAATCTATGATGTGGATTAAAAAGGATCCAATACTTATACATTTAGTAATGTTGTACATAGAAATTATTAGAGGAGTGGAAACATTATTCATTTCGCAAGTAGTTGCCTGAAAATGTTTTCTAAAGAAGAAAATGATGTTTTAATAAGATGAAAGGGGTATAAAAAATATGATTAAATACATTGAATACATGATATTATAAAACTTCAACATTAAGTATGATGTTTTTAAATTTGTAAAGAGGTTTTTTCATACCATCAGTACTTTTTATGAAGAATAAATTACTAGATAAAGTTCATAGACCAATTTTCTCTATACACCATGGTAGGAAAAAGATATATAAGGAATTAAGAGAACAACTTTGGTTGAATTATATGAAGTGAGAAATTTTTAACTATGTGTCAATATTCTTGGTATTTTAACAAGTAAAATATGATAAAAAATTTCTAAAGGGTGTCATGAAACCTCTCCCTATACCATTATGGAGGTGGGAAAATATTATAATGAAATTTTTTATTAGGATTTCAAATACATATATAAAGAATGATACAATATGGTTCATTATGGATCACCCTAAAATAATTAACATTTCTTGGAATTAAGGGAGGATTTATCCCAAGATAATATTGAATGAATTTATATTAATGAAGTTTTAATGTTTCATGTGAACCTCTACCAATTGTATCTAATCATGAACCTATTTTTACATAAATATATTTGGAGGAGTATTCAAAAGGGCATGGAAAAAGGATTCATTTTAACATTTATTATCATCCTCAAATATATTGGTAGTCTAAAATGACTATCCAAATATTAGAGGTTATACTGATGTCATGCTCACTTAAAATCCAAGGAATATGAGACCAGTATCTACCATGTGTATAATTCATGTACAAGTTTGAATCAAGAATAAATATATAAATCCATAATACATTGTATAGAAAAATATTTTATTCTCCAACCTATTGTTATTACATTTGAGAAAGGAGGGTAATTAATCCTAATCTCGAGGAGACAACTAAGAAAGTGTGAGCTACCTCGAAAATTATCAAGATGGATCAAAGAAGACATAAAATCTATACTGATAATTGGAGGAATGAATTATAATTTGAATTAGGGGACTATATCTTCTTAAAAGTATAAGAATGGAAGGGAGTTTAACAGTTTTATAAGAATGAGAAGCTAAGTACAAGATATATTTCTCCTTTTGAAATTTTTGGAAATAATTGAATTTTTATATTATAGTTTGGTTATGACATTCAACCTCTCTAAAGTGCATGATGATTTATACATATTTTTTTAAAGGAAGTATATTCTATACATAATGGATGTACTCACAACCAAATAAATATATATGGATCCTAGATTTTCCTAAAATTAATATTTTATATAGATTATTGGGACTTGAATGAATGTATTAAGGAATGATAAAACTCATATAGTGAAGGCAATTTAGAGGAATTTCAAGTTGAAAGAAGTAATGTGCGATTCTAATTAAGCTATTATGGAGAATTAACCACATTTTTTCATAGATTTATATACAACCTAAATTTTAATGATGGAATTATTTAGTGGTTGGGGGAAATCATGAAATTCCTGATATAATATTATATTAAATAAATGATTGATTATAAAAATAGTTGAACAATCAATATTTTGTTATTTCATTATAACAGTATAACACAAAACTAGAAAATTTAATTCTCAATAATAGACAAAATTAGTTATACATACTATATAACAATATAGGGCATCACTATAATCTTGAACTTTAGAAGATCATACACTAAAAATCATGAAAAATATATACGATACATTTCTAATATTAATAAAATAGTAAGAAATGGAATAAAAATGATATAGTAACTAAGATAAGGATGTGAATGATTTTATATGTTATAATAAAGTGTATATATAAGGGGTAATATAACTATTGGAAGGGTAAGGTGACCATTGGAATTTGACTCTTGGGAATTATACCATTAGAATAATAACTTCCAAATACAATATTCTTAATAGTAATGTAACTCTTATACATACAAGTTTCTAATAAAAAACATAAAATCATTGTGTAATAAAATAATTAATAATTATTAATAGTTTTTATTGTTCAATGAATTTTAATTTAATTATGAAAATATGTTTTTGAATAAAATGAGTTTTTAAAATTTTGGTGCCAATCAAATGATTTGAAATAGACCAAGAGTTTTATTTAATTAATAAATTTTTTATATATAGAAAATTATTTTCATAAAAAATAATTTAAATTTAGAATCATCACATAAAAATTATTTAAGGGTGAATTGTTTTAATATTTTCTAAAACAATTTATTTTTGGGTGAATAATAGAAATACAGTTGACATATATGACATTTATTATGGATTTATATTGATAAAAATTTATGTAATAACTAATATAATTAAATGCATGTAAAAAAATTAATTTTATTAATATAATGTATTTTAGTGAATTAAAATCAATTTCTAAACCTGTAATGGAATTTCCAAAGTCTAAAATTGAAATTATGGTTTTAAAAACCTTTATTTGAGAATAAAAGTCAGTTCCATGTCTAAAGTAATAATAAAATATTATTTTGGTTTTGAAATAATTAAGTTTAAAAACCCATGTTATAATTTTCAAATATCGTTGTTTAAAACCCTATCTAAGGAAGTGGTAATTCATTTTCTAAACCTAGATTTTCAATTCTATGTATAAAAATTAATAAATAAGTCCCCTTAATTTTCTATAAATACACACCTATCCTACCATTACTCTTCATTATAAAATAATTGAGCATGATTCACCTATTAAATTCTCTCTCAAGAGTCCCTCCAAAAATTTCTTAAGGTTCTAAGGTTTTCTTTCTCAAGATTTAAGAATCTATTTTTCAAGGTAATGGTTTATAATCTCCTTTCCTATTTTATTTTTTGTAATCCTTTCAAATTTCATTTCCATTAACAATCTAATATTGTTATGCTTCATTATTATGAATTCCTTATTGTAATATGAATGAGATATCACTATTACCTATCATTATACCACATTCACAAGTAATTATAATGAAAAATTATTTTCATAGCCTAAAACTCCATTATAAAAATCCCTATGATTGTTATGTATTTGTGGTGTTATGGATGGACTATTTCTAAGAGGGGAATTTCTCTCATGAAGGATGATGTTGATACATCTAGTGTAACCTCTATCAGGTTCCACATGTATTAAACTTGATTTTTTCACAAGTTCACATCAAATCATACCGACTTGTGATTTTCTTCTTAATGATTTTTTTATCCCAAATTCATATCTAATATTTGTAAAACATACTCCAAATTTTTATATTGGATTTTTTTTATTTAATTTAGTCGCATACCATTTTGAAATATCATATCAAATTACTACTTTATATTTATATCCTCATAAAATGAAGTTATGCTATATTACTACTCCATTATAATCCCTTTAATAATGATACTTTCTACTTCATTATGAATTTATATGTATATTAATCTAAATGGTCTTGTTATTACATTGAATATTGACAATATGTATATCCATTATTTCTATATGGATAACTATTGAATACTTATCAATGATTATGTAAAAGTTTCCTAAGGAAACATTATTAGATTATTGTTAGCCATTTGTTTTATAAGATGCATACATTGAACTTATTATGTGATGGGAAGACCTTAGAATTATATACCCATTTAATTATTTAGTAGGTCCCATGGGATAAACTATATTGGGTATTTAGTTTATTCCTAACCATTTATATATGATGTCTTAGACGAGGCCTTGATGATATGGTTATGATGTAAAAAATTATACATTCCATCACTATGAGACCAGTTATTTTTATTTATGTGATTATTTATTTATCTTTTTATATTATCCATAGATATATTATACTTATTTTATCATTTATATGGAATTATTTTATTATTTATTCCTACCTTATTATATATGAATTATTTATTTCATGATAGATTCTATTGTGCCCTACCACCTTATTGAGTGTTTGACTCACCCCTTTACATTGTTTCCCATTTTCTCTAGGGAACCATGAAGATCACTACATGAGAAATAATGATAAGTAAAGATAATTAATAAATTTTGATCTATTATTTTAACATACTTGGAATTTATAAATTTTTTTCATTGATCATGTATGTATCTAGTCTCCTATTACAACTAAACTATTAGATCATGTGTATCATGATTAATTTAATCTATAACATTGTAAATAATATCCACTAACAATGGGTAACTAGATATAGGGTTGTTACATAGAAGTTTTACCTAATCAAATTCTGGTTCTTAATTCTTTGATGAAAGGATGAAGGATGAATGGTAATCTATATTAAGTTTATAAAAAATAGAACTCAATTTTTCTTATGGTGAAAGAATATAATAGCTTATGGAATAAGTGATTTGGAAACATTCATAAAAAATCATGGAAAATATTATAAATCTTGAGGATATGATAGATATTTAAAATATAAATAAAGAAAAGTAAAATAATGTGATTCTTTCATGAGAGGGAATATGGTGTGAAATTACTATAGGAGAATGAATAAATGAGCTTCACACTTGCTTGATTTGGTTTTAACTATCGTTTATAGTCCTATGATACATTCTATAACCCAAATAGAAATGTATTATATCATTTTTATGGTTGAATTTAGAATTTTAAGATGTATTATGTTTATTGAAACCTATAAGGAAGAGATGGAATGCATCCAGAGGCACTGGAGTCAATATTAAATTGAAACTCAAAGGTTCATCGAGATTTTTTCAATGGGATAATGGTAAAGAATGAAATTCCATTATGGTTTAATTTTTTGAACATAAACATGAAATAAGAGGTTTCATAAATAAGGACTCTAGAACAAAATGGAGAAGTTGAAAGGAGAAACCATATAATGAGAAATATGAAAAAGACATTTATTATTGAGAGTGGCCTTTCTTGACAACAATATTAGTGATTGTAAATGTTCCCATTTAAACTCAAAATAAGGATTTTATAATATCCAATGAGAGGCTAAAACCATATAAAATATAGCATAAGAGGAAGATAAATCTAATTTTTTTTAGATTGTTTATAAGTAAATACTTCATTTTAAATTTAGAAGGTAATAAATAAATATATAGAGATGTGTCTAATGAAAGAGTTTTTCTTGGTTATTCAACCAAGATTAAATCTTACAAGTGTTTCATTAAGTGGTTCAATAAGATATTCATGATTAAATATGTTAAGGTTATCAATGAAAATTCTTGAAATAAATCTTGAAATTCAAGTTTGTAAGAAATATTAAAAAATAGATATTTATGATGAAAATTATAGAGAAAAAAATCATATATTTTGATAAAGAGTCAAAAATTGAATCATAGGATGATGTAATTCATAAAGTGATTCAACCATTGATTTAAAATAGGAAAATAAGAACAAAAATTTATGAATCTAATATCAATAGATATAAGGATACTCCAACAAAAACTCAATGAATTATAAGTGTAAATCATAAATACTTTGTTATCACAAGTGTATTCAACTTAATTCAACTAAGTAGTGAAGGATGAATCATGGATCAAGTCCATGAATAAAGAACTTAATCAAATATAGAAGAATAAAAATTGGGATCTTGTGTGGAGGAGAAATTATTACAATGTTATTAGAATAAAATGAATGTTCATGAATAAATATACAATAATGGGAACGTGATATAAAATATAGATAGGTTGGTATGAAAAGGTTATACATAAAATTAAGGAAGAGATATGGAAGAAACATTTGGACCGTTGGATAAACTTGAGTAAATTTTACAATTTGAGGTGGTTTCATTTTGAAGAAGAATATATATATATATTAATTGGATTTGAAGATGATATTTTTGAATGGATTTATTAAAGAGAAACTCTATATTATAAAGTCATTGGACTTTTAAATTAGTAATGAAGATAAAAATAAGATGGAATAATAAAAACTGATAAATGTAATTATAGAATAATATAGACCATTGGATATGGACTATAACCTTGATATGATCACTATGAATTCATACATATAACATTGTATAAGAATTTAGAAACACGAGACAATAATAATGGGCTATAGAGTATAACATATTAATGTGAAAAAAATAAGCATATAAAATCATACCATATGTGAATGTTAAACCCCCAGACCATCATAACATTGTATAATATAAATAATCTCTATGTACCATGACATAATGGGTTGGGATAAACACTTTTTACCCATAACAAAACATTTCAAGAGATACAAAACTTTACATAATGCATTGGAGTCCTATATTATACTCACCTTCCATAGAATGGTAAAAAATATATATATGTGCCACTTGAAATAATCCAATGTTATAGAATAATTAACCCATGAAAATAAATAAGCTAAATATAAACATTAATGAGGAAAAATTCATCCAAATAACGATAAATACTATCTAGGTAAATACCCTTCAAAAAAATTATGTATTGGGTATTCACATCATATTTAATAAAATATATATAATCATGACAATAGATATTTAAAATAAATTCAAAGGTATTGTTATCTTGGAAAATACCATTAAATAAAAAGAGAGGAAAAAGGATGCTCATAATATAAAGGAATTCTAAAAAATGTTATATTTATTCAATTATGTTGATAATAAAAGATTAAGGTTGTGATGGATCAATCCCCTCATATATATTTTATTTCCTCATCACCATGAACATTTTAAAAATGAACCAAAGGATTATTTCACAGTAGTTTATGGTGGAGAAAAAGGTTAAATATGATAAAAATATACCATAAGTAACATTAAAAGTATGTGATATAAAATATTATCATCATAGATGAATAATATATTAATGAAGATATGAAATTATTGAAGGTTTGAGAAAGAAATTTTCTAATATATATACAACATAGAAATAATTGAGAATAAGGAAATAACTATATTAAACATAATTTACAAGATATGTACTAAAGATAAGAATATTCACATAAAAAAGTATTAAATATGTTTTAAACATATAATAGAAATATTATTACCACTCAAGGAACTGAGGAATCAATGGTGTCTCTTGGGATTCATGCCTCCTTGGTTGGGATGGTTTGTGTAGTTCCTTTTTAGGCCAAGACCATTTCTATTTGGTTGGTCTCTATATTTGATATTCTTATGGTATCTTGGGATTTAATAGTTCAAAGTTGGTGTGATATTTTAATTTTCATCAGTGATTTGTGAGTTTACACTTATCCCTTAAAAGTTTAATTCCTAAAAAAGTTTGAGGGCGAGAGGGAAATAAATTTGTTAAAAATAAACATGATAATAAAGAGTGGAAAATAGGAAAAAATAACTAAAAGTAATTCCTCAATATTTTACTAAATTTATCATATTCTTTTTATAAGTGACATTTAAAATCATTTTATTTCATGTAAGATACAAAATTCATGGAATTGAAAAGAAATTTTTTTAAAGAAATTTTAATTGATCAATGTAACCCACATTGATATAAATTATATAAATATTTATTTTGAAAAAGATAAAATATAAATATGATATTAATTGAATAGAAAAAATATTTAGATTTCAAAATAATCTAATAAAATATTTTTTCTATGAAACAACATAAATATGGAAGAAAAATTCCCAAAATATAATGTGATAGTTTTTCATTTACAAGGATACATATTAATGAAGTAAGAATTAATGAAAAAGAGTATTTTGGTAATTAAATGTTTTCTCCCTATAAATAAAGTTAAAATACTACATAGGAAAGAGATATGGCATAATATAACAACTTATATGAACATAGTTGAAGGAGAATGAATATATCTTGAGGAAAGGAGATTGAGTCATGAAAAAACCTTATGAAATTAGTTATATATAAATCAGAAGACAATGGAAGATAGATTGTGAAATTGAAGTGTAAATCCAATGAATCAAAAGTGTATTATTATAAAAATAAAATAATGAGGTAGTAGATACACTATATAATAAAAAATAGGTGCATAATATGAAATGTTCATCAAGAAGGAGAAATTGAGATGAAAACATTATAATGTCATATTTCATTATGTTTGAATTGACCGAAATGTGTATTATGAGAAATAAATGAAAATTCATCCAAAAAAGAGGAAATATAATACAATACAATCATAGGATATGATAAATTAAACTTAAAAGGATATATTCAAAGAAGAAGTTATAAGACTCAATGAAAATATATTGAGTCAAAAAACACCCTTACAATATAGGTAATGAGTGAATCAAAAGAAATTAGAGGAGAAGAAATGAAATAGAATTTTAAATCCCATGAATGAAATGTGATCAATAAATAAAGGAATTGAATGGATAGTAAGTACACTATAAAAAAGAAAATTTCTATATAATATGAAACATGTCTAATGGAATGAAAATTGAGACAAAGAACCCATACCTTGGATTTTTTCTTGGATAGACACATTCTAACCTCATGTATAATCAATTTAGGTCTATTATTCAAATATATAATATTTCCATATATAAATTTTTTCTTAAATTCATTCACTTATTGTAACACCCCATGATTTTAGTATGTATTTTCTTTTAAATAAATCCATTTTTTTCAATTGAATGTGATATAAGAAACACTAAATTGAAGTGAAAAAAACCTTATTTATTTTATAATAAAAAATTAAATACATCTCAAGATATCTAAATGAAACATAATTATTAAAATTAAAAATGGAATTAAACCACAAGAAAATAAAAATACTTCAAGTTTGAAATTATAATTATAATGATCTTCTATGAATATGATACCAGCAATGATAACTATAGAAATAATGAAACATGTTATAAATATTATAAAAATATTAAAAAATAAATTATAGAATATGAAGAATGTATCTAGAGATGTATGTAAGAATACAAAGAGGTATGTAATATGACCTCTATATATATGATCATTGGATTTTTTTTATTGAGAAAACATGTATCCAATAGGTATATTAAGTTTTTTTATTTTTTTGTAATAAATTACATATAATTTAAGATAGTAAATAATTCTATAATGAAATAAAAATATAATAAATAATTAAAATTATTTATTATAAAAATATTCTATTTTATTCATTAAATATAATAATAATTATTATTTTTAAATAACGGTTTGATGTGTTTATAAAATTTCAAGAAATATTCTAATACTAATGGATTGATAAAATTTAATAGATATATGATTAATAATTAATTTTAATGGGATGTATTAAAAAGGGATATTTTCAAAGAATTATGTTTTTTAATTATCATCTATTTGTATCTTAATAAATTAAATTGATCACTTTTAATGAGTAATTATAATAAAATTTAAATTTTCAATGTATAAAAAATATATTAATTCTCATTTAATTAGTATATGATATAGAATAAGAATAATAACATGTAATGTTTACAAATTATAATTTTTTTTAAAATGTGATATATATATAATTTATATCTTCATTTAGAAGTTAAATTTATCATATTTTGATATTAAATTATATTAAATAAGGTTAAAATTTGGAATCAACGTGTCTAAATTAGGTACGAGGTCCATTTTTTTTGGTAAAAAAAGCTATTTTGTTTAACATTAAGGTACCACAGTAAATGTAAAATAAGGTAAGATGGGTAAATTAAGGGTAAAATGCATAAAATGTATCTTAATTTATCTCTTTATTTAATTTATAAGGGTATTAATGAATTATATCCATTATTTTTTAACATTGGATCCACTTTCCATGTAAAATGACAAACTTAGACCTTAAGGAAAGAGTATTTGTTAAACTGACACTAAAAAATCACCTTTAAAAGGAACTCCCTCTATCCCTACCATAAAATCTTTTACTTATGTTATTTATTTAATCCCTACCCAAATTTCATCTCCAAAATCCTTTGTACATGTTTGGTAACCACTAGTTCTAGGAAAATAATCCTAAACCCTTCATTATAGGAACCCATTTTGAGGAGTGAATTCATCGAAGTATCTAATCATTCACCATATTTTTCAATAACCATCTCTTCCAGACTCATTATAAATATTATTATCCACTATAATTTTGTTATATTAAAATCATTATTCTTTTTTGAAAATTATATTTCCATTTTACAACTTTATACTCCTACTCATTCATTAGCACGACATTTTCCCTAATTAGGTTAGTTCAACCAAATACATGAAAGATTATATGATATCATCATTGTATCTAATATAAATGATTATAAAGACTTTAATATAGGTAATATATGATATTAATTATTAATTTATGTTTTTAATATATTTTTATAATGGTGACATACAAATCAATGGTCATCATAATGTAACTTGTTGTTATCGGTAAATTACACGAAACATGCTCATTATAGATTCCATTCTTATGAACCATAGAAATACCATTCATTAAATAAACATGGGAATAATTAAATAATTTAGACACAATTATTCTATAACATTGAATAAATTGAGAATGATGAAATTATTATCAAATAATGATGATTGACATCACCATTAAAAAACATGCACGAAAAAATAAAAAATACCAGCTTCTAATGCTGAAAATAAACAATAGCTAACAAATATATGTGTAATAAATGATTATATTTTGTGTCATAAAATTTATTAGATGTTAATTTTGTTACAAAATAAGTTACAAATATTGTTATTTTTTTATACAAGAGTTTAAATCATTTTTTTGGATGTCGAGAGTAAAGGTGAGGGTTTGTTTTATAATCAAAATTTTAAATAGAGAATTTTTATGACTAAATTTACATTAAGGTAATTTTTTTTCTTCCTATATAAAATATATTTTATTATCCTATATTAATTTATGGGGTTTACAATCCTACATACCTTTACATCCCCCTCTGGTTCACAATTGAATCAAAATGATTCTTGTAAGTAGAGTGTCATGAACCAACCCGGGTCGACCCTGAACTGATAACCTGATCTAGTCCGCGACATGACCCGAGAGGCATTTCCATTCCTCCCGAGCTGGAAACAAGTGCCAGGGCATCAATAAAGGACAATTGGGAATGATTTTGCCCAGTGAAAATAAATAAAATAGTGGAAATAAAAGTAGAATAACGCAAAGTAAATAAATGGCACTGAAAATAGAGAACGATCAACGACAACCAACTAACCTGACCATGATAAAAAATCCTCATGAATCCGAGAGTCGCTCACCAGTCCACAACCAACTCTCACCCACGATGAGAAAACTCGAGTCAAACCTGCAACAGAAACTAAAAATAGGAAAACATTATAGGCGTGAGTATTAAAACTCAGTAGGCATGCCCAAAAAACTATTCCCAATGCACTACCTTAAAATAAAGAAATTCACTAATTTCAGGTTTGAAATAAAGTATATAAAATATTAGTTTCCACACACACTTTCATTTCTAAAACAAGTAACAGTCCATTACCCTTTTTAATTTAAAGTCACATTTAATGTTTGAAAGGAACAGTTGCATCACATTTAAAACGTTTTTCCAAACAATTTAGAAATCCAAATTTAGTTGTTAGTAAAAAGGGAAAACCACACAACACGCAACACACTAAGGGCAATGGAAAAAGTGGCACACAAGGGACAACTACCGAATTAGACCTCTCAATCGTCTTCCACATAAAAATAAACACTAAAGAAAATATGGGTCGAACCTAGGAGCTCGTGAACAATCCAGAACATACTATACATGTGACTCATCCTGAACGCATGCCTACTCTCGATGACGTAATAACACCCTAATGCCTAATGTTTCCCTACATGGCCTAACTGAGGGTCCCAATCCCCTACCAGAGTATAATCCATACTAAGTGCCACGATCCAGTGCGTAATCTAAACTAGTACAACAATCATTCTCAGAAGATTCACTTACTATGCCAGGTTCCCATGTCAATACGTGTGATAAAAAGGAAAGGGGTGAATCAACAAAGTCAATCAAGTAGCACAGACATCACACACAACTCATGCAGTCAACATACACCAGAGATCACCCCTAAGTCACCCCAAAGAGAGTTTTCCAAAAAAATTATTTTATTAAAGTGCCAAACGGGCCTTCACTAATTTTAAAGAAAATCCTAATTTCTCAAGAGAACCAAAACACTTGTTCATGTTTCAAAAGAAATCATTTATCAATAAAACAAAACTATATTTGAAATTACATGAATTATGTTTAAAGTCCAAACAGAAATTCTTTCACTACTGGGGGTTCATTCATCAAGAAAATATTTCAAGTGTCGTGTATAAAATAAATGGCTATTTTTACACCAAATGATCATTTAAAAATTAATTATCTTATATTATTTCTCATTTATTAAAATTAATAAAATATCAAGCAATTAATAAATTCCAAATTTAAAGTTGAGTGTAGTGGGGGAACTACCTCGACTTGTAGTCCAAGCACGACTACGCGACACACCTCGATTGGGCACGCAAACACACGCAAGCTGACGATCGCAGGACCGTGGAAAAAAAATTTCCAACACACTGCAACTGAAAAGATAACTAAAATAAGTAAATAAAAATTTAAAATAAATCAAACAAAAGACAAGGCAAACCTCACCTAAACCTTAGTGTAGGTGAAACGACGCGAAGGAGGCAAGATCCAGCGCGGGGGTGCACTTGATCAAAGGGATCGTGTGAAAGAGGAAACGACCGGTGAGGATGCCAGTGAAGAGCACGACCCGACTGGGAGGGTGCGCGATGGCTGGACTAGAGGCATATTGGATGGAAGCGCGCACGTTGCACTAGTGAGGATGGCCGAATGATGTGTGGCAGATCAAAAGACGCGCGACTGGAGGTCATGTGGCTAGAAAGAGGTCTGGCGCGTGCGTGGCACCCAAAAGGAGGTCTTGAAGAAGGATTCTGCGACCGGTATAGCGATGGGGAAGTCATCGAGGTGCTTCACCGCTGCTGGTTGGCTGGAGCAAGGAAGGGGAACCGCGTCCAAGGCTGCTGCACCGCTGCTAGTTGGCCGGAGTAGGGAAGGAGACGCTGCAAGGAGACAGAGTCCAAGGGGTGCCGCTGGCTGGGGAAGAAGGGCTACGGGTCAGCTCGGCTATGGGTCAGCTCCGCCAGCTAGAGGGGCTCACGTCGGATAGCATCTGTGAGGCGGGAAAATAGGGCGGCGGGCTGCTCGGATGATGGACGGAAGAAACAGGGAATGACGCAGGAGGCGCGGTAGGGCACATGACAGGGATCAGGCCGGTGGTGCTCTCAGACTGGTCGGAGGGTTGCTGACAGGGGGTCTCACGCCGCACGGAAGCATCAGAAAGGGCTATCATTATCTTGAAGGGCGACACTGGCAGTGGAGTGGGGAGTCCGGTGATGTGTGGGAGAAGCAAGGGGAGGGCGCTGGAATGGGAGGCTGAGAGAGAAGGAGATATAGAGGGGGGAGGTTCCTGTAGAAGAAGATGGGGGCGGTGCGCAGTAAGGGGTGCAGCGCGGTGCAGGGAACGGGTGAGACAGACAGTAACTGGGCACCGGCAGTGGGCAAGCAGGAGGGGTGCGTGTCTGATGGGTGCGGCAAGTCAGGCAGGGGAGGGGTCACGTGCTGTGGCCGGTGCAGGAAGGCCAGACACTGGTGGGGTGCTGCAAGGTAGAGGCGCATGAGGGGTTGGAGAAGGGAGGCCGACCGAGGTGGATGGGCTAACTGAGGGAGGAAATGGGGAGAGGGAGAACAGGGAGGAGGTGGCAGCTTGCGCGGGGAGAAGGGGAGAGAATAAGAGAGAGGGGAAAAAGGTGGTGGCTAGGGTTAGAAGGGTAATGGAGAGAAGAAAGAAAAAATGGGACAAAATAAAAGAAGATAAAAATAAGAAAAAGAAAAAGAAAATAAAACTAAAATAATGCACATAAAATAATAATAATAATAATAATAATTAATTTTTTTAATAATTACAAAAAGGAACAAGAACAAATTTAATAATAATAATATTACACATAATAATCAAGACAACTTTAATAATAAACCAAAAATGGTAAAAATAATAATTTTAATAATAACAATTTTAATAACAAAACAACAATAACCATTTTTATTTTATTTACATATTTTAATACTACAACCACATGGTCCGCGCATGTCATAAGTGGGTGTGCGCGAACCGTGTGGTAGCTTCTGTCCACTCCAGAAGTCACCGCATGGGTGCTCGGGCTGACACCACGGTCTCCACGGACTGTGCAGTGCCCGTGCATCGGTTTGAAACACCCACAACTCCTAATAATAATAATAATAATAACAAAAACATAAAGTTAAAATCATTTATAACGATGGTTTCATACTTAATAATAATATTAATGAAACTTTTAATGATAGTGACAATGATAATAACAGTAATTATCATAATAAAAAAATGATAAAAATGTTTATTTCCTTTTTAATAATAATTATAAAATTATTAATAATAAAAATTTTAAATAACGCAATAAATCAAAAACTTTACTCATTTTAATTTTTATTAAGGGAGGTGGATTGTGCTGATGCCTGGGCGAATCCATGTGGGGTTTCGAAATTGACTCTGCCCATGCGTCCCATGACGTCAGTTGAAAAATGTACCATTTTTAACATAACACAAAAGTTTTTCATCCGAGACTCAACTCAGACCCCAACAAAATTTTAAAATTCAAAGAAAATTATAAAATAAAATAAAAGATAGGTCGGGGTGTGAAATGGATCCTAGATTATATATTCTTTTTTAGGCCAGAAATATTTATCCTCCTTTTTAGTGTTTTCATATTGTTTTTTAGATTCACTTATCCATATATATATGATTTATTATGTTAACTTTATATTTAATTTGAATTTATTTTACAAAATTTTCAAAGGAATATTTTTTAATTTTTTTTCACATGATCACTTTATTTTATTTTTTTAGTTTTCTTTATAAAGATTCTTTTTAATGATTTTATTGTTCTTAAAAGTATTTTTAATTAATTTCTACTTTTTAAAATATTTATTTATTTTTTGTTTATTTTTAATATAAATCTTATTAAAAATGAAAAATATATTATTCTTATTTCCAAACATTTTTCTAATGTTCTCCAAAAGTGTTTTTCATTTATGTCAATACCCTATAATGATTATAATGATTCCATGGGGATATTATGTAATGATACCATTCAAATTCTTTCTCTATATGGATTTTGATCTTGCCTTGTGGATATTTTCATGAAACCCATTTCTTTTTCACGGGCTATATATGTTATGGTTGATTTATTAATGTCATTAATTTCATGTGGCACAAATATCTATGTTTATTTCATTATGTGAAGAGTGGTACTAGAATAATATAACCCAAAAATTAATTGGGTATTTATTTACATCTCATGAGATAACATGGAAGAGACTAGTGAATGAACACAGTCCACTATTTCTATAGGAATGGGGAGTGAATCCAATCCATTATGTTATGGGACTATGTCTACTATGTAATAATGGTCTTGGTAATGAGCCTTGACATAGGAAATGATTTTATATAATTATGTACATATCATATTATTATTCAAAATTTATATGTTATTATACTTTAATATGTTATGTTTCCATGGATTATGATAAATATCTCATGATTATCTATTCCTATGCCTCATTTATAATGTTATATTTAAATTCTTATGTCATGATTAATGATTTATGATCCATGTTTTATTGGGTATGATTTCCTTATGTTATGTTTATGTACCTTGATTATGTTCTCATACACACATGTTAATATTATGGAAACTTATTATATTTGATCAAAATATCTTATGCTCACGCCTTATTGAGCGTTTGAGCTCACCCTTTCTTATATTTACATTCCATAGGAAATTAAGAAGATTATTATATATGATATTTTTTTTGAAGAGTATCATTTTCAAGGTTATTTGTGGGATATTTTGAATAATTTATGTAAAATAAGTTGGTTATGAATCTATTATCCAAAGAAACTAAACCTATAGGTTCCAAGGTATGATTTATTGTGATATATGGCATACCACCATTTTATTTCATAACTTTTCATTACATTAAAAAAACAAAACAAAACAGAGGATCTTTAAAGTCTAGTGTCTTGGAAATTAGGAACATAATACATGAAAACAACATAAAACATCCTTCTAATACACTTGTAAGGCTTCATCATAGGTTCATCCTATGTACAATTACTACATATCATAACTTGGAGACATACATCAAAGGAAAGAGTGAGCATAAGGCTCAGTAAGGAAAACAAGCGAAACAGTTGACTTGTGATCTTGAGAAATATTAATAAGAACATGATATAAATCATAAAGTCATGAGAAATGGAAGAATAGGAATATCATAATGAAAATAACTTTAATAATAACTTGAATATGTGGATAAAAAATTTCATTTATACATTCATGAACATATCACCAAGGTTCATCCTCAATGTGTCATAAAAATTACCAAGGTTGTTCACCAAGGTATCCTGAAACTTGTCATCTCTAGAGATTAATTCTTTACCCAATGCATTGGAGAACTATCAGGGTGAACCCTTAATATGTCTTTAATTTCATGTGATCCACATATATCATAATGAAAAATTTCATAAGTAACCCATAGAGAATAAAAGAAACGGGTTTCATTTCAAAATCACGACGTTTTAAAAAGTACTTAAAAATAAGATCATTATGCCATTTATAACCCATGTAAAGGGAGTGAGGGTTATATGTATGTCAATTATAGAATCAAATAAATATTTTTTGTGTATTTTTGAACACCCATATAAATGAAATAGGTCCGGGTATTCACATAAATAAAACAAGAGAATTTATCGAGAGAAAGATAGAGGACTTTCGAGATGAAAATTTTACAGCATAACGGTAACATAACATCTTTTTAGAAAACATTAAAAAGAGAGGGGACAAGGGTCACCCACTCATAAATAACTCATAATACAGTATGGGTACATAATAAAAATATATAAGATCATGGTATGGATATTTGAAGGAAATACCATATGAAAATGAAACTCGAAGGAAAAGAGAAGACGTGATTTCTTTAACGAAAATTCGATTGCCTAAAGACATCACTTAAAAATTCAGAAAATAAATTTATGAGAGTGGAAAGGGTATATCATCATTTGGAAATGAAATGGATAATATTAAAGATATATAATAACAATCCCCCGAATAATAAAAATGAACTATAAGACATAACATAAATGAAGTCATGATTTAAAAGAGGAGGGTGAAAGTTTCCCTTACTGATTTGGTAACTTTCAAAACATACACCCCATGAAAGAAGGATCATATAATTAATATGTAAATACCCATAAATTAAATTATATTACACAAATAGTACAATCATGGGAAGTAAATAAACCACACAAAAAATAAATAGTGGCAAATATACCATGAATCTCACAGGAATAAGAAGTGAGATGAAAATCCCTTACCATGTTGTATTCAATTGAATCGTATGACCAAAAATTACTAACCACAAAAATAATCACATAATACCATGAATATAAAGATAATAATAATAATATATATCCAATGGTAGTACAAAATACAACACTTTCTATAAATAATTGGTGAACAATGGAAATCTCACGGAATTAAAAGTGAGATAAGAATCCCTTACCTCGTTGTCTGACTTGACTCGCTCGTATGTTCCTTGTTCTTATTGAATAATAAAATTAAGTTACTTTATACTTGATTAATAATATTTTTCAAGTTTATTATTCCTTTTATATTACTTAGTATCCTGCTATAACAATTAGTTAATTATTTGATCTCATATCGGACATTTTGTCAATGTTCGGAACTTGAGTAAAAAAAATGAACTTGTTATAATTATAACTTGTCCATGTGGTCAAAAGTACATTATCTACAGAATTATATTAATAATTTAGATTTAATATATATCATATATATCCAGTATATATATGTATTTATAATAGTACATAACATTTAGAGATAAGAAATGAAATGCACCGTTCATGGAGACGGTAAGTCATACATACGCATGAACACTACTTTGATTTCTATTTCATATTTTAATGAAATGAAAACATAGTGATTCATAGGTATATTATAATTTAAGTATAATATTTATGTCATATATGTTACATAATCTAATAAATTGTATCCTTTATATGTTCCACGTATGGCATGAACGAGTCATATCACTTTGAGGGGGCGGTAGTCCACACTTCCTCTAATGAAATTATCGCATTTACACATCATGGGAACCATAAAGATATGCTATTGATTCTTGCTCAAATTTACCCAAGAGAAGAAGGTAAGACGGTCCTTGTAGTTTATCTTGGGTTATCGAATCCACAGAGACCTAAGGAGAAACCTATAAACACGTACATTCTATGGACTATTCTTGGCTATTAAGTGGCCAACTTGGATTGATTTTGGATGGGTTTGAAAGATATATAATAGATTTAAGTGAATTAAATTTAAAATAATGAGTTGATCCTAGGTTATCGCTCGGGGTGGATTGGACGTATTTCCTTTTTAATGATTTCAATTTCTTATATTTGAGATGAGTTCATTTAAGGAGATAAAACAACATCATCACTTACTGGTTTAATGCATAAAACCTTTAATACTAATCACCTATACACTTGAAGGATCAAAGTTTTGATCACTTAAAGGTAAAGGTTCGTATTAGCACTTGAAGTGTGTGGCCTTAAATTCAACAAGGACGATGGAGTTTAAAAATCATCAAATAAAAATCTCAATTAAAGAAGTGATTATAAATTAATGAGGTGATAAATAAAATCCAATCCAGCCCCGTTCTACTCCCTTGGATCAACCCATAAGTGGGTTAGCCCTCCATTGATCCCATGGTTTCAATGGAAGCGGAAAGTAGACTCATGATGGAGGAAATGGAGAAGTAAAGAAAACAACAAAAATAAAATGATCACTCCACCGTTGTGTGAATAATTTCACAAGGTTTGGTGTGAATAAATTCACACATTAATCCAACGGTATCAAATTGATATGAATAACAACAGAATAAGAGTAGAAGAAGAACTTTTATTAAGAAACAAGGATTATTTAAAACAACATACATGTGGAAGATAAAATTGAGACAACAAAACTGCAGCATAACATTACAATGAAAGAAAGATCAAAGATTGATAAATCCTCCAACACCACTGCCTTAAATAGGCATTATTTATCCCTTTGGTCGAGCTTCCAACAGTACAAAGCATCTCAATTAATTTTGGTAGGCCATAGGTTGTGGAAAGCTTGTGGAATTTGGACTTTTCCACCTTTGACCCGAGGTGGCAGCCAGCTTTCATCCACCGAACAGAAGCGTTTGGATGACCTTCTATATGGTCGAATAAGAGTGGTACATAGGAGAAGAAAATGGAGCTACCGATGTATTCTAATCGCCTATAAAATTGGGGCCCATTTGGAGTTGTGGATTCCGAGATATGATCAATTTAGTAGGCTGTTTTTCTGGGCCGCAGAATCTGGCCCAGAATTGTATCTCTAACTTGGTGTCCCTTAATGACCACCATAGAGGCCGAATTAGCATTATCTCTTGAAGCGTGATTTGTTCCTAAACATTTCTTCTATCATCAAAAAAAATTTTGGATTCATTGGTACTGTATGTTGGGCCCCACAGTCTCATAAGTGGGCTGGTGTCCAATCTGCCTTCTCTAGAATTGCTTCCATTCATCTCCAAATATCTCCATCATCGTTTATTAATCATCCATTGATACCTGAATGAAAAATGTTCACATTTAAGTGTAGATATAGTTCCAAAAATATAAAATTAAAATATTTATAATTACATTCCTTATAATCATATGACTCATTGGGTACTTTAAATGATGTTAAAAAAATGTACCACATAATAGTGCATTTTAAGAAGGTATTACAATCATAATGTGAAATGATGTTAAAATTGTAAAATGCACTAAAATGGTGTTTATGAATAATAAATCACATGAATATTATATATATTAACAATTAATATTAGCCAAATTTAGTGGCTAATCACACCCCCAACTTGAGTTTTTCTAGTCCTGAGCAAAATATATCTCAACAATATAAAATTCGAATTCCTTTTTCCGAAAACTTTTTAATACACAATGATCACCAGAAACCCTTATAACAAAGAATAATGAAACCCATCAAAATATTTTAATACAAGATAGTTTCATAAGCAGATCCCAATCCCAAGCCCATTCCTTTGTTCAAATTTATTTCCATATTTCATCCAATATCAATTAAGTATGAGGATGTGTTGTGCATCACAATAGACATGGGGGTTCATCTTTATTCAAGGGGGGAAATTACGGAAGTGCTAGGTGGAATCACATTTCAATATTAAGATGAGTATTCAATTTTTTTTGTATAATTTTGTTTTTGTTTTTTTTGTTTTTGCAATTTTGTCATGGTAATTGAAGTTGCACTCAAAAGAGTCAACCCTTGTAGCGAGACTTTGCCGATGACTCCCAGGCTCAAAGACCTTAGGGTACCAAGTGAAGCCCACATACTCGAGCATCATCTCAAGTTAACTCAGTCAAAAAAAAATTCATATTACCAAAAATAGAGATAAAATTACTAACTCTGGGCCAGACAACTATGGAGTCACGATCCCCAAGTGCCGAAAGCTACGCATTAGGTCATTTCATTTCTCTACGCACAATTTTTTTTTAATATTTTTTTTGAATACTCATATTAAACTAAAATGATCAAAAAACCTATGATATTTATTTAGGGGACCCCATGAACTCAAACTAATACCCCACTATCCAAGGGACGTGCATTGTGATCTTTTTTTTATTTGGATGAAAATATAAACGATGAAATATCACATTGGACAGCCAAACTTTCCAAAATCTATGCTCATGAAATTATACAAGGATTAAAATCATAATCAGGGCATGCTAAATTATTTGATATTCAGTTTCAAAGTGTGAAATGTGTAGTACAATGTTCAAAGTTAAAGGAGTTTTTCCTTCTATTTACACAATTTATTTTCAAATCATTCATTTTTTTTTGACACAAAAGCATTTTTTTTATCTCCCCCCCAACTTAAAACAACACTATCCCCAGTTTTTAAAGAAAAGAAAATTTAGAAGGGGTAGAGGTAGAAAATGAAATTTAAAAAAAGGAAATTGAAAATGAGGGTCATGGAATGAAGTCACCTGGTGGTTGAAGTTGAAATTCTTGTTGCTTCCTTTCAATCTTTTGATATCCATGTCGCTTGCAGAGTTCCCTAGTATAAAAAGGAAAACAAAAAAACAAAACAAAACAGTATATATATATATATATATATAAGTAAAATATAAGTATATATATAAAATAAACTGATGATACATTGTCTTCTTTTTAAATTTCTGGGTAAGGTATTACTCAAGGATCACACCACGTGACACAGATGAATATGATGCTCCTTTTTCATACCCATCCATACTCATAATAGAAGAACAGTTCAACAATCTATTTTTTTATTAAATATCAAAATTAATTAATCATATTTCAAAAATAAAGATGATTAAAAAAAATTGCAAACATGAAAACCACGGGTTTCCTCCCGTGCAACGCTTTGTTTAACATCGTTAGCCCGACATGGACCCATAAAATTACCCAATACCAACTTTAAAAATTTTAAGGACCCCATATTTATCCAATTCTACTTTATTGATATTGATTCTTTGTTTATAATTTGTGTCATGTAAAAAACAATGTTCAAAAATGAGCGGGTAAATCCAAGGAATATCAGAAATGGTGGATTCAATTTCTTTTTTAGTCTTTACAAAGACATTAAGAATCATTACCTCTTTATTGGTTTAAAGATAAGAAATTTTGAAAATTGGAAGTTTTTTGATATCCCCAATGAATGGAAACTTGAGGGTGGATGGAAAGTCCTTTCGTTCAAGTTCAGGTAGGCTAACACTTTTAGACCTAGGTTGGGACTTTGAATCAAACTCAATTTCATTTTCAAAATTGATCAACATAATTGGTTCCTTTTGAATAGAAGATTCAAGCACCAAATTGGAAAGATCAGTTTCAAGAATGGGTATGGACTCAATGTTTGTGATTTCTCTCAATGGTTCAATGGTTGGTGTTTTCGAAAATTCATCAATGGAGTTGTACTTAGGAGACTCAATCCATGATGTCAAATTCCCCTCTTGTGAATACATGAAATCAATTTCCTCCTGATTTAAAGACCCTTCAACAATTCCTTTATCCTCTTTATCTTCCCCAAATCCAAAGGTTTTCTCTTCAGTAAATTCATTAGAGCTTTGTGGGAAACTAGAAACTTCACATAAGGTTATGGATGGGATAGTTTGTGTAGGGATGGGTTCCTCACAAGTTTTAATGCTTTGTAGTTCTAACCTCAATGATGAAACCTCAAAATTAATTATCTCCATTTGTTGACACAATTTTTCAAGTAATGGATGTGGATTAGGATGGATAAGGGGTTGAGACAGATGGTCTATTCCTGGAGGATAACTATGTTGTTGGAATTCCATAGGAGGATGTTCAAATTGGATTTGTGGGGATTAAAACTCATTATATTTTGGAATGTTTTGTGGATCATAGGATTAAAAACATTGTGGTTCATTAGGTTGTTGATGATCCCACATGTAGAAATTAGGCTGGTCATTGTACATCGTACATGGGGTTGGGTGATTAAAGTAGGGATAGGTTTCCCATGTTTGGACTTGTTCAAAATTGACTTCCATAGAAGTGAGGAGTGAGAAAAGAGAAGTGGGATGAAAAAAAAGGATGATAGTGTCTAAGATAACTTACTTAGGTCCCTGTAAATGGCGCAAAAATTTGATTCTCGCTCAAATTTACCCAAGAGAAGAAGGTAAGACGGTCCTTGTAGTTTAGCTTGGGTTATCGAATCCACAGAGACCTAAGAAGAAACCTATAAACACGTACATTCTATAGACTTTTCTTGGATATTAAGTGGCAAACTTGGATTGATTTTGGATGGGTTTGAAATATATCTAATAGATTTAAGTGAATTAAATTTAAAAGAATGAGTTGATCCTAGGTTATCACTCGGGGTGGATTGGACGTATTTCCTTTTTAATGATTTCAATTTCTTATATTTGAGATGGGTTAATTTAAGGAGATAAAACAACATCATCACTTACTGGTTTAATGCCTAAACCCTTTAATAATAATCACCTATACACTTGAAGGATCAAAGTTTTGATCACTTCAAGGTAAAGGTTCGTATTAGCACTTGAAGTGTGTGGCCTTAAATTCAACAAGGACGATGGAGTTTAAAAATCATCAAATAAAAATCTCAATTAAAGAAGTGATTATACATTAATGAGGTGATAAATAAAATCCAATCCAGCCCCTTGATACTCCCTTGGATCAACCCATAAGTGGGTTAGCCCTCCATTGATCCCATGGTTTCAATGGAAGCGGAAAGTAGACTCATGAGGGAGGAAATGGAGAAGTAAATAAAATAACAAAAATAAAATGATCACTCCACCGTTGTGTGAATAATTTCACAAGGTTTGGTGTGAATAAATTCACACCTTAATACAACGGTATCAAATTTATATGAAGAACAACAGAATAAGATTAGAAGAAGAACTTTTATTAAGAAACAAGGATTATTTAAAACAACTTACATGTGGAAGATAAAATTGAGACAACAAAACCGCAGCATAACATTACAATGAAAGAAAGCTCAAAGATTGATAAATCCTCCAACACCACTGCATTAAATAGGAATTATTGAGCCCTTTGGTCGAGCCTACAATAGTACAAAGCATTTCAATTAATTTTGGTAGGCCATAGGTGGTGGAAAGATTGTGGAATTTGGACTTTTCCACCTTTGACCCGAGGTGGCATCCATCTTTCATCCACCGAACAGAAGCATTTTGATGACCTTCTATATGGCCAAATAAGAGTGGTCCATAGGAGAAGAAAATGGATCTCCAGATGTCTTCTAAACGCCTATAAAATTGGGGCCCATTTGGAGTTTTGTATTCCGAGATATGATCAATTTAGTAGGCTGTTTTTCTGGGCCGCAGAATCTGGCCCAGAATTGTATCTCTAACTTGGGGTCCCTTAATGACCACCAGAATTAGCATTATCTCTTGAAGCGTGATTTGTTCCTCAACATTTCTTCTATCATCCCAAAAAATTTGGGATTCATTGGGACTGTATGTCGGGCCCCACAGTCTCATAAGTGGGCTGGTGTCCAATCTACCTTCTCTAGAATTGCTTCCATTCATCTCCAAATATCTCCATCATCGTTTATTAATCATCCATTGATCCCTGAATGAAAAATTTTCACGTTTAAGTGTAGATATAGTTCCAAAAATATAAAATTAAAATATTTATAATTACATTCCTTATAATCATATGACTCATTGGGTACTTTAAATGATGTTAAAAAAATGTACCACATAATAGTGCATTTTAAGAAGGTATTACAATCATAATGTGAAATGATGTTCAAATTGTAAAATGCACTAAAATGGTGTTTATGAATAATAAAGCACATGAATATTTTATATATTAACAATTAATATTAGCCTAATTTAGTGGTTAATCAGCTATAAAAAAGAAAATACAGAAGTATAAATATAATATATATCATATATATATAAAATTCCATCATAATGGCCCCCATGACATGCGGTAGGAGATAATTGAACAATCATCATTTCATGAGGTAGTAGTTCGCCGTCCACTAAAACAACATGTTCTTTACCCATTAGATGGAAGTGTGTGTAAGTGTAGCTCAAATAATTCTCATAAAAACATCCTTTTATATTTATTATAATTATGTTGTTATAAAATAAAGTAATAAAAAGAGTTTAGGGGGTTGGATAAGTAAAATAAAACAAAAAAAACTTAAGAGAAGATGTTACCTGTAAATCGGGTAACTCCCTTTGGTTTGAACCAAAAGGGTTTCTTGAAGTAATTTCTGCCTAAGGTAAGGCTTCTAATATGAAGAGATGGATCTTGAGAGCTTATTGAAGTAGAGGTTGGATGAGCCAAGGGATCGAGAATTGTGAGAAATGGGTAGGAAGTGAGGGGTTTTTATAAGGGAGATGAGGGGCTCTTTTGGAAAGTTTGAAAATATTATTTTATTATATAATTATTTTTGGTTTCTAAAAGTCCAAAAATCATTTAAGTATAAGATAAGGTAGACCATGTTTGAAATAAAATCATCCAATAATAATTGTACAAGTTTTGGATATTGTTTTAATTTTTATCTTCTTATTTATTTAAATCATCCATTAATGATGTAAACATTGCATCATCATTGTGTCATAAATAATTTTATTTATTTGATGTCTAAAAATTATAAGAAAAATACCATGATGTAGGAAATATTTTTATATTTCCAATGAATATTTATAGTTAAAAAGTTAACTTATATAACCCCATGTAAAAATTGTTTTGGTAAAATAATACATGTTTTTGACATTTTTATTTTTACATTAAATAAAAAGTTATTAATGTCATTATCTTACCCAAGTGGCTCCATGGGGTCTCAAAATTGACTCATGGATTTTCTTGGTCGGAAATTACTTAGCCAATAAGGTTATAACAAGTGTCAAGGTAATTTTTTTATTATTATAACATTATTTTTACCTTAAAATACCTTAATTACCTTTAATCATGGTTAATAAAAGTCAAAAGTTACTATTCACCAAAAATTATTTTCATCCCATTGAACCAAATTTTACTTACTAATGACAACCATGTATGTCGTATTTTTGAAATTCAATTCACAGAAGCGGTAACATTTTATTTAAATGAAAAAGTTAGTTTTTTTTAACTACTACTTAGTGGTTTCACTATTCATCAAAAATTGAAGGTTTTTAGAAAAATTCCAAAAATTCACTCTAAGCTAAATTTGATATTTTGACTTTAAAAATGATGTAGATTTTTACAAATTCAAATCATAGAAGTTTCATTAATTAATTTTATAATTAATTCCCGTCGTCAAAATAAAAAGCGTGTTTTTAAGAAATAATAACCATCCAAAGATTGATATTTGTTAATGTCCAATTTCAAAGTCAAATTAATTCTAATGGCCAAAATTGGGTTAAATGGTAAAAATATAATCTATTTACACTTTAAAACCAATTAAAAATATAATCTAACCATATAAATAAATTAGATTAAAAGGTGGTTTTGAATTAAAATACAAAATTTTTTCACTATTCATTAAAAATGAACACTATCAGAAAAATATAAAAATTTCATCCAAAGTAAATTTTAATGTCCCGATTCTAAAGATGAAAATTATTTTATCAAATAAAATATGTAAAAGTGAAAAAAACTAGATTTAAAAAGGGTTCACAACCAAAAGACAGTAAATCACTCTTTTAAAGTAAATTATGCTTAAAATTAGATTCATTTTCATTTTAAGCCTCTGAATTTTATTGGATGAATGTAAAAAAATTTAACAAACATATATTATCATATTTAAGTTAGTTCTATTAATTCCTTACAATACAAGGAATAGGTGTTAACTACCATTTAAAATAATAATATTATATTATTATTGTGCAACATAAGATTTCAAAGAAACCCATTGTTGCGTGTCAGGTACACCATTGAATATAGAATACCCTTTAAAATAAAATTAATGTTTAATTCAAAAATATTAATAAATATAAAAATGTCATATTCTTTATTTTCTTGGGATGTTACATGATATGTAATGAATATTTATGTAATATAATGTAATATGTATATATGTTATAGTTAGATCATCTTAGTTCATATTACAGTAGGGTTTATATATTTTTAGAGACTAGGTTATTAATAATATGGGGATAAAATATAAATCAACCTATGTTATACCAAAATTGTTTTAAGATAAACCAAAAGTTTTATAAGTTGAACATAGTATATTGTAGATTGAAATGATGGTGTCATAATTAGAATCATCTTATGATTAATTTTCATTATCATATAATTTTTTACTATTAATATTACTATTTAATATTCAGGCTATGTTTTTTGGTTTTAGTTAATGAATGGAACAAGGAGGAACCATGGAAATAATGATTATGATGAACAATTCAATGATAAAATAAACATGATAAGATATATAGTAAAAATTCACATAGATTTGATCTCCAAAATATCACAATATATAAAAAATAATGAAATCCATATCAATCTCCCAAATTCACCAAGGTAGAAAAAAATATCCATCCATCCATTCAAGAGTAAAAAAACAGCCTCCTTTAGTGGGTCTTACAATCCAGTAATTACTGAGAAATTAATCAATATAAGAGGAATGATATTTTTTTTGTTCTCTAGTTCTCAGAGAATGAAAATTTTGTTTTAGATGTTTTCTATTTGGAATGTGATGTTAATAAATGGTGAAATATTATTAATAATATATGGCATGAGGAAGAAATCAACTATATTGAATGAGAGAAGTTTAATAAGGTATATTTCAATTAATATTTTCCCTGAACTCTTTGCACTAAGATGGAGTTAAAATTACTTATGATGAATCAAACGGTAGATGAAACCATTCATTCCTATAAATAAAACTTCATGATACTTTCAAGGCTAGATTTCAGTTTTATTATTAACCATGGAATAAAATTTGATTATTTATTTAGTGGCTCAAAATGAATCCTTGGAAAGGAATTGGATATAAGGGACTTTAGTAGATATGAATAAATTGTTCGATCTTCTCTCAAGATGGAAATGGAAATCAGAAACTCCAACTATTCCCATGGTTTTGGGTAAAAGAATAAGAAAATGGTGTTTCATTGAAACTAAAATGATATAAACCATGAAGGAAATAAGATTCAAACTTTTATATATCGAAAATGGGGAAAGAAGAATGGAGTGAATTACCACACAGAATTAGAGAAATTCCTTATACATGGAATATAAGGACATAAAGACAATTAATTCCATATAGATATGAAGATTCCAACCAATAAAATTGATGATAATAATGTTTGACATAATGTACCACCTACCATTCAATATATAAATTTTAATGAGTATGAAAATTATGAAAACTAGTGCACCAATGAAAGGGAAAATGAAAATAATCAATGTTAGTTACCTCTAAATCCAAGGGATAAAGGTAAATACTATGAAATTATAATTTCTAATGTGGGTTATGGAAATTATGTAGTGAATTATAGACTCATCATCCACTTAAGAAATGAAAATTTATCCTTTTCTTATCATATCTTCTAAGATCATCAATTCACCACATCAATGATTAGATATTTAATTATTAGCAAAAAATATTTTTTTAATGATGATTATATCTCAAGTATATAACTCCTATCCAATATTAGTATATAGTTATGAGCATCTTAGAAATCATATATCATTCATTTAGTCAAATTTGATGTGATTTTGGGAATGGATTTACACTCTATACATAGATCCCATATTAATTTATTGAATATGGAAAACACATTTCATATAACAAATCAAATCATGATCATTTATTAGTGTGAGGATGATTATGAGATACCTATGGAAATTATTTATCTTAAATGGGTCATAATTATCAATCTTGAAGGGTATTTAACTAAAATGGTAGGGTCAAAACTGAAAATTAAAGATATATCTAATGTGTAAGAATATTTTATTATTTTTCCAAAATAGTTTCTTGGTCTTCCCCAATATCTTGAAGTCGTTTTTTCAATAGAAATCATACCTAATTTTATGCATATATCAAAGACTTCATATAGAATGGAACCAATTTAACAGGTGGAATTAAAGAAGAAACTCCATGTTAATTAGGACGAGTGTGTAAATACCAGGAAATTTCAAGGAAATTCTTTCTTAATTTCTTTGGAATTTTATGAGTCCGCGGTTTCTGATGGCACCTGATTCCGAGGCCCGGTGTGCCCGGAATATTTTTCTGAAGTTTTGTTCAGGTACATTCAGTAAACGTACGTGCGGGTTTTTCTATCTTTTGAACCAGTGATCGGAATTGAAATCTGAGGACACCGATGAACTTGCAGCGCCGATATTCGCTTAAGGAGACCTTTACCGCAGTTGCGTTTGATCGAGAGTAGAAGTTATATTTTTGGGATTCATAATAAATTAAATAAAATTGTTGTGTTACACAATTTTAATTTGGTTAGTGGTTATTATCTCCAAAGGGAGGTTGGTGGTGGGGCCCACACCCACATAACCTCCCATGGGAGGATAATGTGTGTGGGTCCCACATGAACATCAACTATTCAACTCCCCCTTGAAACCCTTGGAACCCCCCATTGATGAGGGTTAAACCTTCCACCTTCCTCTCTCATTTAATGTACCAACACTACTAATTAATTAATTGAGATCTACAATTAATTAATTATTTGTGGCGTCATGAATTCATTTGAAATAATTTGAAATGCATGGAAATATTATAATATTGGGGAGCCTATTATTTCTTTTTTCCTTGGAAAATATTTGGTGGGAAGGCTTTGGGAGAATTCACCCCCTCCAACGAAGAACACGAGGAACAATATACTCTTGACGAAGAACATATCCTTATACCTTCTTCAACCGGGGAAAGAACGTGAGGAAAAGCCCACGAGGAACGCTAGTCATCCTTCCTCTTCCCCGCATTAAGAAAGAAGGCACCGCCCACGAAGAATGTCACCAACAACGATGCTTTCTTCTCAGATGCACCCCGACGTCAATGAATCGACCCCACCTTCCTGCGACTCTGTCAGGCGATCGCTGAATACATAGTAGGGGTTCATTTTGATTGAATTAAATCTTTGTCCCTCATCATTTATTATGGTTCATTGTCGGACATTTGTTATAACCTAACGCGGAGGGCGTGGGCCAAACAAACACGACCTGATGACCCTCCGTTGGTTCTTGATTGATTGACGACGACAGTGGCACAACGGCGCCACCGGAAGAGAGGAACGCGGTGGAGCATCGACGGCTGGTGACGGAACAACCGAGAGAGGAACCAGTGGCGCAAGGGCGACCGGGTCGTTGAAGGGGAGCGGTGCTATCGCACCGCGCCAGAGAAGAACCATGGCCAGGAGGGACACGACAGATGAGAGGCGTGACACCGTCGCGCCGAGTGGAGGGCAGCAGAACCGTGGTGCCATCGCGCCATGGTGGAGGTGCGGAGGCGGCCGGCTAGCCCAACCGCCGTGGAGCTGGAGAGGAACATTGCCAAAGGGCCACGACAGATGAAGGAGGGTTGTCGGCTGAGCCGGTGGACCTCCACAAGGCGGGACCCTTCAGGTCCCGCGGTTACCAAACACCGGCGCCTCGCACTGGTCTTTATGAACCACAAGGGGGGGGGGGGGTCCCCCTCCATTTGCGTGGCCAGCTAGCTAGCCGGGCCGGGCACCACACGACCAGCCAGGCCGGGCACCACACAGCCATCCAGGACAGGCGCCACACGGCCAACTGGCCAGGCGCCCCATGACCCACCGACCGGACGCCACATGGCCAACCAGGCCGGGCGCTGCACGACCAGCCGGCCAGGCACCACATGGCCACCAGGCTGGGCCGCCCATGCGGGATGGGCTGCCACTCTGGTCCAGGCCACCCATGCGGGCCGGGCCGCCACTTCGGTCCGGGCCGCCCATGCGAGCTGGGCCGCCAGTTTGGGTCGGGCCGCCCAAATGGACCGGGCCACCACTTCGGGTCAGGTCGTCACTAGGATGGGCCGCCCCATCAGTTTGGGTCGGACCCACAGACTGGGTCAGACCCCTGTTCGGACCGTTTAACCTAAAATCACTTATTCATCCGTAGCATGTGCTACGAGTGTACGATCGACACACCGTCAGTTTCATAGTATTCCTTAGATTGAGACGGTCATTTCGGTTTATTACACTCAAGGTTTTGGCAAAGTTTGGAAAACGGCTGGGTTTGGAATGAGCGTAATTCTAACCGCGCCCCTGGAACGGAAAAACCAATAACTCTCAGACTGGGTGTCCAATTGACGCACTGTCAGTCGCTTTGGGTTTATTTTGATGAGATAGAACTTCGGGATACGTCAACTCTGGACTTAATGATAGTTTATGTATTGAACCCTTTGCTCGAGGAGCGGACCCTCTCGGAATCGACCGTGCTGTGTGCGGGAACTCTAGAGATGGATGTGACTGCGACGACTACTGTACTGAGATCCTCCGTGGGTTCGACAGTGATGGCTACTGTACTGGGATCCTCCGTGGGTTTGACAGCGATGCCTACTGTACTGGGATCCTCCGTGGGTTCAACAACGATAACTACTGCACTGAGATCCTCCGTGGGTTCAACGATGATGGCTAATGTTCTTGTATCTTGTGTGGGTCCAACGGTATTGACCTCTGTACTTGTATCCTTTGTGGGTCCGACAAAGTAGCTGGTCTTGTATCCTGTGCGGGTCCGACATAGTAGATGGTCTTGTATCCTATGTGGGTCCGACAACATAGCTGGTCTTGTATCCTGTGTGGGTCCGACAACTTAGATTAATCAGTGACTATATCTGATCATCTCTATCGCTAAACGAAATATGTATACCTGTGTGAGATAAGTCTTGACTTTCAATCATTATCATCAATGTGATTGACTTTTCTTCCTATGGGGACTGTGATTAGTCAGATAACTCATTCGGGCACGTGGGTGGGACCTAGGGTGGGGCCCATGTGTCTGCGGGGCAACTGGTGGGTGGGGCCCAATTGTTACAATTGGTATCATAGGAGTCAGTTATAATACAAAACTTAGGGCTCTGATTTGTCTTATTGTAAAGTAATAGTGTTAAGAGTATTGAGTGTGGTTTTCAGTCTAGGGAGTCCAGTGTTGGTGCGGCGACCGACGTATCCATACACCAGGATCCTGATCTCTGATTTTCGACTCAGTGTACGAAAACACAAATTGTGTCTATGTTTCAAGAGTTTCCTTTGTGTTCTCTTTGAGTCAGCGCACCGGGTAAAACTTATTGACTATGGCGCACCTGTTCCTTATCAGGATGCCGCTGTGAAGACAACCAGCTAGGGTTTCTGAGAAAGTACACGATGACGACCACCAAGCGACGAGGCTCTGGTTTAGGGAACTCTTTCTATATTGGAACCATTAGGTGGTGTACCAGAAGCACCGCCACCTGTAGGGAAACAGATACCCCCAGCCGTACTGGCGGACGGTGCACGCCAACTGAGTGCGTTGCATGAGTTCCAGCGGCAGAGGCCTCTGAGGTTTCGAGGCGAGACAGATTCCCAAGCAGCAGAGGACTGGATGGAGACGATTACTGGAGTTTTCCGCCTAGTTGAGACACCAGTAGATAATATGGTTATCTTAGCTATTAATATTTTTCGATGAGTGACCATGAGGATGGTCCGCATAGTGATGAGGTTTCAGTACTTGGACCGTTTTACGAGATGGTACCTTCGGGTAGTGTGCCAACTATATCACTGTTGTTGGTCAACAAACACTACCGACGGTACCGGTAGAGGACACTTGTAGGCTTAGTGCCTTACATGTGTTTCATCACCAGATATCCCTCAAGTTCCAAAGCGATCTCGACCCATAGGCAGCTGACGACTGACTTGAGGACGTTGCTGAGAGTTTTCTAGAGCTTATGGAGTTTCGGCAAGACAACATGTCGGTAATTGAGTATTCATCGAAGCGTACCAACCATTCCTGGTACTCGATGAATACGATATGAGCAGTGCTTTAGAGTGCGGACCTCTGAGCAAGGTGTGTTAAGGAAAGATGAATCTGCAGGGCAGAAGACGTGGAAGTAGAGCTAGGAGAGTAGCATGGGGTGGTGAACATTTCGACATGTTACAACCACCCGCCTATGTAGTCCCCTCTAGGATTAGAGAGATGAAGTGCAGGGGAAGAGATTAGTTGTATACGGTCATGGAGTGTGACCCAAGGGCTCTAGGAATGATTTGAGATACGGTCTGTGTCTACTACTAGCTGCCATATTAATAGACATAGGTACCAATCATTCCTTCCTTACACGAATCTTGTCCCAGACCTAGAGTTTACGGTTAATTCGTTGACTTGACCCTCACGTATGGAGATACCTTTGGGAGGATCGATAATCACACTTACACCGATGGTGTGATCTGACCCTTGAGGCGAGAGTTTCAGTTGGAACCTCTTGGTGGCAGCGTCGAGGCCTTACGACGTTAGTTTGGGTATGGACTGGGAAACCACAGTTCATACACAGATTGACTGTATTAGGTAAAAAGGTTATGGTTTATCTACAACGTTGGGATGGAGTTTTCCTTGGTCAGTGAAAAGGAAATCCTAGGAAACACAGGATGGAATCATGAATAAGAGGGTGCAGTCGATCACTCAGGAGTCGTCCAGACTTACCTTTGTACCAGACTTCTCCAGAGTTGCAGAACTGCTTTCATCTTTGACGAAGAAGGTGAAACCCTTCATGTGGTCAGATAAATTCCAGTAGAGCTTTTAGGAGGTGAGGAAGAGGTTGACCGGTGTGCCCATCTTGAGGCTACCAGAGGAGGGCGTAGGGTACATAGTTTATTGCGACGCATCAGGGACCAGACTCGGGTGTGTCCTGATGCAGGAGCGAGCAGTGATCACATATGATTCACATTAGTTGAGACAACATGAGAAGAACTACACTAACTATGAACTAGAGTTAGTATCAGTGGTCTTCGGCTTGAAGATGTGGTGGAACTATCTGGTGGGTGAACGTTTTACAGTCTACTCTGACCACCAGAGTCTGAGGTACATCTTCTCGCAGAAGGACCTGAACCTGATACAACAGCGATGGCTCAAGTTCCTCTAGGACTATGACTTCGATATAGTCTATAATTTTTGGAAGGGAAACGTTGTATCATATGCTCTCAGTAGAAGATCATACATTTAGCTGCTATGAGAGGCGACAGAGCAGCTGGCCACGTTGCTTATATCCTTTGTGGATAGAGATGGACCAGCCTTTCTTTAGTCTCTCATAGTCACTCCTCCACTTCTTCAGTGAGTTAGGGAGGCATAGAGAGGGGACATTGACTGCTGTGAGACGCGACATGCTCAGATATCCTTAGGGAAGGCACCTGATGGGTTTTCTGAAGGTGGGGAGCACGTCATCCTCTTCAGAGGATGTACCATGGTACCAGTTGCACTACAGGAGGAAGTGATAAGGGAGTTTCACACTTCCCATCTAGAGGTACATCCAGGAGTGGTGAAGATGTATCAGGACCTCAGACAACAACATTGGTGGCCGGGTATGAAGAAGGCTGTAGTAGAGTTTGTCTCATGATGCCTCACTTTTTAGTAGGTGAAGGCGGAGCACCAGGTACCAGTAGGCTTGGTACAACCCTTAGAGGTCCCCGAGTGGAATTGGGATGGGATATCCATAGATTTCGTGATGGGGCTTCCACGTACATCCAGAGGACACGACTCTATCTGGGTGATCATCGACCGACTCACCAAGTCGGCCTACTTCCTACCAATCATAGAGCAGGGCTCAGTAGAGAGTTTGGGACGCCTTTACATACAAGAGCTCGTATATATTCATGGTGTGCCATCAACTATCATCTCCGATCGAGATGCTAGTTTCACTTCCCGGCTATGAAAGAGGTTACAGGAGGCTTTTGGCACGCAGCTTCGCTTGAGCACTGCCTTCCATCCTCAGACGAACGGTCCGACTGAGAGGACTATTCAGAATCTCGAGGACATGCTCCGTGCATGTTTCCAAGACTTTGGTCATAGCTGGGAGGATCAATTACCCTTGGTGGAGTTTTTTTACAACAACAGCTACCACTCCACCATCGGGATGACACCTTACGAGGCACTGTACGACCGACCTTGCGAATCACCTCTGTGTTGGACTGACCTAGGGGAGTTGGCACTTGTAGGACCAGAGATGGTGTAGGCTACAATGGAGAAGGTGCAGATCATCCAGGAGTAGATGAAGACTACACAGAGCAGGTAGAAGTCCTATGCTGATAGGAGACATAGACCACTGGAGTTTGAGGATGGCGACCACGTCTTCCTATGGGTCTCACCTCGACGAGGTCTACAGCGATTTGGCCGAGGTGGCAAGTTGTCCCCTCGATTCATTGGACATTTCCAGGTCCTCAGCAGAGTAGGCGAGGTGACTTACCACCTGTCCCTTCCACCTCAGTTGCACCAAGTGCACAACGTCTTTCACGTATCTCAGCAGAGGAGATACGTGAACGACTGGTCCCACTTCATCGACCATAGGGAGCTGGACATCGATGAAGGGGAAAAATTCATGGAGTTCCCAGTGGAGATCGAGGATTGATAGGAGTGGGTCATACGTGGATGGTTGATTCCTCTAGTGTGCATTCGCTGGGAGCACGAGAACCTCCAGGAGAGAACATGGGAGTGGGAGGCTCAAATGCATGCTCAGTACTCCCTTTTGTTTCCCTAGTGTGTGTTGTAGCTTTACAAGGACGTAAATCCCTGAGGTGGGGGTAATGTAAAGACCCGAAAATTTCAAGAAATTTTTTTTCTTAATTTCTTTGGAATTTTGTGAGTCTGCAGTTTCTAACGGCACCTGATTCTGAGGCCCGGTGTGCCCGGAATATTTTTCTGAAGTTCTGTTCAGGTACGTTTAGTAAACGTACGTGCAGGTTTTTTTATCTTTTGAACTGGTGCTCGAAATTGAAATATGAGGACACCGATGAACTCACAGCACCAGTATTCACTTAAGGAGACCTTTACCGTAGTTGTTTTTGGTCGAGAGTAGAATTTATATTTTGGGGATTCATAATAAATTAAATAAAATTGTTGTGTTACACAATTTTAATTTGGTTGGTGGTTATTATCTCCAAAGGGAGGTTGGTGGTGGGGCCCACACCCACATAACCTCCCATGGGAGGATAATATGTGTGGGGCCCACACGAACATCAACTCTTCAACTCCCCCATGAAACCCTTGGAACCCCCATTGACGAGGGTTAAACCTTCCACCTTCCTCTCTCATTTAATGTTCCAACACTACTAATTAATTAATTGAGCTCCATAATTAATTAATTAATTATGGTGTCATGAATTCATTTGAAATAATTTAAAATGCATGGAAATATTATAATATTGGGGAGCCTATTACTTCTTTTGCCTTGGAAAATATTAAGTGGGAAGGCTTTAGGAGAATTCACCAACTCCAATGAAGACCACGAGGAACAATATCCTCTCGACGAAGAACATCTCCTTCTACCTTCTTCAACCGGGGCAAGAACGTGAGGCGATGCCCACGAGGAACACCCACCATCTTTCCTCTTCCCCGCATCAAGGGAGAAGGTGCCGCCCGTGAAGAACATCACCAACAATGATGCTTCCCTCTCGGATGCACCCCGACGTCAACAAATAGACATCTCCTTCCCGTGACTCTATTAGGCGATCACCGAATAAAAAGTAGGGGTTCATTTTGATTGAACTAAATCTTCGTCCCTCATCATTTATTATGGTTCGTTGTCAGCCATTTGTTATCAAATAACGTGGAGGGTGTGGGCAAAACAAAAACGTCCTGATGACCCTCTGTTGGTTCTTGATAGATTGATGATGGTGGTGGCGCAACGACGCCACCGGAAGAGAGGAATGCGGTGGAGCATCAGCGGCCGGTGATGGAACGACCGAGAGAGGAACCGGTGGCGCAAGGGCCACCGGGTCGTCGAAGGGGAGCAGTGTCATGACACCATGCCAGAGAAGAACCATGGCCAGGAGGGCCACAACGGATGAGAGTTGTGGCACCGTCTCTCCAAGCAGAGGGAAACAGAACCACGATGCCGTCACGCCGCGGTGGAGGTGCGGAGACGGCCGACCGGGCCGACCACCGTGGAACTGGAGAGGACCGCAACCAAAGGGCCACAACGGATGAAGGAGGGCAGCCGACTGAGCTGGCCACCGATGGCGCTCCACAAGGCGGGACCCTTCGGGTCCCGTGGTTACCAAAGACTGGTGCCTCGCAGCGGTAGTTATGGACCACAGGGGGGTTCACCCTCCCTTTGCGCGGCCAGCTGGCCAGCCGGGCCAGCCAGTCGGGCTGGTTGCCACACGACCAACTGACCGGGTGCCACACGACCCGTGAGGCCGGGCGCCACACGGCCAGCTAAGCTGGGCGCCATAGGGCTAACCGGGGGGGGGGGCACAGGGCCAGCCGGCTGGGCGCCACACGACTAGCCGGCCAGGCACTGCACGGCCAGCCGGCCGGGTGATACACGGCCACCGGGCTGGGCCGCCCATGCGAGCTGGGCCGCCACTCCGGGCCGGGCCGCCCATTCATGTCAGGCCTCCACTCCAGGCCGGGCCGCCACTTCGGGCCGGGCCGCCCATGCGATCCAGGCTGCCAATTCGGTTCAGGCCCCCAAATGGACCGGGTCTCCAATTCGAGTTGGGCCTTCACCAGCCAGGGCTGCCCCATTAGTTCGGGTCGGACCTGCGGACCGGGTCAAACCCTTGTCCGGACTGTTTAACCCGAAATCACTTATTCGTCCGTAGCATGGGCTACGAGTGTCCGATTGATGCACCGTCAGTTGCGTAGGATTCCTTGGATAGAGAAGTTTGTTTGGGTTTATCACACTCATGGTTTTGGCAAAGTTTTGAAAACAGCCGGGTTTGGAATGAGCATAATTTCAACCAGGCCCCTGGAATAGAAAAGCCAATAACTCTCAGACCAGACATCTGATTGACGCACCGTTAATTGCGTTGGGTTTCTTTTGATGAGACGGAACTTCGGGAACATCAGATGTGGACTTCATGATAGTTGATGTATCGACCCCTTTGCTCGAGGATCGGACCCTCCCGGAATCAAGCGTGCTATGTGCGAGAACTCTAGAGCTGGCTGCGACTGCGACGACTACTATACTGGTATCCTCTGTGGGTTTTACATCGATGAATACTGTACTAGGATCCTCTGTGGGTTCTAAAATGATGACTACTATACTGGGATCCTACGTGGGTTCGACAGTGATGACTACCGCACTGAGATCCTCTGTGGGTTCGACGACGATGACTATTGTTCTTGTATCCTGTGTGGGTCTGACGGTATTGACCTCTGTACTTGTATCCTGTGTGGGTCCGACAGAGTAGCTGGTCTTGTATCCTGTGTGGGCCCGACAGAGTAGCTGGTCTTGTATCCTGTGTGGGTCTGACAGCTTAGCTGGTCTTGTATCTTGTGTGGGTTCTACAGCTTAGATGAATCAATGACTACATCTGATCATCTCTATCGCTAAACGAAAGATGTATACCTGTGTGAGCTGAGTCTTGACTTTCAATCATTATCATCGATGTGATTAACTTTATTTCCTATGTGGATTGGGTTGTGCTTGGGATCGAGAGTTGGAGTCGAACTGAGATTGATAACTTAGGTATATGTATGTCCATATACCTAAGTAGGGTTGGTTGATACTTCATGATTGTATCTTTCCTTTTGTGGTTTATCCTTCGTGGATTCTGTGAGACCTTCAGGGGTCTCGGGGTCCCTAATGAGTATCGTTATAATCACCCCTACACGAACAATGCCCACACTTCGTTGTGTTGGTTGTAGATGACAGAAAACCCTGATTGAGACAGAGTGTTATGGAGCTGGATGGTACCCAAAGGTGGACCACATGGCAAGACATACACGGAGCGGACGGACGGACCTGAGGTGCTGAGGAGTCCATCTGTACCCACCATTTAGGTGGTATTCCCAGAGGATAACTCAGTAGTTACTGTTTACTTTTCGATAGTTGTAATTTACTGTTGGGCTTGTATTTATGGCCCCTTTCCTTTAAGCACTTACTTTTGTATCAGTTTTACTTAGTGATTATTTTCAGTTGTTGCCTCTACTTCTTGTGTTCAGACTGTGAGTGTGTTACAAGTTAAAAAGGCAATGCCTTCCCTTTTATCGGGATTACGCCTTGGGTTCTAGTCACCAGCCCCTGTCCTATGGAAGGCAGACTTGGGGTAGTCATGGCATGAGCCCCGAGGATGGGTCCTGACAAAGTGTTTTATACAACCAAGTGCTTAACCATAGAGTACATCAATACTCTTTTTTAAAAATAAATATATACCAACATATATCTTGATTTATTATTACAAAATTTACAAGATCATGATCAAGAAAATTTTTCATCCACCCTATATTGATGAATTCTTTAATCAATTGTGAGGGGATTAATACTTCTCAAAAATATACCTTCAATCTAGATATCCATAATTAAGGTTGAAAAGATATGATTTATCCAATACAAATTTTTTAACAAGATATGGACACTATTAATTCAAAGTGATTCCATTGAGACATGAAAAAACCCCTTTATCTTCATGGATACATTAAGTGAATACATTATAGATTACCACAATTAATTTGTGGTAATATTTATAGATGATATTATCTTATATTCATTGAGTAATGAATATCATCATGATCATTTTATTATTATACTGAAAACCTTGAGAAAAGGAGAAAATATATTCAAAAATTTAGAAAGTGTGTTTTCTAGTTATAGAAAGTATCATCCTTGGATCATGTAATCACAAGAGAGGGTATATATTTGGATCCTTCAAAGATTAAGGTGATTTAGTAATATACTAAACCAAACACTATTATAAATATTCATAGTTTTCTTTCATTTTATGGATATTATCGACTATTTGTTAAAAATTTATTATGACTATCAAATCCACTAACCAAGTTATCTCAGAAGGGAATCAAGTTCCTTCGGATAGATTGATGTGAAGAAAGTTTTAAGAAGGTTAAGATAAGGATAGTCACTTCACCTTTAATCACACCACCATGAAGTGAAGAAGGGTTTGTGATACATTGATGCATCAAATAAACGGTTGAGTTGTTCCTTTATGAAAAAATATAGGGTGGTACCATATTCCCAATGTTAATTAAAGAATCATTAAAAAAATTACCTGACACATGATATAGAGATAACATTGGTAATATTTTTATTAAATATATAGAGAAATTATATATATGGTGAAAAGTTCATATATATATTGATCAAAATAACATAATGTATATATTCACACTGAAGGATTTGAACATATTCAAAATGATATGGTTGTATTTGATTAAGAACTATGAAAGCTCAATACATTACCACCCTAGAAATAAAAACAAGGTGGTTGATTCTTTGATAAAGAACAATCATGCTACCTTATCCATGAGAAGGATTTAAAGAAACCCAATACTCATTGATTTTCAATGGATGGACCTTGGAATCATATGTAAAGGGTAGAAATTATATCTTTCCCAAATGACTAGTCAACCATCCATCCATGTAATAACCATAGAGGCACAAAAAAGGATAGAGATATATGAAAGAAAGTAAATAATATTTTAGGGTTAAACATTTTAATTGATGAAATTATAAGATTTTTGAAATGAATATGTGTTCCTTTAATACTATAATTGAAGAAATATATGTGATATTATGCACATAGATCACCATTTTTATCCATCTTGGAATAAAAATGATATAAAAATATATAAAGGAGAATTTCTACTGTGAAAATATGAAAAGGGATATTTTATAGTATATATCAAGATTGTTGTTATACCCACCAGTTAAGGTTGAATGTCATAAGTCTAAGAGGATAATGAAATTATTATCTACACCTAGTTGGAAATGGGAGAACATCACCATTAGTTTCATTTTATGTATTCCCAATACATCTAAAGTCCATACTTCCATTTGGGTTATAGTTGATCACCTTATGAAGTCATAACATTTCATTTATATTGAAGAATATTTCTCACTAAATCAACTTTCCAAGATATATATAAAATAAGTGGTAAGGTTTCATGTAGAAACAATCTCAATTATTTTTGATTGAGATCTTAGGTATACCTGAAAGTTCTATAGAATTATTCTAAAAGAACTGGATACAGAGCTAAAATTTAATAAAAATATCATCCTTAAACAGATAGTAAATCTAAAAGGACCATTAAAATATTAGATTAATGATAATATCCTTCTCAATGGGTTTGAAAGTAGTTTGGGATCGACACCTGCACCTAGTAGAGTTCTTATGTAACAAAATTTTTCATTATAGCATTCAAATGACACCATAGGCTTGGTATGAGAAGAGGTTCAGTACTCCAACATGTTGGGATGAAGTTAGAGAGCATAAAGTTCATGGACTGAATATTTCATAAGAAAATTTATTGAAGATTCAAACCATCTAACAATACATGAAAACTGTACAAAGTTGACAAAAGAGATATTCTAATAATCCTCATGGAGATTTGGATTTTGAATCAAAAAATAAGTTATTCCTTTTAATATCACCATAGAATAAGGTTATTAGATTTGGGTAGAAGGGAAAGTTGATCCCTATATATATTTTACCCTCTAAAATTCTTGATCATGTGGGGACAGTAACTCATCGCCTTGTACTTCCACTGAACCTCTCACATGATCATGATGTGTTCCATGTGTCACTTTTGAGGAAGTGCATACCTGATCAATCACATGTACTAAACTCAAAGGTGGTACTTGTAGAAAATGATATTTCTTATGAAGAAAAATAGATATAAATATTGGAACATATATATAAAATACTATAAAAAATAACACACTTGGTTAAATTTCTCAAAAGGAACCATAATTCCGAGGAAGCAATGTGGGAATTGGAAGATGTAATGAGGCACAAGTAACCTCGTTTGTTTTAATCAGAGTAATAAAATTTCTAGGGAGAAAATATTTTATAGGGGTTATAATGTTACACCCTATGATTTTAGTATATACTTAACCTTAAATAAATCTAGTGCATTTGATAGATTGTAATACATGAAACACCGTACTAAAATGAACAATTCATTATTTCATATATAATACAAAATGAAATACATTACAAGGTAACTAAACATAGCATAATTAATAAAATTACTAAATGAATTAAGTCACATGTAAATAAAAATAATACACAGATTAAATTTTCATCAACACGATCTTCTCTAAAGATGAAACAAATAAGGATTACTATAGAAAGAATACGAGACATTATAAATATGATAAGTATATTGATAAATTAATTAGAGAATAGGATGAATGATTTTAGATATGTATACAAGACTATATATAGTAATTCAATATGAGCATTATACATATGGCCATTAGATATATGGTTGTTGGATATAATTGTATCTAATGGGTATATTAATGTTGTGTAATTTTTAATAACAAATTAAAATTAATATAATATAATAAAAATTTATGGAATGAAATAAAAAGATAATAATAAATTAAAATTATTTATTATAAAAAATATATTATTATTTGTTAGAAATATTTATTATTATAATAATAATTATTAATATACTTCATAAAATGATTATAAATTTCATTTGGATTAGAAATGTTAGAGAAAGGAAACTAATCACCTTTTCATGGAAATAATACATCAAAATTGTTGACATGGAAGTTTTAGGAATCAAGGATCTTTGGATTTTCATAGAGGCTATACATTCAAAATTCCCATAAAGAATTTTCACCTTTGATGATGAGGCCTTTGACTACGTCAATATTAGATTTTTCCCTAAGATGCTCAAGGGGTATTCCTTCTTCACATCATCAACTATCTGGCCAACAATTAGATCCTATTACAGGTCAATAATGTCTTACTCAAAATGGATTGTCTCAAAGAAATCTAACCATATTTACTAGGATAACACATTACAAGACATAACCTTGAGGGAGATGGTGATAATTACAAAAGAAAATAGGTGTTTTATATTAATTAGGTGAATTGTCAAATTGATGAGACCATAAGATTTCTTATATCTAGTATTGTTATAGAAATACACAATTATATTTATATTGATAGAGAAAGGCTAGTGTGGGCTCCAAGAATCATAGGTTGTATGAATACACATGTTATGTATAATTTTATATGTGATGGTTCCTTTTTTTCTAGATGTTTACCAGGTTTAGGAAAACACTCATCACACCGACTAAATAACTCCTTTTCTTGAGAGTATAAATGAACCGAATGCCTAATGATGATCTGTTTCATAGGGATATAATTCTAAGGGTCCTGATATGTGTATTTTTTATAAATGGAAATGATGATCTCCAACAAAACTTTGATTGTTTCAATTTTATGGTGAAATAATAGAGTCACATTAAGGAAATATTTAAAGTTGAATTTAGAATAAGTAGTTTCCTGGATGAGCTCATGGCTTCCATCACTGAATTGAAATGTAGTGAAGAGGTATGTAACCTTTTCCTAGCATAAATGGTGAAAAATATTGTTATCATATGGAGGAAAATAAATGGAATTCCATTTAAAAATCAACTATCTTATTTACATACAAGGGTCACCATGAAACGTAAGAAGATTAAATCTTATACCAAAATTCAAAAAAACTTTATGAATAATGAATTAACTAATTTAATAATATTTTGTATTCTTGGTGTACTTATAAAGACTATAAAAACTCTTCTCACAAAATATATTGGTTAGATCCCACTAATTCAATCACGAATCAAGGTTAATGTCAATGGTACAACTTCATGTGCATCAAATCCTTCAGGAAGATGATGTGTGTTTTGGACATGTTGATATATTTTCAAGGTATTATTTCACCATTACATTCAGAGGGTCTATACATATGAACAATAAATTAGGGTGATGTTGTAAGTAGTCACATATACTTCTCGCTTCAGGTGGAAGTTTCTATGGGTTGAATCCAACTCAACTCTTTTAATGAGAATCTTGAAGACTAGATCAAGATATGTTCCTTGGGGATTCCTTCTATCTTGGTTATAATATCTACGAGATACTGAATAATTAAACTCACATGTCACACATGTTTATAGAGAAGTAATTCAAGTTATATATTCCCTAAAAAATAATGATATTATTTATGAAAACTCAATGCAGTCTTTCATGATACCAATTTTTTTTATCCTTGGTTGACTTAGATTTTAGGGTCAAATTACACACTCAACTATGTAAACCCCATTTATGATATATTTAATCTATTTATTTTTAATAATTTTTTTAGGATCCAGATCGCTTGACACCTAAAGTATTATTATTATTATTATTATTTTTAAAGAATTATTTAATTTGTTTATAAAATTCATAGAAATATTTTAATAACAATGTATTGAACAAATTAAATGGTTTTAATATAAATAATTAATTTAAATGGGTTGTGTTAAAAAAGGATATTTTTCAATGAATTTTATTTTTGACGTTTTATGTTTTTTATATTAATAAATTAAATTGGTCAAATTTAAAGGATGATAATAATAAAATGTAACTTTTTAGTTTATAGAAAAATATATTAACACTAATTTAATTTCTATGTTTTATGGAATAATATTAAAAACACATAATGTTTATAAAACTCATTTTTCTATATAAATAGTTTTTACTATTTATTTTGTGTTTTCATTTGAAAGTAAAATTTATTATATTAAGAAATTTAAATAGATTAAATTAATTTATCTTCATGTTGAAAGTAGTCAAGGGGATCAATTTCATATTTTGATAAAAAAAAGTTATAGAGGAAAAAATTGAGGTACCAAGGTAAATGTAAAATAAGGTAAAATAGGTAAATGGGTAAAGGTATAAATTATCTCTAAATTTATCTCTATATTTTTTAGATAATGGTATTAATGACTCATGAACATTATTTTTATACATTAGATACAATTTTAATGTATCATAAAAACCATACACCTTAGGGAATGGGTATTTGAGAACATGACACTCAAAACTCACCTATAAAAGGACTCCCTTATACCCCCTCCCAAAACACTATTTTTTTATGTTAACTATTTAATAAAAAATAAAATTACCACTAATAATTCCTTAGTAATTTTTTTTGGAAACTAGTTCCATGAATGAGGCATAAATCCTATATTATGAAGGAACCCATTTTGAGATGGAGTGAATTCATCAAAGTAAGTATCTAGTTTTCCCCAGTTGTTAATTTAATTCTCATATAAAAACTTTATAATTTTAATTATATATTATAATTATGTTATATGAAAATAATTATTCTTATTTAAATATTGTATTATAAATATATAACTCTATACTCTAACTCATCAATCGGTATACCATGTTCTTGTTTGGGTCGGTTCTACCACTAACATATACAATGCTTTACTATATTCACTGTTTCCAACATGAATGAGTATCAATACATTAATAATGGAAATATATTATATTTAATAATTATTTACGCTATTAATATGGTTCTATAAGTGCCAAAAAATCAGTTGTAATTATAATGTAATTTTTTTTAATCAGTAAATTACTCGGAACATGCTTGTTGTCGACTCCATTCTTATAAACTATACCCATAACTTCCATAAAATGAATATGGGAATATATAATTCATTGATAAAGAGTGATTACAATGAATTTAATAATATGGTAAGGTTGAAATTTTTATCAAAGAATGAGTATATACATCACCATTACAAAACCTATTCAAAACAATCAAATTACTATCATTCGATAATGAAAATAAAGAATAAACAAATAATATATGTGTAATAAATGATTATAATTGAAAATTATAGAAGATAAAATATATAAATATGTTTCTTAAATAATTTATTAATATTTTTATTCTTATTATAAAATTATTTAAATCACTATCATTGAACTCAAGAAAGAAGTGAATGGGTTTTTTTCCAATCTCACTTTAAAATAAAGATTATTTATGACTAAATTTACACAATTGGAAATTGTTTGTTATTTTAGTCTAAAACCACATTTATTTTATTATAATCTAGTTATTTATATGGTTTAAATTTCTCCTAACCATTTCAACTCCCCAAAGTTTAACATTTAATCAAAATGATGCTTGTAAGTGTAGTTGAGCCTATCTCTTCTGTTCGACCAGGTATTTTTCTCATATATTTACATGTTATTTCATATTTTTTTCTAGATATAATTATACCTACTTATGTGATTACTAATAATAATTTTCTATTTAATTGTACTTAATTTTAAAAAATCTAAAATATTTTGTGCAAAGTCTCTTTAATCCACTATTATCTTCAGTTTTCTTTAAGAATATTCCTTTAAAAGTTTTCATGGTTATTTTAAGTAATTTTTAATTAATTTAATATTTTATATAAATATATTTATTTATAATTCATTTCATTTTAAAATAAATGTTATTAAAAATGAAAAGGATATTTTCTTTTATTTCTAAACAATCTTGTAAATGTTATTCAAATTTGTTTTTTATCTATGTCAACATCCTTTAATGTTTCTTACACTTTACTAGGGTTATGATTTAATGATACCATTGAAATTATTTTTCTAGATGGATTTTGATCATGTATTTTATAATTTATCATGAAAAATGTTTCTTTATCATGGTTTATGTGTTATATGGTTTATTTGTGACTTTTATTATGTTTCAGTGGTAGAAATATGTATGGTTATCACATTATATAATGAGATGGACCAAAATTATTTATCCCTCCAATGAAATGGATAAAAATTTATATCTCTTATGATGATTTCAAAGTGGTTGGGGAGTGAACCCAATCCACTAAGTTTATAGAATGCTGAGTGAACCCAATTTTTTATGTCATGGGACTCTATCTACTATGTGATGATGGTCTTGGAAGTGAATCTTAATATAATAAATGATTCTATATGATTATATATATTCCATAATCTTATTCCACACTTCTATGTTATTCTATATTCATATGTTATGTTTCCTTAAAAAAATATTAATTTTCTCATGATTTCACATTCCTATGACTCATTTCACATGTTATATCGAGAGACTTATGTCATGATTCATGATTTTTCATCCATATTTTATTGGGTATGTCTTTATTATGTTATTTCATGTACCTTGACTTTGTTCTCATACCCACATGTTCTTATTATTCTCACATATGTTCTTTGATTGATATCCATTTGTTTCACCACTTACTAGGATTATGAGATCACATTCCCTTATGTTTCAATTCCCTAGGTAATAAAGAAGAGTATGATGTATGATATGTTTAGAAGAGTATCATGTGTGAAGATTATTAGTGGGATATGTAGAATAATATTTTTAAAATAAGTTAGTTATGTATGTAATCTCCAAATATAGTAAACTTATAGGATATTGGGTGTGATTTTTTGTGATATGTAATGAATATTAAAGTAAAATTATTTAATACATATAACACCCCAACCCAAACCTATGGGTATGAGATAAAGTGACACATAACCTCATGCACACCTTCCTATATGTAAGAGGTTCCTAAATAATAGAAAGGGTATAATGTAATGTGGTGAGACTATACCCTAGGTAAACATAGCCATCATATGTTAGTATAATAAAAACATAATCAAACAAATAGAAAAATAGAATAATAACACTAATAAATTCTACAACTGATTTCATGCTAAGTCATACATAAGTAATCAATGGACCCCAATGTGTGAGGTCAGTAATTTCAGAAAAACAATAATAAAATTTGAATAAATAAATAAAATAACTAATAAAAAATTTCAAAGTTTGTCCTCGTTTCACATCTCTCTTAGAACTACGATCCTTAGAAACCTATCAATGGAACATTTCCCTTTGTTGAATCTCTAATAATGAATACTACATGCGAACAAAGATTCCCATGCCAGGTGTGAGTATAAATACAATATGACACCACCAATGCACCCTTAACATAAGTTCACATGTATAATAAGTGGATTCCATTGTTTAATGTAAATGCACACACAAGTATATAACCAATAAAACATCGAGTGAATGTGCTATGACCAAGTCAAAATAGAACCTATCTATACCCACTTTAGTTCCATACCATAAGAGTATAATAGTATTACCAAATGACTTAGATAATTTGAAATAACTATATCCTCCTTTAAGTATATGCATGTTACACCTTTAAATAATAATTCCACAACCACCTTTAAGGTAATATATTTTAATGAATTTTGGTTACATACTTTCTTATAATGGTATGGACTCTTCAAAAAAATCATATAATGGACACTCTCTAATATGAAAGTACATTCCCCATTGGTAGATAACATTGGTATACATGGACTCTCTTACAAATGAGATATGTATTTCCCACATGCATGCCAAGATAAGGTGCTATCTATCTTATTAAACTCATCACTGATGAGTCATGTCATCCATGATCCCCCTCTAAGGAGTCAGCTTAATCTTTTAGGGCCACATATCAACTTGGAAATAAATAAAAGATTCCACCTGCTAGATACAAAACTACATATAATAAAAAACATAGCAAGGAACAATATATCAAAATAATTAATTCCATAGGCTATGAAATATTACACAAGTGGAAGATAATATATCACGGAAAAAACAAGCCATAAATAATAAAAGGGATCAATAATAGGTATATAAACCAACCAAAAAATCCAAAAAAATCATCAAAATGATCAATATGGTAATGAAATACTACTTAAATCTTGTCTTTATCAATGATAAAGTTAATCAAGAGAATTATCCCCCAAACCACATTTTCACACCAACCATAATGATATTTCCTAATAAGAGTTCCTAGAAATGATTCTAACATAACATATAATGGATTTTAGAATGAAGATTCTAAGATAGGGTCATAAAAGAAAGAATACAAGAGAAACACCACTAATAAAATATAAAATGATAATGATCATTAAGAAAAGTTGTTGTCACACCAATACTTGGAATCACCTCACTAGATGAAAAGATCCCACCAAAACATTCCAAACCAGAAACAAAATAAATGATAGATTAGATAAGGTCTTATATAAATAAAAGTAATGGAATAAAAAATTGAAATAAGGAATAAAAATTAGATCAGTCTAAGGTGATATAACCTAATGAACCTCTATGAATACCACTACCAAAACACCAATCTTTGAGAGGAAGGAGAATCAAGCAGTTTAATTAGGGGGAAAAGAGTTAGGTAGGTATTAGTCATCCCCTTATTAATCTTGATGACCAATACATTACTCATTGATTGAGATCCGAAGAAGAAGGGGATGTTTTGACCATTTCAAAATATAGTTTTACACTACCATTCCCTTCACCATGGCATGGCCTTGTTCATAGTATTCTTGAACACCAACCTATAATGAACCATGATTATGGTGTGGTTCTAGGATTTAGAACTTTTTACATCACCACAACCTCTTCCATAACTGTCGAGAGGTCTCTATGGATATGAAAAAAACACCCTTCCCTAAGAAACATGGTTGCAACTTTCCATGACCTCCTTATTTCCCCTTTTATGTTTAACATATGGGACCACCATAGCCACCACCACAATTATGGTGTTTCTTATCTTGTCCCCAAAACAAATAAAACCCACTTTTAACTTCCAAAATCTAATAAAATATGATAATACTTTACCCAAGAATGGATCCAACTGAAAAATAAAATGATAACAAAAGAAACTATATTTTTCATACTATAAACAAAAAAAATTGAGGCTTCATAGTCTCCCCTCTAAGGACTTTTTGTCCCCAGGAAGCATCTCTAGCAGTCATGATCGAACAACTCAGACCACCGAGTTTGAACATATGACTCTCGCTCCCAAGTTTTATCTTAGATTCATCAATTACACCTCATGAATCATATAAGAGATACTATCTTCCCCTAAAACACCTTTTCACTCTGGTCTATGATCCACACTTGGAAATCTACAAAATATGCATCTTCTTCTAACTCAATATACTCATAGTTGATCCATGTGTAGGATTGGGAATGTAAATATGATGATGAGAAACATATAATACTTTATGAATACTGTAATAAAGTGAAGGACGATCTTGTTGGTAAGTGTCCTAACCCCCTCCCTCCAAATATTCCCCTCCCAGGCTGGTAATGAATAAAGTGAGATAATGATCCTCGAGACCTGCCTCCAGTAGGCCCCGAGTTGGCGAATAGCACCAAGGGTATACAAATATCACAATATGGGAGGCGTTACCCTTTTTTGGAAAAAAATATCAAGAGATATGATGGATCATCCACTAAAAAATCTAAGATATATAAAAAAAGAAATCCAAAAACCATCCCACATGCATGCATAAAAAAATAGATCTAGTATAAATACAACAAAAATCCAAAGTAATGTACCCAAAAGAAAAAAAAAGTAGAGACTCAACAACTATCTCCCAAAATGGTCCATATAATCCTCATGAAAACCTGAAAATAGTTTTATATACATATAGTGAGCATACAAGTATACTCAGTAAGAAAACTAAAGTCTCTCATGCACATGTGAAAGAAGCATACTAATTCCCCTGCGGGAAAACAATAGAACCAAATAACACCTAATAGGCATACTAACCATCCCAACCTCGCCAAGTAACACTCACCAAATAACACAAGTAATGTAATGTAATATAATGCACATCGATGATAAGGTACCCTGCAGCACTTCCCACTGATTAGTCACTCTTTCCTAATGATAAACATCCTCATGATCCCACCTCTTCAGAAAGTACCACGTTACAACCCGCCCGCACACACATGGGACTCACAAAACATCCCTCCCAAACACACCTTGGCCAAAAACTACATCACATCCCACCCAAAGAAAATTAGTCCACAAAACACATAACATCCCACCCATAGACACTTGGGCCACAAACTTCATCAAATCCCACCTTCAGACACCTGAGCTACAAACCACATAACATACCACCTATAGACACCTAGGAAAGCATAAAAAAACTCATCCTGAAGACACCTAGGAAAGAACAACTCATATCATACCAAAAACACCTGTGAAATCACAACTAATCTCATCCATAATACACATAGAAAATCAAAACTCATCTCATCCCAAAGTCACCTAAGAAAGAAAAACTTACCCACACATGCCTGGGCCTCAAAAACCATAACCTACTCGAATAATCTTGGGATATCATCGCATGGAAGAGGGAGTAGGGAAGAGAATGTGGAAAAACATCCATCCTCCCACTAGGATGATTGAGAAATACACCCTCCCCATAAATATGGGGGTGTTCGGCACATAGTTCTCAACTAGGGTGGGGTGTGTATAGAAATCACATGGAAAATACAAGTATATACATATATGATACCAAACACTCAAGACCAACCTATGGGTTCTTAGAAAAACCACTAAATCACAACACTTCCAACTTTACTACTACCACTAAAAGAAAAATACCACAAAACAAGCCATGAAATATGATTCACATTCCCAACCAATTTAATAAACAACTTCTATCCTGTTAGACAAACCAACCCAAGTCATTCTAGTATTTATTAATCAATTATTTATTTATTCCAACACTACACCGGAAACCACTAAGAACAACACACCCCAGGAAACACAGAAATAATAATTTAGTATGTGAAGAGCTTGATAAATTAAGGAAGCTCCACAATAAAGACACACCGTTCCATGTTCTCCATGTTTAATACCAATCCATGGTATATCATATATCTATCTATTAGATATGAGGTGAAGCTTTATGCATGTTACTCATGGAGAGACTTCTACCAAATTACCCTTACAAAAAACTACCGTCTTCATTCAAACTCATCTTACTCAGGCCACGTACAAAAAAAAACCAACTCCCCAACTCACAACCCCAACTGACAACACATTACCACACAACCAGTATCAAAGCCCCACTGCACAACACTTATAATCCATTACACAATCAATTAATATCTCACCTGATATTCCATTACATATCCAAGTTGACGTATCATCTACAAGTTCATCCGTAACACCGCCCAGGACAAACCATAGCACACAATCACGTTCACAAATATACCACAACACAAACCAGAGAAAACCCACACATCACAACATAACCACTTCAAATTACATTAGTCCCACACACACGACCACAACCATTCCACACATCACATCACAGACCAAGATGTAACACATTTTCATATTTATAAAAGGGGACAATTATCAAATTCCAATTCATTATTAAAGGGCGTGATCACACAAACCAAATACTGGGGCATCCATTAGTTCATTAGCTTGATTTATGTGATTAACAAATTTATATATGTGAGGGTTCAATAGGAACAAACAACATGAAACCCACTTAGTGTGAAAACTAGGTCCCCCAAAATCCATGATTTTCTATGGGGAATTAGACTTGTATAATCACAATATAAAAATCATAATATCAAAAATGAAAGGGCATGAAAAAAAATCCCTCTACCCCTTTAAATTTTATTTAACCGATTCTTATATTTGATCAATCTAGAACAACCAAAAACCATATGTGAAAAAGGATAACCCCTCCTGTATGATGAATAATTAATAGAAATAAAGTAAATCCTACCTCAAAAGGGTGTCAACGATCCTCACACAAGAATGGTCCACCCAAAGGATATCTGATCACCTCTCCCTTAAGAACAACATCCATCCGAGGATACCGTGACATCACCAAACCGAAAAAAAACTAAAGATAATCCAATTTAGAACTATTAGAGATCACCCTTTATCACATAGAATGAATAAAAAGAGGATAAAGAGACCAAACTGGAAGAAACCGCAAGAAAGAAGGAAGAAACAACCTTATATTGAAGATTAATTGATATAGATTGAAGGAGGGAAGCTAGGAATAAATCCTTGATGAAGAAATCCTTAAAAATCCAAAGAGGGGTCACCAGGTCACTTGGGGTTGAGGAAGGGTCACTACAACTGCAGGGTTTGACAACCTAATTGGATTAAAAACACTTAAAATTTACAACAACGGGTTAACACACAATGTGTAATACCCTTTCATTCCATGTAATGGCCCGCCATTGACTTCCACTAAAAACCCCATCACATTTTGATTTATTTTATTTTTTAGAGCCTGAAACATTTCATGCCGTGAACCACCCAGGATAAACCGTGCAACCAAAATTAAAATCGTGTAATATAGTTACATGATGTGTAATGCCCCTTCTTCTAGTTTTTCTCAACTGAACTTCACCAAACTCCTTCGATCCTCCTCTGAACACATCCAACAACCAAAACTAGAAAAGTAACGGACCAAGAGGGAATGAATAATTACATCAAATACCTCTCAAACAATTGTCACCCTCAAGAATCAAAAACCAATCCTAGAATAATATAGGGTCCAAACAAACACCCCGTGAGATACCTCTCAAGGATCTCATCATACATCAAGAATTACTTTGATCCAAATGCGCCACACCAAACAAAAACAAACAAACTTCACATAACCATCATGAAACTGTCTCACCCTCTATACAACCCAAACCAACAACCTCTATAGTCAATGAATGACACTATCTCGAACACATAAATCAGGGAATTCTATTCTCCATGTCAAGATACTATCCTCTCTCGGTGGCATGGACTCACCCATACATGTTTAATCATATCACAATTAATTCATCACAATTAGAAATCTGTTCCTATCTTATTTGTATGTTAGGAATTTATCACATACCAAAGCACACACATCTCAAACCAAGGGAAAAATAACTCATCTTATTAAACAAGTTTCAAACATTAAATTTCAAAAAAAAACAAGGCCAAATTAAGAAAAACTCTGGGTATTGGGAACACATCTATATTTATCACTCCCAAGTACTCTTCTTCTGACCATAGAGCCTCCAAAACACACAAACCAATGGAATGGACCACCCACATATACCTTTCTCTTGATGAGTCTAGATCTCCACTATCTGTTCTATAAATGTTACATCGTCCTCGATATCCAACTCTACTCAATGAAAGACATGAGAGTCATTATTAATATACTAATGAAGCTAAGAGATGTGGAAGATGTCATGGATTCTCTCTAACTTTGGTGGAAAATACAACTAGTATGAGACCTCGCCAACTCACCCCAACACCTCAAAGGGTCCAAAAAACCTAGAAGGAAGCTTAATTCCTCTGCCAAACCTCCACTGACCATGTCGATGGGAAACCATTAAGAAAACATGGTCCCTAACCTCAAACTATAAGGGAATCCTCCTATGATCGACATAATAATTATTTTGGTCCTACACTATTTTCATATTCTCTTGAACAAGTTGAACCTTATCTTTCATGCTCTGCACTACATTGGGACCAAGAACTGTTGTCTCCCCAACCTCTGTCTAGCACAACAGTGAATGACATGGTCTCCAGTATGGAGCCTCAAATAAAGCCATGACAATGGAATAGTGATAGCTATTAATATAATCAAAATATAACAAGGGAAGGTGTTGCACCCTAGATCCTCTAAATTCCAAGATGCATGATCACATAATATACTCCAATGTCTAGATAGTCTTCTCTATCTTCCCATCTATCTGAGGGTGGAAAGTAGTGCTGAGGTGTAACTGGGTTACAAAATCATGATACAATACCCTACAAAATCATGAGGTGAAATGTGTGTCATTATATGAGATAATATATTGAGGAACTACATGTAGATGCACCACCTCATACACATACCTTTTTTCCCAAGGAATTCACTATGCCCCACTCCTTAATCACTAATAAGTGAGCCAATTTCATCAGTCGATTCAATACTAACTAGATAGCATTGCAACCTTCTTGATATTTGGGTATCCCTATGATGAAATTCATTAATATTTCATCCCACATCCACTAGGGAACTTACAGGGGTTCCAACAAACCACCGAGAACACGGTGATCAACCTTTACCTGATGGCGGACTGAGAATCTTTCCATAAACTCCGCTACTTCCCACTTTATCCTTGGCCACAAACACTACATACTCAAGCCACTATACATCTTAGAAACTCCCAAGTGCATCACTAAAGGTGAGCTATGAAACACATGAAGGACTCCCTCATACATTTCCACCAGAATGAATAACTTCTGATGGAACATCAATTGATTCTGACTATCCCTCTGAAGCATCACTATGGAAAACATGATCACACATCAGCTCTGCCTCTGAGTCTCCCCACTGAGATTCTTCCACCTGCTGCATCATAGAATATTTCCCCATCATTTGAAACAAACAACATCTACCACCATCCACTTATATATTCATTTTTAAGGCTACCAACTCCTCCACCACTCTCCAAGAATCCAAAAATTCCCGAACAACCTCCTTATGCAGCTTTATTCATAGAGAATCAACCATGGAATTCCCCTTTATTGAGGTGCAGAAGATCTCAAAATCGTATTTCTGATGAAACTCTATCCACCTCTGCTGTCATAAGTTCTGATGTCACTGAGAAAAGATATACCTCAAGATCTTATGGTCTGTTAAGACCACAAAGTGCTCCCCAATGAGGTAATGTCACTAAAAATTCAGTGCAAAAACAAAACCTACAAGCTCTAAATCATGAGTGTAATAGTTACACTGGTGGGTACATAAATTACTAGACCCAAAAGAGATCAATTCTCACTTCTGCATCAATACACATCCCAAGCCCATATGGGAAGCATCATAGAGAACCTCAAACATTACCCCTTCCTTAGGAAAACAGAGCACTGTAGCACTAACCAACCTCCCCATTAGATAACCAAACACTTCTTGGCACTGCTCACTCTACACAAAATCTTGGTCCTTCATGTTCAAATCTGTAAATGGGTCTGAAAATTAATATAAATCAGGTACAAACCTCTGATAATAACCTGTAAGATCAAGAAAACTGTGAACTTATGCCATATTCTTGGGTACTTCCCAAGAAAAAACCGGTTCAAACTTCAAAGGGTCTACTAACACACCCTTTTGAGACACCACATGCCTGAGGAAATGCACCTCTCATTTCCAAAACTTACACTTGGACAACTTCCCACAGAGTTGGCGGCGTTGAAGAACCCACAAGATAGGTCTGAGATGCTCAACATTCTTATCCTCTAACTTTGAGTAGATTAAGATATCATTGATGAACATGATCATGAATCAGTCTAGGAACTCATGAAACATAGAGTTCATAAGTCCCACAAACACAACTAGTGCATTCATAATTTCGAATGTCATGGTCAAAAAATCAATGTTCACATACCTTCATATGAAACTAGTCTTCGGGATATCTCCATCCTTTACTCTTAACTAGTGATATATATACACATATCGATCTTATAAAACCAAATTTCCCCTCTCAGCTGGTCAAAAAGACCGGTTATCCTTGGAAGAGGGTAATAGTTCTTGGTAGTTTCCTGATTCAACCTATGGTAGTCTATACACAGCCTTATACTACCATCCACCTTCTTGGTGAACAACACCAGAGCACCCCAAGCTGAAACAATGGTCCGAATAAAACCATTATTCATCAGATCATCTATTTAAACCCTAAAATACCACAACTCAGATAGTGGCATCTGATAAGAGACTGTTGAAATCGGATAAGCATCAAGATGCAAGTCTATTCCGAACTAAACATCACATTGAGGGGGTAGAATCAAAACCTCCTCAGGGAAAATATCCAGGAACTCCCCAATGACCATATGAACCTCCATCGACCAAACTTCTATTGATTCCACTAAAATATCAAACAATAAGGAGAGGAGGGGATCCACATGCCGACTTCCCATAAAAAACTCCAATCTCCAAAAAAAACCACATACTGTCTATCCACATCTAAAAAAATGACTCTACTATAGAAATAATCAATAAAATATTACAAGGAATACAACCAGTAGATGTCGAGAATTACATATTATGGTTTAATTTATAGCAAGAAAGGATTCTTATAGGATTGATGTGGTCCCATCATCAGTCTACATCCCCAGCACACATCAAACAAGCTGGTCTAGCCTCCAACTGGCATACCCAACACCAGGGGAATGAGAAGCCTCTCTATATCCAGTCCAAGATCATGGGATAGATCAAGTGCAACAAAGGAGTGATAATATCTTGATTCAAACAAATCACAAGCAAGAGTACTAAATAAACTGATCATACCTTTGACGATATCTATCCCTATTAGAACTGCCACCTCCACTGTGTGAAAATGTACATGCTCATTTCCTCTGCCTCTCTGCTGATGACTGCCTCTATGATCATGATTGGGTCAGGGCCCTTAAACATAAGGAACATCATGAAGTCAGCCTATACTTACTCTATCTCCCCTTGGAAGAGAAAAATCTTGATACCCCTACTACTAAAATGGTCTCACCGAAAAATACTATTGAGGATGGTGCTGAACCGATCCACCTCCACCATACTGAGCTCAAAAAACTACTAGACACTAGTTATGAAGATGGCCATTAACTCCATATAAGAAACACATCATCCCCAAGCCGATAGAAAGATCTTGGGAACCACTAGCAGCAGAGGTCCAGAAAAGAAGCTGTTGAGGTTGACTCCCTACTCGTCAAAACCTCAAAGGTCCTAGTGCTTGAGAACTTCCACTGTTAAAACTACCTCTTGATGAAATATGTTAGCTCCCCTCTCATGGTATACCTCTTTACAAGTGAATCCTCTCGATCACATATTCCTTCTTCAAAAATTCCAAGTACATTGGAAATTTAAAATGAGTTACTATATACTAGATCAAAGGACAAAGAACCTCCTCATGATGTATCGAACGACACTCCTCATCTGGAAAGAGGTCTGGTGAAAAATGATGGAGGTCCATGAACTTGATCCCAATCTCCCACACTTTCATACCCCCCTACTAAAGGGATAGTATCTCAAGAATCTTCTAGGACTTCATGGTTGATGCAAGGAATTCTTCTCAGAATTCCTTCTCAAAGTCAACCCAAAAAACATCTGTTTCCTTCTTATCCCCCATATAAAGTGTCCACCAATTACATGTAGCTCCTCACATCTGACTGACTGCCAAAAGAACTGAGTACTCCCTTAGGTCCTTATCATCTAATGGTGATATCAAGCTCCTAAATCTATATTTTTGTCTATATGTTTGAAATACTTCCCTTGTACTTTCCTAAATCCTACTGTTGGAAGGCACACAACATCCTCTACCATCGGTCATCCTCCTCGACTAGATCAACCCTCTGTTGACCAATCAGATCATCCTGCTGAGCCTCCACTTCCCAAGCCACACACGAACAATGACTATGATCCATAGATGAAAAGTAAACAAGGGTTCTATAATCCCGAGTAGTATGAAATTATTATTTAAGATTCATTTTAAATCAGTTAACTTTTTTTAATTCATTTGAACCTTCCCAAAGAAACCCAATACATATAAGAACACAAGTCATTATGATTCATGAAAATTTCCTAGGGTCTCTACCCTACAAATGTTGTAGCCTCACTTGGTCATTCGGTAGGATCAAAGTCCTTGCATCAGATCATAGGGGGTCTTAAAATCTCTTTTCCTAGTCGGTCTTTCCCAGCCTATGTCACACACCAAGATCACCTGACACTATTTCCCTACCAACCCATGAAATCATCACTATTCCTAACCTCAAACTCAATCATATATCTCAAATATCACCTATGATACCATTCTATCATGACCCACTCGCTCCAAATATGCCCCTCCTAGCCTGGAAATGAAGAAAGGGAGATAATGACCCCCCTCCCAAGTCCTACCTCGAGTAGGACTTGGGTTGGCGACTAGCACCAAGATTATACAAATCCCACAATATGGGAGGCATTACCCTTTTTTTGGAACAATATCTGGAGATATTATAGATCATCCATAAAACAACTCCAAGACATATAAAAAAGAAAGAAAAAAAAAACTACCCCACATGCATGAATAAAAAATAGATCTTGTACAAATACAAGAAAACTCCAATGTAAAATACCCAAAAGCAACCTAAAGCAGCAAATCAACAATTGTACCAAAACCTGAGATAATAATTTCCAAAACAGTCCATATAATACTCTTAGAAACCTGATTTTTTTTATATACATAGGGTGATCATACATGTATATACTACAGAAAAAACAAAGTCTCTTGTGCACAGGTGAAAGAAGCATACTGATTCCCCTATGATAAAACAACCAAAAAGCACCTCATAGGTGTATTAACCATCCCAAACTCTCAAAGTCACACTCAAAAAATAATAAAAGTCATGTAATGTAATATAATTCACATTGATGATAGGGTACCCTACCCCAATTTACACTGATTAGATGCTCTTGCATAATGGAAAACAACCTCGTGCTCTCACCTCTTCTTAAAGCACCATGTCACAACCCACCTGCACAAACCTAGGCCTCACAACACATCCCAGCTGCACACACTTGGGCCACAGAACACATCACATCCTGCCTGTAGAAACTTGGGCTAAAAATCATATAACTTCCCATCCATAGAGACATGGGCCACAAACCACATCACATCCCGCCTACAGAAACCTAGGCCACCAATCACATCACATCCCGATCACAAACACTTGGGAAAGCACAACACATCTCACCCCGAAGACATCTGGGAAATTACAAATCATCTGATCCAAAAGACACATAGAAAATCACAAATCATATCATCCCAAAGACACCTGGGAAAGCACAACTCAACCGCACACACCTGGGCCTCACAATCCAAAACTTTATTAAAGAATATTGGGGTATCACTGCTTGGAAGAGGGATAAGGGAAGAGTGGGTGACCCTCCATACATCCTTCTAATAGGATGTTTTATAAAGACACCCTCCCCCTTGATGATGGGGGTGTTCGACACATAGTGCTCAACTATGATGGGGTACATATAGAAATCCCAAGAAAAATACAAGTATATACAAATATAAAACCAAACACTCAAGCCAAACCTATGGGTTCTCAGAAAAACCACCAACTCACAACACTACCAACTTTGCTGCTACCTCTAAATTCACAATACCACATAGCAAGCCACGAAACCCGATTGACATTACCAATGAATTTAATTAACAATTTCCATCCTAAACCAACCCAATCCATTCCAGGATTTATTAATCAATTATTTATATATTCCATCAATACATGGGAAACCACAATGCACAACACACCATAAGAAACACAGAAACAATCATTCATAAGGTTAAGAGACTGATAAATTAAAGTAGCTCCACATTAAAGACACATCATTCCACATTATCCAAATTTAATACCCATTCACAGTATATCATATATCCATCTCTTAGATATGCGGTGAAGATATCTGTATGTTACTCATGGAGATACTCTGAGATAATTACCCATACCAAACACTACTGTACTCCTTCTAATTTATCTCACTCAAGCCACATAAAAATAAAACTAACCCCAACCCATAACCACAACCGATAACACATTACCGCATAACAAGTCATGCATCCCCACTACACAACACTTCTCATCCAATCTACAATCAATCAATCTCTCAACCTGGGATTATCTTACTTATCCAGGCTAATGTATCATCTACAAGTTCATACATAACACCACCTATGACAACCCACATCACACAATCATGTTCACAGACATACCACAACACAAACCAGAGAAAAACATCACATCAAAACATATACACTTCAGATTACATCAGTTGTACACCCACAACCACAACCATTCCACACATCACATCACCGACTATGCCTTAACACATCTTCAAATTTAGAAAAGGGGACACTTATCCAATTACACTTAATTATTTAAGGATGTTATCACAAAACAAAATCTTGGGGAATCTATTCATTATCCAGATTTACATGATTATCCAATTTCTAGATGTAAGTGTTCATTAGGAACCAAAAAACATGCAACCCATTTATTGCGAAAACAAGGGCACCCAATGTCCATGATTTTTAGTGGGGCATCAAACCCATATAATCGCAATATAATAATCATAATATCAAAACTATAAGGACATAAAAAACAAATACTTCTACCCCTTTAAATTTATTTTAATTGATTCTTATCTTTTATTAATATGAAACAACCAGGATCTATAGGTAAACAAAAGAAAACCCCTTACACATGATTCACAGTTAATAGAAACAAAGAAAACCTACCTCAAAATGGTTTCAATGATCTTCATTGTGTGGACTATTATTGTGTGGGGATAATTAAAGAAGGAAAGCTAGGAATCAATCCTTGATGAATGAATCCTCAAAACACTGAATAGGGGTTTATAGGTCTCCTGGGGTTGTGGAAGGGTTGTTGTATCTGTAGGGTTTGACAACCTGAGTGGATATAAATACACTTAAAAGTTACAGTAGTGGGGTATTACATGACATGTAATACTCTTTCATACCATGTAATTCTCCATGGAAGACTTCTGATAAAAAACCTATTTCCTTTCAATTTATTTTATTTTTCATACCCCAAAACATTTCATGCCATGAACCACCTAGGAAAATCCATAAAACCAAAGTTCAAATTAAGTAATACAATTACACGATGTGTAATCCCCCTTCTTCTATCTTTTTTTAACCGAACTTCTCCAAACTCCTCTGAGCATCCTCCGAACACCTCCAACAACCAAAAATGGAAAATTAAAGGACTAGGAGGGAACAAACCCTTATAGTAAGACACTGGTCTAATACATTTAGTGATTTCAAATAGTCCCACAAACCATGATGATAATATCACTTGCTTTTAGAAATGATAGTGCCCTAACCGAGGGGATGCCTACAAGAAGACCTGGTCACCAACAGTGAACTCAAAATTTCACCTCCTCTAGTCGACATACACACAATTCTTGATCTGAATAGTAACCAATAGCTTCCAGATAAACTAAAATATCTCAAAGTTCTCCTACACCATAATAATCCCAACAATTATAACCTCACCCACCTCATGACAACACAATGGTGAGTGTAATGACAGTCCATAAAGAGGATCCTAAGGGTCCATATGAATATAATCATAGAAACTATTGTTATTAGTGAAATATACTAATTCCAGGTTCTCTTCACATACTCCATCAAAGACTCATATGTATGCTTGAAGCATATATTTAAGGATCTGAATCTTCCACTCTGAGTGTCCATATATTTATGGATGATACATTGTGTTGAACTTCAAAAGAGTCCCCAAATCCTTTAGTAATTATTTAAAAAATCATAATGTGAAATGAACATACCTATATGATTCAATATTTTAAGGCACTCCATAAAGTCATATAATCACATAGACATATAACTTCCCTAACTCATCTATTGAGCGAGTAACCTAACCTGACAAGAAATGAGCCAATTTTTTCAACCAATCAACTGTCAACCAAAAAACATCATGACACCTTATGGTCCTAGGTAACCCCATCCCAAAGTCTATCTTCATGTCAACCCACTTCCTCACAGGTAGTGGAAGTTTCTGGAGTATACCACTAATATACTGATGCTTAGACTTTATACTTTAGTAGGTAAGGCATCGTGATACATAACTGGTGATGTATCTCTTCATACATGTACACAAAAAATGATGCCAAATTCCATTGTAAATATTTTATAGCCCCTTATGCACCACCCACTTTAATTACTGAGAGTATATCATCAATTATTCCCTCATGTAAGCTGGTATAACTACTCTCCCATGAATATAGATTATGTTTTCATCATCTAAGGACCATCCTAGAACTAGATCATATCCCACCAAGTGTCCCCACATTACAACACACTCAGGTATGAATATAGAATTTTTTGATATGGTACATCAAAGATGAAATGACCATTAAAGGTGCACAATTAATAACATTTTAATCCTCTGATGCATACACAAGACACTTAGCCATCAAACCCATTATATTCTATTCCTCTTGTAAAGGATTCTCTCTATACCTTCTACATCTCTAGCATTTTCCAACTAAGAGAATATGAAAAGAAATTACAATTTCTTAGATTATAGGACAGCTCAAATAGAATGTATGTACATACATTACCCAATGCCTCTAACTCAAATTTAGATCTTACTATGAGAAGATATTTTGGAGCTCTTGTGGTCCATGTTGATGAAAAATATCTCACCGAAGAGATAGTTCCACCAACACTTTAGTGCATAGACCATAAATTCCAACTCTATTTCATGTATCAAGTAGTTCCTCTCATTGGTTCACAACTTCCATGACTACTAAGCGACAACCTGGTCTCTCTACATCAACACATATCCCAAACCAACACCTAAGTCATCATATTAATATGTATATCCAACCATAGGTTCTAGTAATTTAAAAAATGAGGCTATAATATATCTTAGATTCAGCTTATGGAATACCTCTGTACAATGATCAAACCACAGAAACTTATTCCCATTATTTTTAGCACCATTAATAGTTCTTCCAAATGGGAGAAGTCTTAGATGAAGCTTTAATAATACTCCTCAATCCCAAGGAAACTTCTAATATAAAATATGGTCTTTGTATATTCCCAATACATCAAAACCTATACATTTTCTGGTTTTAATAAAATCTTTATTTTAAAAACCACATACCCAAGGAATCACCACTATTTAATCCAAAAGTGGAACATCGAAATTATTTCATATTATTGATGCAATTGAAGTATACATATCAAAATTTTAAGGTGCCTAACATGTAGATATGAAGCCTTGGATTATATTAGGATAAATTCTATGAATACAACAATAAATCTATCAAGATATAGATGTAAAATCTTTTTCATGAAATTCATGAACAATGGTGGGGAATTTTTTAACCCAAAATGCATCAAAATACACTCATACAATCCATATATACTACTACACACTATAATGGGAAAATCATCTTCTTTGAACTAAAAATAATGGAATCCTAATAGAAGATCGATCAGGTAAAACCACCAAGATCCCCATAACTAATCAAAAAGATCATAAATCCTACGTAATGGGTACCTATTTTTCACATTCACATGATTCTTCTTCCTATAGTCTATAGAGAGCTATAAACTACTGTATTATTTCTTGTAAAAACACACCATTTCATCCCAAATAAATGTGCCTAATATGATAAATACCTTTACCTATAAATCATTCAACTACACTTTTAACTCTTTTAACTCAGTTAGTTTCATATAATAAAGAAGAATCAATATCAGTTTCTCCAAAGGCACAAGTTCAGCTTAAAACTCAATTTCTCTATCTGGAGGATGATATGTGAACTATTATGTGAAAAAATCCTAATAATGATCCACAACCATAGAAAATATAGAGGGAGTCACTACTGATTTAGTTTCAATATCCAAGCCTGTTACTTATGCCGTTATCACTCCGATTTGACTTAGGTCTGATCACATCCTTCCTGCATTGAGATCCCACTAACTGGTCATATGTCTCCCATAATAGTCAACATGAGATCAATGATAGTTAAACTAGTCCATTCTGAATATCACATTGAAACTAGTAAAATATACTATCATGAAGTCCCAAAGATGTCTGTAGTTAGAAATAACCATAGGAAAATCAAGAAACTAGTGTATATGGTTTACATTAATTTCTAAAGGTGTTTTAAAAGAAAGTAACTTATAATATAACTTTATCAAAAAGTAAAGTCTAACAAAAACATTAGTATATATAAATTAGTTAAAATTACTAGTATTAAATAATTTAGTAGATAATGTAGTGGTAAAAAAGGCTGAACAATTAGCTATAAAAGTTCCCACTCCACTAGTGGTCAGAACCTCATTCATCACATATACACTAAATTTCCTCAAAGTATGAATCCCTTGAGTCTCTGATATTTTTGGTATCTGGGATTAGTACCGAGGGACCCTTCTTACACCCTGACATGAACTCATCAAATATGGATATAGAATACTAGAACAAAATTTCTTAATATGTCCCATATTTACATATAAGTGACATTTTTTTGGTGACCTCACACGATATTTTCTAATATTTAAATTTTGTCCATAGTTTTAGAACCTAGTGAAAATTCCTTCCATAGAGTCAGTAAAATAATCAATACTCCAATCCTCCTACAAAAAACCTTCATGTACATCCTTAGTTTTCCTCTTCATACTAATAGAAATGGAACAAGATGTCACAATGAGAATTTCGATCGTCAATGCACTATCAGCTGAAAGAAAACTAGAATGACTGGCCTCCTATAGACCCTTCTCAAAATTCATGTCCTTGGGAAGAACCCTCATATATATCATTAGTTCAAAGACCCTAGGAAGATGTATGAGCTCTAGATGAAGGCCTATCTCAAAATTCATATCTTTTTATGCCTCATTCGCAACCAAAAGGGGGTTATGAGAAGTAAATCTATGAAATGATCTGAGTAAGTAGACCCCACCATCACCCCTTGTTAAATATCTATAAATTATTGAGCTTGACCAAGATTTAGTTTTCGTGGGTGAAAATCCTTGAAGAACAGATCCTTTAAGGCCTCCCAAGTAATACCCTCATGCGTGTCTGCCTTCCTCATGACACTCACCATCTTCTCGAGGGTCCTTGAAGCATAAAGAATATAAGATTCACATTACTATCCCCATGAGTGTTTAATAGGTCATATATACCCTCTATATTATCATTCTAGTCTCCCAAAATCTTAAGAACCACTAATTCCTTGAAATGATGGAAGATGCTTGGGAAAAAAGTCTGGAGCATAGTAACTCATCATCCTCTATAAGACTCCAAGATGGGTAGAATTCACCACCTAAACCACAAGTGTAGGTATAAGAGGATGATTAAGAATATCTTTCTACATATGCAGTGGGGTAATGAGTGACTCACCCCTTGTAGAAGGAATCTGGCATCTCCAAAGTGGCATTTTTTCTAAAAGGAAAAATAAACATTAAAATGCATAAAAAAACTTTCTTATGAGGACTTAATTTGTTTTATGAAACATATAAATAATTAATATCAGAATACCTATCCTGGGATATGAACATTGATATGGTATAACACTCATATTAATACCAAGTCCCAAGTCTCATTCTCCATAACTTCTCATTAGTTACAATAACATATATACAAAACATGATAGCATGCTCATGTTAAACTAACTGATGTTGCAAAGATATATCCCTCAGTAGATAAATATAGGTCTATCCCAAATATATATAACAATCATGTAATTAAATTAAAGAAAAAATATATAGAATACAACATGTATATATATGGATTGGGATTTTATGTTCCTATTAATGATGCATGAACACACCCACATCCCATAAAACTATAACAACAATCCCATCATTGGTAACTTAGAGGTCCATTACACATGATATAGACATGAATATGGAAACCCCCTACTTGAGTTACACACCACCTATCTCCTTTATACCATAACCCAATAACAAAAGAAAGAAGGGAACTTCAGGACTCTGATACCATTTTCGAACTCCCCAACCCAAACCTCTGGGTCTTAGCTGAAGTACCACATAACCTCATGTGTGTATCCCTGTATGTAAAAAGATAAAGATTAGCAGTGAAGGTATAATGTAACATGGGGATAGAATCCTATTGGTAAATATATCTGCCATAGGTTTTAAAAAAAACCATAAGAAAAAAATATCAACATAGAAGAATAAAACATATAAATTCTACAACATATGTTATGAAAATTCATACATAAGTAATAAAAAAACTCCTTATAAGGAATGCCAAAAAGTGTAGAAGAACTAATATAAAAGATAAATTAATAAATAAAAGTATCATGACAACTATATGGAGTCTCTAATCCATAGAAACCTATCATAAGTCCATTTACCTTTACTATATCCCTAGTTATAATGTCTTCATGCACACCAAGATTTCATTGTAAAGTGTGAGTATAAACCCAATATGACACCACAAATACATCCTTAATATATGTTTACATCTATAAGAAGTTTATGAAATGTTGGAATGTAAGTGCACACACAATCATAAAATGAATCATACAATGAGATAATGTTATCTAACTAAGATTCCATAGTCCCAATCTATTATTACTTTAACACCATACCAAAAGAGTATAATATTAATACCAAATGAATTAGATCCTGACAAGTAAATTTGTTTCCTTTAAGAATTATAATGTTCCACCTTTATAGAAGTATTACATGCCTACCTTTATAGAAAATTACTCCCATGACTCTTGGATAACTTCTTTATTGTGATGGTACACACACTTGAAACACTCATATAATGAAAACTCTATCATTTTCAAGGATGTTCCCTATTGGTAGATTTCAATAACATATATGCACACTCTTCTAAAGGTTATATGGATTTAACCAATTCATAGAAATCTAAGGTGCATACCATCCTATGTAATCCATCACTAATGAGTCACATCATCCAAGTTTCCCCTTTATGGAGTCTTCTTAGTCTCTCTGGGCCACAATCCAACCTATAAATTAAACAAAGAATCCACTAACAATGAAAAAAACCACATACTTGGAAAAAATAGCAAGGAATAATATATCCCAACATGTAATTCCATAGGATATAAAATATTAAAAATATATTAATTATGTAGAAAAGAACACACAAGATCTAAACAAGAAAATGTCTCAATACTAGACACATACACAAAACAAACATGCCAAATAATTCCACATAAGGCCAAATATGGAAAGGAATTTCAACCTCAATCATTTAATTATCAATGTTAATGTTTTTTTTGAGTGTTGTCTCCCAAACCAAATTCTTACACTCTTAGGAATAATCTTTCACACCAAGAGTTCCTAGAACCAATTCCAACATAGAATAACACGAGCTCTATAATAATGATTATAAGTTAGTAGCACTAAAGATAAAGTAAAATATACTCAACAAGGATGAGTCCCCAAGAGAAATACCAATGATACATCATAGGATTCCAACAATCCTCTGTAACAACCCAAAATTTTATCTATGAAATTTCTACCTTCTTATAGTAATTTAATATAGTATAAATAACATAAAATCACTTATAGACCATAATAAAACTTTATAAATGAATAATTAATGAAATAATAAGTATATATAGAATTTAAAAAACCAATACTGATGAAATAGTAACTTGACATTAAGAATAGTAATATAACCCTTATGAATAGTAAACCAGCCAAATGAATAGTAACCTCACCCATTAAAGTATAAATAAAATTCAGGTATCTTATTAGTGAAAATATTATATAATTATATCCTTTTATAAGTATGTAAATATTTTAAAAACTATTAATTAAGTGTTGAAATTTTTATAAGTCATACATATTTAATTACAATTTTATGATTAATTAATTAATTTTAAAGAACGTTTATTTTCATAAAATGTATCCATAAATTAATATTTTTATGACTTATGATTTCAAGATAATTTTATGAGGCCTTAAGTAAATTTTCAAAGTGTTATAAAATCAATTATAATTTTAAAATATTTATTTTCAATATAAATGATGATTTTAATTAAAAATTAAATTACACATATTTAATTTTTTTTTCATAAAATAGAGTTCATGTTTAAATTCTATATGTCAAAAAATGGGCTGGGTGAATTTTTGGGATTTTTTTCTGAAATACTTGAATTATTGGGGAATAGTAAAATACTATAATTTATGGTATATATACATTATAAGTTAAATAAATTATTCATTGATTCATAACTGATGTTAGAACCATAATCTCAAACTTCCATTGAGTCTTAAAAAGTGTTTAAAATTCCTTTAAAAAGATTTCATTATATGTTTTCAAAGTTTTTTCAAAGAAAAAGGTTTTAAGAATGTTTTATGTTTGAAAAAGTGAAAAAGGATATTATAATCATGAAATGTTTTTAAATGATATTTTAAAATTATTTTCCATCTAATATTTCATACATTAATGATACCTATGACTTACTGGGGATATGTACCATGTATACCATTCTTATTCTTTCTCTGAATGGTTTATGTTTATTATGACAAGTTGTTTCTGAATCCCATTTCTTTTACACATGTTAATAAATATTATAAGAGATTGACATTAAAATAATTTCTTTTTTCATGGGATAATCAAGTTATAAATGGTAAAATGATTGTTTATGATGAAATAAAATTACTTTTTACTTAATTTAAGAAGTGGTTATTGAATATAGATTCTACGATGGGGTGACCCAAATAACGCCTCATAAGACCATTATAAATTATATGATGGGGAGACCGAGATAACATTGGGTAAGATCATTAAAGATTATATGATGGAGCATACTAGATAGAGCTGGGTAATCTCGTTATATCTTATATGATGGGTAATCGCAAATAGATCTGGGTAATCCCGTTATAACTTACATGACGGGTACACCTAGATAGTACTCCAATGCATTGGGTAAAGATTTTTATATATCTAATGAGGTGTATCCTATTATGTGTGAACCTAATTACATGTTCATAATGTTATGAATGAATCTAGTTTCATATATATAAGTTTATGTGAGGACCCGAATCCATTTCCTTAACTTAATGTGTGAACCTGTTTCCATTTATACATGTTGAAAATGTTATAAATTGATGTGTATACTACAAAATCTAGTTCTTATGCCAATGTTATTATATCATGGATCATGATATTTAATTCCATTATGACTCATGTATTATAATCTTCCAATATTTATTCCATGACTCATGTATATGATCTTTGATATGCTAGGTACGATCTTAAAATATTATTCTCGTGTTATCATACCCTTATGTTCATGTTATGCTTACGTATCTCTTTTATTTACCCTTATCGAGCACATGATCTCAATCGTTCTTATGTTTCCATTTCTTGAGTTATAAAGAAAAGATTTAAGGAGTAATTAATGGGAATATCTTTGTGGGAAACATCCAATACCTTTTACCAAGTAAGAAGATTGTGTTCCATGTTTCCAAAGACACTAAACTATTATAGTCCTCGAGAATGAACTTTTGTAATCTGATGAATATTTATCTAAAATGATGTAATATACACATATGTTAATCCTTGGATTTTATAACCAATATAGTGACCCAACCTTTTCTTAAAATACTATTAAATCATTTAGAATATAAACAACATACTAGTATTACACAATGAGGATCCAAAGGTTTAGTGTCTTAGGAAAACTAGGACCATACATAGCATTTACAACATAAAATGTAAAAAATTATTTAATCCATTCTTATCCAACTTCTTATTGTCCCTTGAAAACTCCTTAGTACACATAATCACCTGAGGATATACATCAAAAAATGGTCAAGCTAAAATCCCAGCAAGAGAATATATAAGAACATGAAACAATATAACATGGGGTAAGCATAATCATAACATCATTTATATAATATCATGAAATGTGGCAATGCATAAAAATGAAACATCATGTAATTATGGTAAACTACCACAAATAGTTGTCAACAGAGCTAGCATCATGTTCACACATCATTTATATTTAACTCATTAGATTCATCACTTTACCCAATGCATTAGAGCACTGTATAATTCTAGGTGCAACCGTCACATTCAAACATGTATATTGCGTTATATAATTCCGGGCACACCCGTCACATCATAACATTTTCATTATCATGCATGAAACATAGAACATATATCAATAATTAACATAAATAATCCATGGAAAAGAATGGTTTTCATATCATAAGCACACATTCATAAAATTTGGGTTACCAAATTAAAGAGGGAATACCATACTTTATATAAGAACCATCAACCTTTAGTGAGGAGTGATATTCAAGAAGTGAAAATGGTATGTTTATTTGAAAGAATAGTTCTTTTGAAAAACAATGGGGTTTTCATAAAATAAATTAGATAAAATTTATATCCAAGAAAAGGTAAGATAACAATGAATAAAATATTTTTAAGGAGAACCCATACCAGACATAGAGTGAAATAAGGAGAACCCAAAGAAAGAAAGTTGGATTCATGAATTTCCCCTTACCTTGTATCCAACCACTTTCTTCACTTTAAGGTCCTGTATAATGACATTATATTCATTAATTAGAAATTAAAAAGACTTTTTTACATGAACATGGTTCATTATGGTTTCATTAAGTTCTTTTATGGGCATTTGGATGAGTTATAGAGTTTAAATTCATTTTTCAGAAGCGTTCTGTTTCTTACTTTTCCTGAACAGTTCACTTGTACACATGAATGAAAGTTTGTGTTGAAAATGGATAAAAATATAGAACTGATATTACATGTTATTAATGATATTACGGGATTTTAGATTATATTTTAATGAATTATGTTATATACCATGTGGAATAATCATTAGTTCAAATTTAATGATGATAGTTTAGGGTTAATTTGGGCAGTTTTTGGATCACAACAAACATGTTTTGTTTTACCATTTAGTATTATGTACATTAAGTTAGTTACAAAAAATTAATTAGGATATAATACATATAATATAATCTGGTTAAACCATAAATTTTTTTTCATTAACAGATCTAATGGTAGTAAAGTAAAATGAAAACATGTCGTTCTTGAAGGTGATAAATTAACACCTCCCGAACAATGTTTTCCTTTCCAAAATAAAAAGAATAGGAAAAGGGGGTTTGATGATATATTATCTCATTAGCATCATAAAATTAAATTATAGGTAATATAATGGAGTTACCATACCATTTGGAAGAGAATTGGTGGGAAGATATTAAGAAAAGAACTTGAAATTGAAAGGAAATTAAAGGAAAAGAGAGAGAGGGAGAGGGAAATTACCTCTTGAATTTATCTCCTTTGAGAGCCTCTTTAGGGGAGAGGTTTTGGATTTTTTAGGAGACCATGGGTTGCTAGAAGTTGGGCAAGATCTTGGGAAAAGGTTTGGGTAGAATTTGGACAAGGCGTGAAGCTTGAGAGGTGTGCAGTAATGAGGATGTGAGGGGTGATATTTACAGTGGAGGAGAGAGGGGTTTTCTCAATATTATATTCATTAATTTATTATTTCCCCACAAGACAATAAATAATGATGATCACATTACCAAGAATTGTAATAATTTAATTTGAGTTATGAATAATGGAGCTTACATCAGCAGAACATCATCCATGACTCTATAATTAATTTATTTAGCTTATTTTGTAAATTTTAGTATTTCACTATTCATAAAAATTCAAGTATTTCAGAAAAATCCCAAAAATTTACCTTAACCATTTTTTGATGTGTAGAATACATAAATAAACTCTATTTTATGAATATTATTTTATAAATATGAATAATTTAAATTTCAATTAAAATCATAATTTACTTGAAAAATACAGATTTTAAAATTAAAACCGATTTTATAATTCTTTTAAAAATTACATAAGGTCTTATAAAGTTATCATAAAACTAGTAGAAATAGAATTTTTAATTTATGAATAAATTTTAGGAAAATAATTTTTATTTTAAATTAATTAATTAATTATAATTAATTATTTTTAACTTACAAAAATACCAATACTTTTACTATGGTCATATTGTCACTTATAAGATGCCTAAATTATATTTAATCATTAATGGGTGAGGTTACTATTATTTTGGAAAATTTACTGTTCCTAAGGGTCATATTACTATTCATAAAGGTAGGTTACTATTAATAAGGGTAGGTTACTATTCACCAAAAATTAAGTTTTTCCTATCAGAATCTAAACATCTTACTGATCACAATCGTGTATATCAGATTTTTGATATTCAAAACACAGAAGTGGAAAAATTCTGTTTAATGGTTACATAGTATTTAATATAATGATATTTCATCGTACTTACTTATTTGAGTATACCATAAGGAATAATTATAAGAAGGAAATTCCATTTATAAAACATTGAGTTGTTACATTCTTCCCCCTTATGAAATTTCTCACATGAAATTTCACCTATGAAATTTCATTTTAAATAAAAAGGTGAGGGTACTTCTCCTTCATAACCTCCTCCAGTTCCCAAGTTACATCTTTAAACATATGGTTCCTCCACAACAATTTGAAAAGTCGGGTTATCTTATTGCATAGAACCTTATCTATTCGGTACAGAATCTTCACTGGATGCTCCTTATAAGAGAGATCATCTTCCAACTATACCACCTTTGATTTTAGTACATGTGAGGGATCTAGAATGTACTTCCTCAGGAGTGATATGTGAAAAAAATCATGAACTTGATCCATATTCGTTGGAAGTGAAAGATGATAGGCCACGAATCCTATGCGGTCAAGGATCTCAAAGTGTCCAATGTACCTTGGGAATAGCTTCCCTTTCTTTCTAAACCGCATGATTCTCTTCCATGGTGATATTCTAAGGAAGTCTTTATCTCAAATGTAAAACTCCAAGTCCCTTTGACGGTTGTCATCATAGCTCTTTTTCCAACTCTGAGAAGATTTGTTATGTTTCTGGATGACTTGAACCTTCTCTGTTATCTCTTGCACAATATTAGGTCCAATTAGATTCATTTCTCCAACTTTATCCCAACAGGTTGGAGTTCTACATCTCTTTCCATACAAAGCATCATATAGAGCCATCTGAATACTTGAGTGGAAGCTATTGTTATATGAGAGCTCAACCAATAGTAGATGATGATCCCATCCACATTTGAATTCTAAAGAGTAGGATATTATCATATCTTCAAGCATCTGAATAGTCCTTTCATATTGGCCATCAGTTTGGGGGTGATAGGTCCTGCTGAAATTTAATTCAGTACTCAAATCATGTTAAAGACTCCTCCAGAATTTATATGTGAACCATGGATCAAGGTCAGATACAATCAAGAGTGGAACACCATGAATTCTCACCACTTCATTCACATATATCTTTGCAAGTTTTTCAAGCGATAGATCTTCATAAATAGAGATAAAATGGGCAGTCTTGGTGAGTCGGTCAACCAAAACCCATATCACATTATTTTTCTTGGATGTCTTTGGGAGATCCGTGACAATGTCCATAATGACATTCTCCCATTTACACACGGGTATAGGAAATGGTTGCATCATCCCTTTGGACTTTTTTTCTTTGATTTAACATGCTGACATACTAATCACATTGAGATATATTCTATAATCTTCTTCTACATTTTATCCCACCATGTGTTCTCAGAGATCTCAGTACATCCTGGTGCTACCAGGATGGATAGAGAATGTTGAGATATGTGCATTGTCCAATAGCTTCTTCTTTATCCTGGGTGATTAAGGAACAGAAAGTCATGTTCCAAACCAAATGACACCATCATCGTCGATATATAACTCTTATAGATTCCCATCATTTACTGCATTCACCTTATTTTGTAACTCCAAATCATCCCTTTGTGCCTCCTTAATCTTCTCTTGGATAGATGGTTAAGAAAACATTTGGGAAATGTAGGATATATTCCCTTCCATTATGATTTCAAAATCCATCCTTTGTATATCCATGAATATAGGGTCTTTCTCAATCCATAACATGGATATAGTAGAAGGTTATTTTATACTTAGAGCATCAGCTACCTTTTTCACCTTGATAGGATGATAGTGAGTAGAGAAATCATAATATTTTATTATCTATAACCATATCCATTGATGTACGTTGAGCTACTATTTTGTGAATATGTACTTTAGGCTCTTGTGGTCGGTGTATATATCACACTTCTCACCATAAAGGTAGTGCTGCTAGATTTTCAAGGAAAAAATCATGGCTGCCAGCTCTAAATCATGCATTGGATAGTTATTCTCATGGATATTCAACTACCGTGAGGCATAAGCTATCGTATTATCATTTTTGACGAGTACACAACCCAAGCCATTCTTTGAAGAATCACTATATATCACAAAACCTTATCCACTTTTCAGTAGTGTGAGTATAGGTGCAGTGATCATCCTTCTCTTTAGATCCTTGAAGCTTCCCTCACATTCTTCCATCCAGAAAAACTTTACCCATTTTCTTGTTAACTTATTTAACAGGCTTGAAAATCGTGATAAATTTCTCACAAAACATTGGGAGTACCCAGGTAATCCAAGAAAACTACAAATTTATGTGACACTAGAGGTCCTTGGCCATTCCTTAATCACCCTTTTTTTTGAAGGGTCTATAGAAATTTTCTCTCTTGTGATCACATGTCCCAAAAATGTGACTTGCTTCACCCAAAAGTCAGAATTTCTAAACTTGGTATACAAATTATCCTTTATCAATGTTTCCAATACAAGTCTTAGATGTTCTTCATGTTCCTTCTTGCTCTAGGAGTATATGAGAATGTCATCAATAAAAAATACCATTAAATTTTCAAGGTAATGTCTAAAGACTCTATTCATCAAATCCATGAATATTATAGGGGCATTAGTAAGTCAGAAGAGAATCACCAGAAACTCATAGTGACCATACCTTGTATGGAAGGTAGTCTTCTGAATATATTCCTTCTTCACATTTATCTAATGATATCTAGAATGAATATACACCTTTGAGAAGTATTGAGCTCATATTAACTAATCGGACAAGTCATAAATCCTTATAAGAGGATACTTGTTCTTTTTGGTGATCTTATTGAGTTCCTGATAATCGATACACAAACGCATTGTTCCATCCTTATTCTTCATAAAGAGAACTGGTGAACCCCAAGGTGATGTACTAGGGTATATGAACCATTTTTTCAAATGCTCTTGCAACTGCTTCTTTAACTCTTCTAGTTCTATAGGATCCATCCTATAGGGACACTTTGAGATAGGAGTAGCTCCAGGTATGAGTTATATTGAGAAATATATCTCACGATTTGCAGTAAGTTTGGGTAACTATTTGGGAAATACATCACCATATACCCTCACGATGGACATTTCTACAAGGTTGGAACTCTCCTTTGAATAAACCATTTGGGAGAGGTATTCTTCTTCATAGAGTATCAACACCCACACTATTGAAGTATTTTTAAAGTAGATTCATGATCTTCCTTGAATTTGTAGAGGAGCATGGGATGGTTTGGAATATGAAAAGATATTTCCTTTTCTTGATAGTTGATATGTGCTCTATATAAAAAGATCCAATCCATTCCCATTATAGCATTGAATTCAACCAAGGTAAGTATTACAAGATTCGATGGAAGAATATTCCCACATATGCCAACATGAGAAGAGTCAAACACTTGGGTTGCAATGATTGCACCACTTGCTTTTTTTTATAGATATCTATACTTCAAGGTTTCAGGGCTTCAATTTTATAGTTCTATAAAACTTGGAAGACATAAAGGAATGTGTAGAACCAAAATCAAATAAGACTTTTTTTTATTCTTGAGTAAATAGAAAGTGTATCTTGTATGACTTCATTATATTACTCTAATTACATAGTAGTGATGGCCTAAGCCTTACCTTGTTCCTTTAGCTTTGGTGGCTACTGACAATGATTACCCTCAAGGACTCGAGGTTTAGTGACCTGGATTCCATGTTCCTTTTCTCCCTACAGTTGTAGCATTGAACCATGGGTGGGGTTCCCCTCTCCTACACTACATTCCCCTTCCTTCTCATATCTTTTGAACACTGTTGAGCATGGTGGCTTTCTTTCCTACACTTAAAGCATTTCCCTATCACTTTGAGGCAGTTCCCATGATGCAACTTCCCACATTTTTGGCATGTGGGTCATTGAATTTTCTTCCCACCTTTATCATTAGATCCTCTGGCTTGAAACTCCATATTTTGTTTCTTATCACCATAGACATGGGAACATTCTCCAAACTCCATCTCCACTTGGAGGGCACACCAAACAACTTATTTATAACTCCCAAAGTCTCTAATTTCAATATCATTTCAATGGTGGGGTTTTAATCCACTAAAGAATCTCTCAATTTTTCTATCATCATTGATAACAAAACCTAAATCATACCTTGAAATCCTAGTGAAATTCACTTTGTAGTTCATGATAGATTCAAATTCCTTTTTCTTAATCTCTATTAATTCTCTCCCCATCTTTGTACAAAGAGTTAGTATGGAATAATTATTAAGAAACATGATCTTAACGTCTTCCCATTCTATATCTTCAATTTAATCCCTTGGCTTGGTGTTATTAATAAAATCCCACCATTGATCGACCTCTCCATCTAGACAATAAATGGCCGGAGTCACCTTATCTGTCTCATAATAGTGAAGAACATAAAATATATTCTCCATTGAGTTGACCCACTATTCTGCAACTAGTGGATAAGAAGATCGAATAAACTTCAGTGGTCATTAACACAAAAAACACTTGATAGCCAGCTTCTCCCTCTTAGGTGAAGGAGGAAATTCCCCATTATTTAGGTTATTATTCATAACCTGAGATAGTTGGGTAAGCATCGCCATGAAGTTTTTAACTCCATATCCCAAGGAATTGGGGATGTCTTTTGGGAAATCGTTTCATTGGACCTTGCACAGGTTGTTGGCCTGGTTTCTCCATGTTCCCACCTTTTTCTAAAATAGAAAATGTTAGAACAAAACATAAGTCAACGATTCATGAATAAATAACTTATTCATTTGTAAAATTTACACTGAAATAATATCTTATGGGATCCCTATGTTTAGAAAATGTTCTTGTGTGCATATTTGAAATTAGTCGATACTAGAGGTTTCCTCTAGGGCTCACTAATCCTAATTTCCAAATTAACTAAACCTCCCTCTGATACCAAATATAGCAACCCAAAATTTTCTTACACTACTATTACATCATTTAGAATATAGAAAACATAATAGTATTACACAATGAGGATCCAATGTTTTAGTATGTTGGGAAAACTAGGACTATACATAGCATTTACAACATAAAATGTAAACATTTATTTAATCCATTCTTCTCCAGCTTCTTATTGTCCCCTAAAATTTTTTTATTACACATAATCACCTGAGGATATACATCAAAAATGGGAAAGCCAAAATCCAAGTAAGATGATAGATAAGAACATGAAATAATATAACATGGGGTGAGCATAATCATAACATAATTTATATAATATCATGGAATGTGGAAATGCATAAAAATGAAACATCATGTCATAGTGGTAAACTACCACACATAGTTGTGGAAAAATCTAGCATCATGTTCACACATAATTTCAATTTAAATCATGTGATTCATCACTTTAACCAATTCATTGGAGTTCTGTATAATTCCAGGCACTCTCATCATATTCAAATATTTATATTTCTCTATATAATTCAAGGCACACCTGTCACATCATAACATTTTCATTATCATGCATGCCACATAGAACATATATCAATAATGAACATAAATAACCCACAGAAAGTAATGGGTTTCATATAATAATAACACATTCATAAAATCTGGGTTACCAAAATAAATAGGGAATAACATACTTTATATAAGAACCATCAACCTTGAGTGAGGAGTGAAACAATATTCAAGAAGTGAAAAGGGTGTGTTTATTTGAAAGATGAGTTCTTTTGGAAAACATTGGGTTTTTCATAAAATAAATTAGATAAAATTTATATCCTAGAAAAGGTAAGATAATGATGAATAAAATATTTTTAAGGAGAACCCATACCAAACATGGAGTGAAAGAGGGAGAACCCAAAGAAAGAAAGTTGGGTTCGAGAATTTCTTTTACCTTGTATCTAAACACTTTCTTCACTTTAATGACTTGTATAATGACATTATATTAATTAATTATAAATTAAATAACTTTTTTTACATGAATATAGTTAATTATAGTTTCATTATGTTCTTTTATGGTCCTTTAGATGAGTTATAGAGTTTAAATTCATTGTTTGGAAGTGTTCGTTTTCTTAGTTTTCATGAACGGTTCACTTGTACACATGAATGGAAGTTCACATAGAACATGGATAGACATATAGAACTGATATTAAATGTTATTAATGATATTATAGGAGTTAAAATTATCATTTAATGAATTATGTTATATAAAATTTGGATGAATTCTTAGTTAAAATTTATTGATGATCGTTTAAGGTTAATTTGAGAGGTTTTTGGATTATAGCGAACTTGTTTTGTTTTATCATTTAGTATTATGTACATAAGTTATTTACAAAATATTAATAAGGATATAATAAATATAATATCTTATAGTTCATAAATAAAAATGGTTTTATGACAATATATGAAGGTGGTAAAGGAAAATGAAAACATGTTGTTCTTGAAGGTGATAAATTAACACCTCACGAACAACGTTTTCCTTTCTAAAATAAAAAGAAGAGGAAAAGGGGGTTTGATGATATATTATCCCATTATAATCATAACATTATTGTATAGGTAAGATACTAGAGTTACCATACCATTTGTATGAGTATCAGTGGGAATATATTAAGAAAAGAACTTGAAATTGAAAGGAAATTAAAGGGAAAGAGAGGAGGGGGGGATTACCTCTTGAATTTATCTCCTTTGAGAGCCTCTTTAGGGGAGCAGATTTGGACTTTTTAGGAGAACATGGGTTTTGGAAGTTGGGGAGGAGCTTGGGAAGAAGTTTGGGAAGAATTTGGATAAGTATTAAAATTTGATAGGTGTGAAGTAATGAGGGTGTGAGGGGTGGTATTTATAGTGGAGGGGAGAGGGGTTTTCTCAATATTATATTCATTAATTTATTATTTCCCCGCAAGACAAGAAATAGTGATGATTACATGAACAATAATATAAATAAATGAATGCGAGTTCAAAATAATTAGTCTTACATCAGCAGAACATCATGCATGACTCTATAATTAATTAATTTAGCTTATTTTGTAAATTATAGTATTTCACTATTCATCAAAAATTCAATTATTTCAAAAAAATCCCAAAAATTCACCCTAACCATTTTTATATGTTTAGAATAAAAAATGAACTCCATTTTATGAAAACAATTTTCTAAATATGATTAATTTAATTTTAAATTAAAATCATAATTTACTTGAAAAATACATATTTTAAAATTAAAACTGATTTTATAATGCTTTCAAAAATTACATAAGGTATTATAAAATTATCTAAAAATTAGAAAACATAGAATTTTTAATTTATAAACACATTTTAGGAAAATAATTTTTCTTTTAAATTAATTAATTATTAATTATTTATGACTTACAAAAATACCAATACTTTTACTATGGTTATATTGTCACTTATAAGATGCCTAAATTTTATTTAATCGTCCATGGGGGAGGTTACTATTTTTTTGGATGATTTACCATTCCTAAGGGCCATATTACTATTCATAAGGGTAGGATACTATTAATAAGAGTAGGTTACTATTCACAAAAAATTAAGTTTGTCATATTGGACTCCAAATATCTTACTAATCACAACTGTGTATTTCAGATTTTAGAAATTTAAAACACAGAAGTGACAAAATTATGTTTAATGGTCATATAGTATTTAGTATAATGATATGTCATTGTGATTTATAATATGATTATACTATAAGGAATAATTATAAAAAGGGAATTCCCTTTATAAAACATTGGGTCTTTACAACCAATCCTGGTGAGCCCCCAAAAGGTTAGGTTATAATAAAATTGTAGGAATTGTTTTCTTTGAGATTGGTAGAGGAGGGATCTTTTTATATGAGACTTTGTGTGAATTTTTTTAAAATACTAATTCCTTAATGAGTATGGAATGTAAGTTTACAAGGAGAGTAGATGCAGAGTTCAAATATAATGGTGATAAACAATGAATCTCCTCATACACAAAATTTTGAGATACTTTTAGTGATAATTTATGTCTTTACACCTTATTTTAACTATTTTATCTCATTTTACCTCTACCATGGTCACATACTTTTAACCTTAGTAACATATTTTTTCAAATGAAAATGAAATTAACCTTATTACCTAATCTGGAAATGATAATTATAAATCTGAATTACATTTTATTAGATTCAATTTCTAAAACCGATAAAAATTATTTTTAATATAAAAATGCATAACACATAAAAAATAATTTTAAAAAAAGTTTTTTTAAGAATAAAAATAAATTTATTCCTATTAATTGTAAATTAATAATCACTAGATTATTATTAATTTAATTTTTTTTGTATATATCACCAAAAAAATTAATTAAAATTATTCTTTAGTAGTGATTAATTTAATTAAAAATGCATTATACATATAAAATATTTATTTGATAAAAATATCTTTTTAACATTAAATGAAACTATCTCTATTTAAATAATAATAATAATTAATTTGGGAATTTTTATTAGTTTCTTTATATATATATATATATTACAGTTTATTAAATTTCAAATTATATATATAAGAAATTTAATTACATATAATATATAAAAATAATGTTTCAAAATGAAACATATATTTATTTGACTATAAATAATTAAATTTTATTCATATAATTACTTATTTATTTCATATATGTTATATATTTATTACTTGAATTTAATTTATCCATTCTACTAATATAAATATTTTAAATTAATAAATTTAACAAAAATAAAAAATCATTAAAACAATTACTTTAGAATCAAAGGTTTTTTCCCAAGTAAAACAAAATCATTTAATTCTATTCCAGAATAATTAATTTAATTTAAAATATATTATATATGACGAGAAAATATATTTTTAAATTCTGAATAAACTTTATTTTTATCAACTATATACTGATAATTTCAGTCTAGTAATATATTTACTAGTATTATATACAATAACTATATACGCTTTTATAAAAGTCAAATAATGACTATATTATACTCATTAAATTCTATAAATTCATTTAATTATAACTTAAAAAATCACACTTATCATTCTATCTCTATTATTTTTCCACTTTTGAACAACTTTCTTTTTAAAAATCACCCTCCTTGCAAATTAAGGAACATATATTTGTGGAAATACCACTCAATATCACCTATAAAATGACCTCTCCTATACCAAACTGAATTCAAACCTTTAATTTTGTTTTATATTTAATATATAACCAAATTAACTCTTAAATAATTCTATACCACATTTGGGAACTTCTGGTCACAAAAGGAGTCTGAAATCCTTTATTTTGAAGTGTCTCTATATGAGAGGATTCAAGTCTTCAACATAAGTGTTATCCTCTACCTAATATTTTTTTATTTATATTTTTCATCCAAATATTCAAAAATATTATTTCTCACTTTAGTAAAATGTTTTTTAAATCATTATCATTCTATAAAGGTTATATTAAAATTATACAATGATATGTTCTTATTCATTCATTCATTATAACACATTCTCATATGGGTCAATTATACCACCTATATGGATGATGATTTATGTTTATATCATGAATGGTATGATAAATTTAATATTTTTTAATAATTATAAAATAGAAATCTATTTATGTATATTCATTAATATAATCAATTATTTTAATTGATTTGAAATTCATAAAAAAGAGATTTTAACCTCTCTTTATGAATCGTCAACATAATTTTCATAAAAAGACCATTGGAATTTAGAAAAATATCATAAAAACATATATAATATCCATTAACATTATTTATGTGATAAATACATGAGAAATGATCAAGGACCAAAATTTCCATACGGAATCTAGCATAGAACATGCAAGAATATTGACACTAAAACATTAATTTATAAAAAAATGATTCATAAATGGGTAATTTTTTTTTAAATGAATGTTATCAGGTAAAATAAATATAAATATGGTTATCATATATATTAATAATAATTTAAATTTATTATACAATAGGATATAGTGTGATGAAAAGAGATAGAATCCAAGTTAAGGGTTCTTTTTCTCAATTTCTATTCCATGACATATATTTCATATTATGCATGAATTTTATTTTGTATGGTGTAATTAATGACCCATTAAATTATTTTATTAATAAATCATTTTTAAATCCTATGATTTAAAATTCCATTTCATGAATTATCCTTCTATTTCTTTGGATTCATTCCTTACCAAATTGTTAATGGGTTTTCCCATCATGATCTCCTTTTCATTGAGTGGTATGAGTTTTTCTATGAAAATGATCTTATAAGTTTGGTGTCTTCTGGCCCTTATATATATATTTTTTTAACCCTCACAATTATCTTGTAAAATTATATTTTTATATCAAGATTATCTTATTTTATTAATTTCCACCCTCAAAAAAGTAAAATAATTTTAAGAATAAATATCATTCCATATATTAGTTGTTTTTATTCCATTTCGATGTTATTTCTTTCCACTAATGTTATTTTTATTATTTTTAAACATATAAATGTTTTTATTCAGTATCTTTCATATTTATATATTATCACTCTTTCAAAATTAATTTTTATAACTATTTTATTAATATCAGTTTTATTTAAAATTATTTAAAAAGGTGTAAAAAAATTCTTTTGATTTACACACATTTCCTATCTTCCACTCTAAATTTATTCTACTATACCTTTATTTGATTTCAAGGTTCCATTATTAGGATATTTAATATTTGAATAATTTTTTAGACTTCATATTTTGACTTTTTGGAATATAAATTTGAAAGTGTCTTACAAAAATTGTTTTTATACTAATGTCACAAAAGGTGTAAGAAAATTATTTTAATTATTTTTCTTCCATTTTCCTCTCTATATATAATATATCCATATTTTATGGAATTTAAATTGATGTATAACCCTCTTAATTAACTTAATATATATTTTATGTTGTGTTATTGAGTGTTATCCATCTTATAAGACAATTCTTTATTGCTTCATAAACAATACTTTATGAAAATGTCACGAATGTCAAGTAAACCATTTTATTTTCATGGAGTTTTGAATATATTATTTATGATTGATTTTAGATGACACACATATGTATGGTTTTAATTATATAATAGATGGATCAAACATTTACCTCCAATTAAATGGCTAAAACATTATATCTCATGAGATAGTGATATCATGCATACACATTATATTAGTTATCAATGATCATATTTATAGGAGTAGATATGATATTGGGTAGCTATTTTCATAAATTTATGTGTAATAATGATGAATCTTTCTATGTTCACATTGTTATGATTTTCCATTCTTAGGTTTGTGCCTCGTTCCTTTGTTAATACTTTATGGTTCATGATTATTGTATCATGTTTCTACAAACTAATGACTATTAAATAACATGGATGATTATATCCATTAAAATTTTATAAAATAAAATGAGACAATAAATAATAAATAATATTATTATTACAACTTGGAGATCCCCTATACCATCTTCAACCTTGGGAATAAAAATTAGTAGAACTAAACCTACAATGAGAAAAATCATCAATAAATGAGAAATTATTTTGTAAAATCCTAAATGAAAACTATAAGAATTAGAAGTGTTCTTTATAAAGTTAGAGTGGAATCAATTTATCGAATATAATGGGGGTAATGTAGTCATTATTTGACATCTATAAAGGAGGATATAACCATTTGGTATAATACCAATAATCATATTACCCCATCAGAAATAGTGGTTTTTATTTGAAATAAATAATTTTTATTTAGATCATATATATATATAAATAAGGTTTATTATAGGTGGTTGCACCCTGTGGTGGTATTTTGGGAGGTCTCAGTTTCAATGCTCCCCATGCACAATGAGATAGGATTTTCGTTTGTTTCCCCTCCCCTGACCAATGTAAAATTATATATATGAATCATAAATTACTTAGTTGATATAAAAAATGATATTGGAATATAATTAATAGATAATAATTTTCATGGGAAAATACCAATGATTCTAAAGCAATTATTTCTATGAATTATGTATTTTAATAAAATTTATTACTATAAAATAATAGTATTAATAAAATGGATTTATGAAATTAAAGGAATATATAAATAAAAACCAAGAAATAATCAATTAATTATAATAATTACTAATTTAATTATTCAAGTTATAATAAATATATGTTTCATTCTAAATCATTTTTTTATATATTAATGTTATTAAATTTATATAAATTAAATTTTTTTGTATATAAAAATGAATATAAATTCTTATATTGATAATTAATTGGTTATAAATAAAGATAAAACCATTTAATTCTAGAAAGATAGATTATTCAAAGAATTATTTTTCTTTGTGTAACGTATTTCTAATCCAATTAATCACTATTAAATAATTATTTTGAAGAAATTTATTGATAATATAACAAACAAATAAATAAACATGCATCTAAAAAATTTTAATTGAGAAGGAATAATAATAAATTCATTTTTATGCTTAAAAATAAAATTTTCAAATATATTTTTATGCGTTATGAATTATTATATTAAAAATACTTTTTATTAAAATTAGAAATGTAATAAAATAAAATCAATTTCATATTTAGAATAAAAAATTTCAAATTAATTGATATGTTGAATTTGATTTTTAACCAAAAAATAAGAAACCAAGATTAAAAGTTATGCAAAATAAAGCTAAAATGAGGAAAAAGTGTTAAATTAATGGGTAAGTACCTAAAATATATTTAAAGGTATCAATAAATTATGCGGATACAATTATTCATGAACTATAAGAATTATCTTTTTAGTATGGATTCACATTTCATGTAAAATAACATTCCCTACACATCATAGAATGAGTATTTACAAAAAATTACATTCAAAATAAACTATAAAATTGTCCATTTTCAACCTAACTCAAATAAAAACTTTCCTTATATTTCTATGTAACACCTTGTAATTTTAAAATAATACAATTTTCGATAGAGTATACAATAATAAACACCAAGCCTAAACGAATCACAAAATATTATTATTTAAATGTTACCTAGATGTTGAATTGGAAGGTATAAATATGATTAAACTTATTATGAGAAATATATATAAATCATACTGAATAAAAATTTATTGATGAATTATTAGTAAATAAGTACTCAACTAACAGAAAAATCATTTTTTCTTGAAATATACATTTTCATCAAAAAACAGGTTTTATTTCTTTTTGTTAGAGAATATTTTAATTAATCTATGAAACATTTTTGGAATCATATTCTATAATATAATATTAGTTTTTAAATAATAATATATAAACTATCATTAATTTAATTTTTCTTATTTTTTGAAAAGATATATTTTTTCTTTTAATATTGAAAATACTGCATTTTATTGAAAAATGTATTTTTGTTTCTAGAATTTATAAATTCCATTTTGATTTAAAATGATTTAAAATTAAAATTAGTTCTATTATATTATAAATAATCCAATTAAATTCAATGAAACTAATTTTATAGTTTAATTTATTATAAAAACATTTTTATTCTTAAAATACATTTTTCTAAAAGAATTAGGTTTCGTTGCATTTTGAATTTTAATCTTAATTTAATTTCAAACACTAATAGAAATTGAATCTTAGAAAATGGGAAAAATATTTAGAATTGGGAGGTCCTAATATTGTAAATATATCCCTTTAATTTATAGTCATTATTAATAATAACCATATTATATAATTTTCACCACATTATGAGTAAATCAGGTAATTAAGGATAAAAATAACATGCCAAGGGTAAAAAATCTATCATAATACTTGAATTTATCCTATTGGACAAGTGGAGTTCGGAAATTTCTATCCAATTTTTTAATATATGGATGCTTGGTGCCATATTCCACAAATTTTTTCCTTTATAATATTTCAATAAAAAATAAAGTCCAAAATTTCAATTTTTTTACTTTTAATTTCTATATTATTTTGTGACATGGATAAATTTTTTTTTCATTATAAATTTTTATTTGGAAGATAAATTATTTTTGTATCATGGTAGTTTATTTAAAATTTTTAGTGATGAAATAATTACCTTAAAATCTTACGCAGTATTATTACAATATTTATTCAATTAGTAGAAAAATATAATACAACATTTTAAAAAAATTAAAGGTAATAAAATTGGGAGAATGGTAAATTTTTACAAATTTTTTATACAAACATAACAAAATATTTATGTTTAAAAGAATTATATTTTATTTAAATCATTGTCTTGATGTATTTAAAGTCAAATTAATTGAATTTTACCAAAATAATATTAATGATATTTTATGAAAATAATATATTATTAAATATTTTAAAATTAATAAAAATATTATATTCTTCCAATTGAATGAGGTAAGGTAAAAAACACGAACTATGGTCTATTTATTCATCTATTTTATTTTATGGTAATATTTTTGACCCTTCAAGGGTAAAATACTTTAATATCGCGGTTATTGTCATAAGGGATAACTTTGGGTTAAAATAAAAAATAAGGGAGAAAAGATCACATGAAAATTTTAAATTTTCTTTGGATGAGATGATTTTGACTCATACTTATATTATCTTATAATTATGTCAATTTATATCCACTTTATCTTGAAAATTAATTTATGTTAATTTAACACTTAGAAATTCTAAGAATGCTCTTCCCTTACTTATAAAACAACACCCCTCTCCTGTTATATCCACACTTCATGAGCCTTTTTGATAAAAAAATATCACACAAAATACCTTCCTAAAACCAATTATCAGATTATAAATGTTTTAGTTTGGATATAATATCATCTTTATAGGGATTAAGGTGTAAAAAAAGGAGGTTGTCTAAAGAAGATGTATAAATTTTAATAGAAGGTTTTAGTTTTATTTCTTATTCTATATTATTAATATATTATTTAAACATGATTAAATTATAATAAAAGTATATTAAATATATAAAGTCATTGTTATTCTAATTTAATAACCAATATCCATCCTCTCTTCCATCAAATGGGAAATAAAACCATTATTCTTTTTTATAAAGGACTACCACATCACGTATCGATGCAATTCATTCACCATCACCACCTATAAAAGAAGGTTATAATGATAAATTTAATGTTTATATATTATATTAATGAAATATTTATAATTTTTAAAATATAATATGTTATCTTATTTCTTATCTTTCTATCCATTGAAAAATTAAAACGTTATTTGCGCATACATGTGGACTAGAACCTCCACGAAGTGATGTGATTAGTTTTCCATCACAACAAAATATGGACGATTTATATAAGTTTATTTAAATAAACAATATGTTATTTATGATATGATAATCATTATGGAAATATAAAATAGTACTTATGTTTTTTACATCGTGATCTTTGGAAAATGGAAACGTTACAGATGTGTACACATGACTTATCGTCTCTATGATTGTAATGTGGTATATTTGTCATAAAAATAATTCATGGTAAGTTTTGGAATTATTATTTATATATAATAAGGATAAATATATCATTATTATTATTATTTATATGAAGGAATAATGAACACTTTTACCACAATCAACCTACTAAAGACATTTTGGACATATGAACTGAATATCATCAAAAAAAGCAACACGAACTTAATTGATTATGCGATTAAATATATCATGGTAATAAATATAATGAAAGGAATAATAAAATTTAAAATTTTTATTAGTAATGTAAATAATCAACATATGCTTATTATTCTAGAATAAAAAGAACGTGCATGATGAGTTAAACCTGAGGTAATGGATTTAATATCAATTTTCTTTCATTGAGGAATATTTTAATGTTATGCATCAAATTCATTTTATATGGTGTATATAGTAACCTTTTAAATGTTATATCATGTATCCTTAATAATTCATGGTAACTTATGTTTCAATTAAAATTATTTAAACTAAGAGGATTTGACTTGAAAGTTACCAAGTGGTAAGCGGTTTCTTAAATTAATTTCCATTCATTAGAAAATTATTCTACTTAATTGACTATGTTATTCCTGGATTATATGTGAAATAAAATACTATTATATTATATTGTATCTATAATTTATTTGGAATTATATTTTTTTCAAAACATTAATTCATTTATTAACTCTCACATCAATTATATGATATTTGAAAGGGTTATTCAACTGAAATAGTTTTCATTGGGACATAAGTTATATAATACCCCTACATAATTTTAGGAGGTGCATATAAATACCCTTTAATATGTTATATAATTAATCTCTTTATATTAATGGTTTTTAAAGTTTCATTTGGAGTTATTTATTTCACAGGGGTTGTGATTTGAAAGTTACTAAAGTGGTAAGAGTTTATTTCATAATCCCATTATTATTTGGGATTGTTTATATTTACGTCTCCATTAGGGGATGTATTTGACCTTTCTCTCTTGAACCTAATATATTTTATTATATTCTGCTTTTTCCTAAAATAAAAAATTTTAATTTCATTTTCATTTTCCTCTCTCTATGTAATCAATATTCTGAAATATTTTTTTAAGGAAAACCTTCTTTTTTTCCAAACTCGGTTGAAAATATTTTTCCATGTTAATATTTTACATAAAAAATTTAAGAATATTTTTACTAGTATTCAATGAATAATTAAATAAATTTTCCCTATGTTTTAATTTTAAAAAAATGGTTTAAATGGAATCTTCTTATCAATTTCCCAATGAGATACTTTGTGACCTTTTTATAGAAGTATGAAAAGAATTTTTCTTTAAATTATATAACATGAACAAAATTTTCAACCATTATGAAAGATCAATTATTTTATGCTTAATTTACATGTTTCCATGATTATTTAAAAATAAAATATTTTTCCTCATATTTTGGATTTTTTTTAAAGTTAATTTCCAAGTGAAAAGGGTATTTTACTCAAGAAGTTTTTTAATAATATTTTTATGATATTTATATTCATCAAAAAATACAAACCTTTATTTTACTTATATTCTATTAGGGATATACTGTAAGGATTTAATTCTTATTATTCCTTTGGATGGTTAATAATAAGTTTGATTGGAAAAGTATTGAAATTATGTATACTAGTTGTTCTTATATGAATAGTTTTGGATTATTAAGGACTAGTTGTATTATTTATTTATATATGGAATTCATTGAAATTAGTAAGTGATAAGGGGGACCCATTATATCCCCTAAAATAATCAGTAGGTATCATGAGACAAATTAGTTTTGGTATTTGGCCAAGGAATTTCCCATTTCTATATAATATCTTAGCATGAAGCCTCAATGATGTGTTTAAGATGTCTTGGAATGAGGTATAAACAACAAGTTTATGATGTATGGCATTATACATTATATCATTATTAAATTAACTATTGAAATAAATGTGATTATTTATAACATCCATGGATAAGTTTCAATATCATGTGATTATTTATATAGAAATATTTGATCATCATTCACTCCTGCCATATTAATCCTCATTATAAATTAATTGAATAAATGGATTGTTTTTTCTATTACTTACCTTTCCATATTATTCATGAATTATTTACTCATGATATCTTCCAAAATATGTAAACATTGATGATAATTTGATATCAACATTATTTTGTTTCCTTTATTTGGATATAAATAAGAAATATTTGAATGATTTGAAAGATGGAAAATAATTACTTTCACTATGTCATATTTTGTTTTTTCAAATGAAGTGTGAGATTAATGTATGCATATAGTTTACCAAGACTACTAAAATATTTGGTCTTCTAGGATGTGATCAATTGAATATTTTTATAATGTAATAAAGTAACTGCCTACTATGGGCTACCGAGTTTTGGGTCTTTATAGTTGGTATTAATGAAAATTTAGTAGAATCCTTAAGAGCTAGATTTAGGAAAACATATATTAAGTAACATAACCATATAAAAAACTATAAGGATGTGTCTCATTATAGAATAAATTCATAAAGTTTTTGGTAAGGTATAAATTATTATTTTTCCTATAAATATATCCCTTTATGGATACTACAAGTGGATATGGTTTCGGGAAAACTGTATAAAGGGGTGATAACCATGAAAAGAGTTTTTTGAGTATATCTCAACTATCAATTGGGTGCATGGTGTATGTTTCATTACTATGCAACATGTTTTAGAATCTTGGGGGATATGTTTGGGTTAATTAAAATATAATTTATGAACCATTATGATGAATGAGAGAACATAACCTATAAAAACCTATGATATTCTATAGTGATATGGGATAAATTTAAAGTGTCTTGAGTTGAAAAGTATAAGGTTGATCATATGTTTAAGGGAATAAATACTATTATTGAGGATTTATGTGATGAATGTTTAATACAATTAATGATATTTCGGGAGACATTTATGAGAATACTTCCATTTGGTCTAGTATATGGGAAAATGTTGTTTATGGTTTAATAATTTTATATTTTATGGATATAATTTTAAATTTATTCATAACCATTATGGATAATATGATCTTTGATGTTAACCTAATAATGGGTTATTATAGTTTTGGAAAATATTTTCTATTGTATAGATAAACACAGGATTGAAAAGTTATTTGGCGATTAAGTGATTAATGTTATTTTAGAAAAATAATAAAATATTTTTTGGGAACATTTTATTGTTATGGTAAATAGAATATTGTTAGATAATATGGGATTTTATTTGAGGAATAATGTTTGAATTATCATTTGGAAGCGTATATGATTTTAACATGGTTTTATGGTGGTTTAGGATATTAATAGAAATTATTAGCATATTTTAGAGATTATGTGATTATAGAATATAAATTTTTAGATATATGAATTTATGAGTGATTAATGTTTTTTAGAGATAAATTTTCTTTGGAGAATATGTTATCAAGTTCCTCTAATTTATATGTTTTGAACTTAGAGTATTTTACAGGGTTATTTTTGGAATGTTTAGAGTTTAATTTTCGATGTTATTATTGAGGACTTAAATATTTATATATAAATTAATTTTTTTTGGATATTAACTTACCTTGTTCTAATAATTTTAGTTTTAGGTTAATATTTAAATACAATAGGAATATATTTTTATCCTTTTATGGATTATATGGTTGTTAGAGGTCAATTTTAGTTTATTAGACATGAAAAATTCATCTTGAATACTCATCATTTGAATAAAATAAGAAATTAAGATGTGAATTGATTAATGGATTAAATTAAATATGTAAAATATGTATATTTACTTATATTATTAGTCTATATGGTAAAGTAATCACTCAACATTTGAAAAAATATCTTAAAAGGAAAAAAATATCATTTTACCTTTATTTTGAGGAATTGATTGTCTTTTCACCCCTCACTAGATTATGTTTTTTTGGTAATTAATTTTCTTATAATAATTCACTTTATTATGATCAATGTTCTTTATTAATCTCTATTATTAATTAGAAATTACTTTTTCCTCAATGTCCATATTTTCAGTTCCCACTAATGTTCACCTATTTGGAATCCTAGTAATGTGTTATTCTAGAGGACCTTCATACATCCCTTTCCTTTTATTTAATAGGAAGTATTATTACTCTTTTTTATAATAAGAGTTTTCATCAAAAGATTTTTTTAAATATCAAACCCTTGATTACTGAGAAAAGTTTCAAATTGTGAAGATGTGATTTATTGAATGGGGAGAGTATAACACCCTGATATTTTAAAAGAATATCATTTTCAATAACGTATAGGAATCACAAAACCCAGCCTAAAAGAACAATAAAATATTATTATTTAAATTTTATCTAGATATTGGATAAATGGATATGAATATTACTAACCATTTTATAAAAATATGTAAATATCCTACTCAATATAAAGACATTTATTAACTCTTTGGAAATAAGAACCTAATTTTTATCAAAGTCATTTTGTTCTTTAAAATTTCATTTTACACTAAAAATGGTTTTTATTTATCTTTGTGAGAGAATATTATAATTTATTTCAAAAAAAATATAAATTTTATGTAATAAAAATAATATCATATTTTAAACCAGTTTATCAAAATTAGTTTATAGTGAATTTTTGATATTTTTATGAAAATATTAACTTTCCACTAAATAGTGAAAAATAATGTTTTTTTATTGAATATAATATTTTTTTTCAATAATTTATAGATTTACATTTTTTATAAATGGTTTAAACTAAAATTAATTATATTATATTATGGGTAAGCCAATTAAGTTCATTAGAACCAATGTTTTGGTTGAATTTGGTATAAAAATATTTTATACTTAAAATCAATTTTTCTTAAAAAATTATTTTTCATTACATTTTTAATTTTTATATTAAATTAATTTATTCTATAGTAGCCCATTCCTTTTACAAATATTATTATATGATTCTAAAATATAAATATCCATTAATATAACACAAGGATCATAAAATCCTAACATCTTTGGATGACTAGGTTCATAATACATCATAGAAAACTAAGACATTGCATCATTATTTTATTCTCCATGGTTTGATGATAAATATTAATTTGATATCCTAAATATACATAGGTTAACCTGGGGAATACATTAAATAAAGGGGTGAGATAAAAATCCCAGTATGGAAGTAAACACGATAAGGAGGCATGACATGTGAGTCAAATGTATAACATGATATCATAAAAGAGAAGGAACTTGAGAAATAAATGGAATCATAACATAAAGTGAATGGTATCATATGAACATAGAAAAATAGGAAATTTAAAAATACATAAAACATGAAACAAATATAAGTTAATTCTAACTTCTAAGACAACATCACATGGTGGATGGAGTCCCATAATGGATTAAGTTCACACTCTAATCCCATACATGACGTATCAAGAGTCTAAAACAATACCCAATGTGTTTGAGGTAAATATAATTATAATAAAACCTATCACATTCATTTTATGTACATTAGTATCCATGGAACACAAGTATTTCAATCATATGGAAAAAACATAAGAATTACTCATTGAAAGAAATGGGTTTCATAATCTTGTATCATAACATATCAAAAGAGATTCCTTAAAGAAATTATTTGAGAGATGGTCATAAAAAATATATTACCCAATAAAAGGAAGGGAGAATAAGATAGGTGTACATTTTAGAGACATATATAAAAAATTTATAATCATTCTATAACTTTAAAGAGAGATAAAGTGAGTTATGGAGATAATGGGCATAACATGAAGAAAAAGGTGGATTAAAAAGGACCCTTAACTCAATCCTTATTTATCACATTAATTTTTTATCTACATAAATAATAAACATAAGTTAATTATTTACCTTATTAATCACATTTATATAGCTTATTATTCGTTTAATTTTATTCATTACCACGTTATATTAAATTACTTAATCATTTAATTTCACGTCGAATGTTTTGATGATGTTCAACTCGTATGTCCAAAATCACTTTGGTAAGCTAGATAAGGTCAAATATATTATTAATTAATAATATATATAATGGAAACCATGAAATAATTAGCATTTTTATACATTAATTACCCTCTCAAAATCAACCATGAATATAAGGACCTGACCTTAAACATGTCACGACCCGTCCCCCGGGGCCCATGTCATAACTACCCCAAGCCCACCTTCCATAGGCCAGGGGCTGGAGACTAGCACCAAAGGGGTATATCCCTAAACTTGGAAGGCATTGCCCTTATAACCGTAAATAAACACATCAGAGTACACAACTGGAAGCAAAACACTAAGTAAAAACTGTATACAAAAAGTGTGCTGGAAAGTAAAAGGGTCCGAAAATACAAGCCCAACTGTAAAGTACAAGTACAACTGAAAAATGGACAAATAGCTGGAAGGTAAAGAGAAGCTCCTGGATCGTCCTCCGAGGTTCCTACCTGAAGGGTAGGTATAGATGGCCACCTCAACACTCCATGTCCATCAGACTCCTCTGTGTACCGACTCATCGAAAGGTCCACCTCCAAGTACCGTCCAGTCCTGGTGATCTCGGCCTCCGTCAGTGCTGTCCGTCGTTTGCATACAATACAATGAGGTGTGGGCATAGCCTGTGCAAGGGTGAGTATAACGATACTCAGTAGGGATCCTGATACCCTCAAGGTCCCACAAAATCCAACAAGGATAAATCATAAATTACAAAATCAACGGATAACCATTACTTAGGTATATGCCCATACATATACCTAAGTTATCTAGTAACCCATCTCAATCATGAGGAAACACAAAATCCAAAGACTCGGCTCAAACCAGGATTTTTATTATCGAAACCATGGCTGGTGGAAGACTCCTCCTCTATCGAGTACAGTGTGTCTTCCATGTCACACAGAGGCGCTTCCCACTACTGAAAAAAAACCTATACCAACGGTTTGGAACCGTTGGTATAGGCCCCAAAACCGTTGGTATAGGCTATACCAACGGTTTGGAGGAACGTTGCCAAGTAAGCCATGACAATAGTTCTATACCAACGGTTTTGGGAAAACCGTTCGTATAGACCTATACCAACATTTTTGAAAACCGTTGGTATAAGTAATATGAAAATCTATACCAACGGTTCTCAAAACTGTTGGTATATGTATTTTAAAAAAAAAACATTCGCTGGGATTTGATCCCAGAACCTCTAGTTTATAATTGAATGACTTAATCACTAACCTAACATGACTTTTGTGAACATAATTTCATAAATATATATGTATTGTTTAAATTATTTTAAATTTTGATTTATATAATGTTCTCGGTAAGAAGATTCGTTAAAAAATCGAAGGACCTATACCAACGGTTCTCAAAACCGTTGGTATAGGTCCTTGGATTTTGGGACCTATACCAATGGTTTTGGCCAAACCATTGGTATAAGGTCTCTATAAGGGACCTATACCAACGGTTTGGCCAAAACCGTTGGTATATGTACCCCCCATACCAACGATTTTCCCAAAACCGTTGGTATAGGTCCATATAAGTGACTTATACCAACAGTTTTGGCCAAACCGTTGGTATAGGTTCAAATTAATGAACTATACCAACGATTTGGCCAAAACCGTTGGTAAAAGTCATATTTATAGTAGTGTCCCACTATCCTTGGACTGTTAAGGAACTCCACCTGTCGAGTATCGTGGGTCTGCCATGTCACACAGAGGCGCTCCCCACTGTGGGTCTGCCATGTCACATAGAGGCGCTCCCCCTAATAGCATGTAGAGGTACTTCTCTTGTCGAGTACCGTGGGTCTTCCATGCTAACACAGAGGCGCTACTCCTCCATGGGTTTTCCGGGTCACAAAAAGGTGCTCCACACTAGGCGATTTGAGTCACTCCGAGTCAAATCGGTGAAGCAGTCATCAGATCTCAACCAGCTACTAGGTCTCTGTACTCTGTATGCTCGCCACCAGAAGGATCAACTCCATGATCTGCTGGTCGCTACTCCAAGTGTCATGAAGTCACATGTATAAGTATCTCAAATGACCGCCATGTCATAGGGGTCTCAACGCAATAGACGGTGCGTCAATCGGATGCTCGGTCTGTGAGTTATTAGCCTTTTAGTCCCAAGGGCCCGGTTGGATTCGTGTACGAACCAACTCGACCATATCTCAACTATACCCCGAACTTCAGTGGGGTATACTCAAAGGACCGTCTCTCATCGAGATTACCAGTGCCAATGACATCTCGTCAAACGGACATCCGGTGCCACAGATATGGCCAAAGTAAGCAAAGGGGTCGGTAGTGGACTCGGGTCCGGTCCGACCTAGTCGGACCGACTCGGCCAAACCCAGTCTGGGCCGACCTGGTCTGGGTCAACCCTTGATAGACCTGATGGGTCTAACCCAGCCCGTTGGGTGGGTCAGCCCACTAAGTTATGCCCAGTCCGATGGGCCCGGCCCAGCAGATTGCGAGCGTGGTTCGGCCTGGATGCAACCACGCAGGCGGCTTAGCCCAAAGGCCAGGGCCAGTTCGGCCAGCGCCACGAGGGGTGAGACTCAGGAGGTCAGTGGACAGGAGGCCAGTGGACAGGCCTCGCGGGGCGCGGGCAGGCCGGATGGTCGCTGTGCAGGCTGCGGGTGCACCAAGCAGGGCACGATGGCATGCGGGGGTGACGGGTATGGTGTGGGGGCACCGGGCAGGCCACTGGTAGGGCTGTGCAGGCCGCGGTGGTGCACGGGCAGCGCACAGGGGCACCAGGCAGGGAGCCGGCAGAGCCGGGCTGTGCGCGAGCAGGCGGCGCAGGGCACAGCGGCACGCGGGCAGGGGGCGCGGGGCACGACGGCACGCGGGCAGGCGGCGCGGGGCGCGGCGGCACGCGGGCAGGCATCGCGGGGCACGACGACACACGGGCAGGCGGCGCGGGGCGTGGCGGCACACGGGCAGGTGGCGCGGGGCAGCACGCGGGTAAGTCACGGTTCGCGAGGCGGGGCGTGGTGGTGTTTGGCTGGAAGTATAGGTGTGTCGTGGGGGCGGTGCGATTCGCGGAGGCCGCGGGTAGCGCGGCCTTCGTCGTTTCCACCTACATTGCCGTCACCTCATCGCCATGTCGAAGAATCATTACAGAAGAACGACAGAGGGAGTTGGGCCATGTTATTTTGGCCCGAACCCTCCTCGTTTAGAGATGATAACATTTGGATCATCAGAATGAAGCTCAACAATTAATTACAACACATTGTATCAATTTTTCATTCGATGAAGAGAGGAAGAAAGGGAAGAATCAACATACAATAACCCCTACCTTATTATTTACTGTTCGTCGTTCATTGACATTTGAATTCGTGGGAAGAAGATGAAATAATTCGTCATTCATCACGTCCGCCACGCTCTCCGAATCCCAAGTAGAGTCGGTCGCGGAAGGCACTCCACATCGGTACGATTCAAGGAAAGAATTCGAAGAAGAAATCCGACATTATTCCCATTCTTTGTTGGGAGGAGCATACTTCATTGGGAGTACTTTTCTACCAAGATCCTCTCAATTCCACCAAAAGAGAAATTCCAACAAAATAATATTAGATTAGTCGTCTAATATTACGTCGTCACACCAATTCAAAAAGGATAATTAAAAACCCAACACTACCAAATTAAATGCACTAGTGTTGTCTCATTAATTTGGAGGATGCCAAGAGGATCTCCTTAATAAAACATATGCGTTGGAACACTTAACTACGTAGGGAGGTCAAAAGGATCTCCCTCATTAATGAGGTAGAGTGGATAGGTTTCATCATCCACCATCAATAGGGGTCGGGTGGTCCCCACCCCTATCATCAATAAGAAGGTTACGCGGATCAGGTGGTCCCCACCTCAATTATCCTCCCATGGGAGGTTATTCTTGGGTGGACCCCACCACCATAACCTCTCATGGAAAGTTAGGGTGTGGTGGTCCCACCACCAACTCTTAATGGGAGGTTTTAACTGACATACTCAACACATGGCATCTTAAAAATAAAATAAAGTGTTGTACTTTATTTTATTATTATTTTTTATAAAAAGCCAAAAAACTAACTTTTATTCTCGACCAACTACCGTCGAGGTGAAAGTCTTATTAAGCAAATACTGGCACTGCGAGTTCAACGGTGCCCTCATATTTCAATTCTGAGCACCCGTTCAAAAGTTATAAAATCCTGGTTGTACCTTTACTGAACGTACCTGAACAAAACTTCAGAAATTGATTTTTGGGCACACCGGGCCTTGGAATCAAGCGCCGTAAATTTTTTCGGACTCGTAAAATTCACAAGTATTAAATAAAAAATTTTCCACTGGATTTATGGGTCTTTACATTCTCCCCACCTCAGGGCTTTACGTCCCTGTAAGTTACAACTCAAACTAAGGAAACAAAATGGGGTACTGAGCACGCATCTGAGCCTCCCGCTCCCATGTACTCTCCTGGAGGTTCTTGTGCTGCCTGAGAACGTGTACTAGAGTTCTCGACCGTCCACATAGGACCCGCTCCTATCGATCGTCAATATCTATTGGAACCTCTATAAAATTCACCCGGCCATCGATGTCCATCTCTCCATGGTCGATGATGTGGGAAGGGTCGTGCACATATCTCCTCAGCTAAGATATGTGGAAGACATCGTTCACCCGGTGCAACTGAGGTGGAAGAGCTAAGCGGTAATCCACCTCGCCTAATCTACTGAGGACCTAGAAAAGTCTGATGAATCACGAAGATAACTTTCCACCTCATCCAAATCTATGTAAACCTCATCGAGGTGAGACCCGTAGAAAGACGTGGTCGCCATCCTTGAACTCTAGAGGCCTCTGTCTCCTGTTAGCATACGACTTATGTCTGCTCTGTTCATTATTCATCCACTCCTGGATGATCTGTACCTCCTCGATGGTAGATCACACCATCTTTGGTCCCCCCAACACTGACTCCCTAGGGTTTGTCCAGCACAAAGGTGATCTGAAAGTTCACCCGTACAAGGCCTCAAAGGGTGCCATACCGATGGTGGAGTGATAGCTATTGTTGTAGGAAAACTCTACCAATGATAAGTGATACTCCCAGCTGCAACCATAATTGAGGACAAAAGCATGGAGCATGTCCTCGAGGGTCTGAATGGTCTGCTCAGTCTGACCATCCATCTGAGGATGGAAGGAGGTGCTCAAGTGAAGCTGTGTCTCGAAAGATCCCTACAACCCCTTCGATATCCGAGAAGTAAATTGTGCATCATTATTGGAGAAAATTTATGAAGGTATACCATGTTTACACACAATTTCCTGCATGTATAGGTGTCCCAAGCTCTCCACTGAACCCTACTCTCTGATCCGTAGGAAGTGGGCTGACTTGGTGAGTCGATCGACGATCACCCAAATCGAGTCGTGACTCCTGGATGTATGTGGAAGACCTGTCAAAAAGTCCATGGATATCCCATCCCACTTCCACTATGGGACCTCTAATGGATGAACCAAGCCTGCTGGTACCTGGTTCTCTGCCTTCACTTTCTGACAAGTGAGGCATCGTGAGACAAACTCCACTATTGCCTTCTTCATACCTGGACACCAGTGCTGTCGTCGAAGGTCCTGGTACATCTTCACCACTTATGGATGTACCGCTAGATGGGAGGTGTGAAACTCCCTCAACACCTCCTCTTGAATTGCAACTGGTACCAAGGTATGTCCCCTGAAGAGGATGACATGCTCTCCACCTTTAGAAAATCCATCAGGTGCTTGCCCTGTGGATATCTGAGCACGTCGTGTCTCACAGTCAGTATCCCCATGCTGTGCTTCCTTGACTCACTGAAGGAGTGGGGGAGTGACTGTAAGAGACTGTAGGAATGCTGCTCCATCTCTATCCATGAAGGATATCTATAAGGCATCTAGCTGCTCTGTTGCCTCTCCTAATAGCTGAATACCAGTCCTCCTGCTGAGCGCATCTGTGACAACGTTCCCCTTTCAAGAAGTATAGACTATCTCGAAGTCATAATCCTCGAGGAACTCAATCCAATGCCACTATCTTAGATTCAGGTCCTTCTGGGAGAATATATACCTGAGACTCTTGTGATCATAGTACATGGTAAAACATTCACCCATCAGATAGTGCTGCCACATCTTCAAGGTGAAGACCACTACTGCTAATACCAGGCCATGGGTAGCGTAGTTATACGCATGCTGTCTCACCTGCTGAGAACCATATGCAATAACTGATCGATCCTGCATCAGTACACACCCGAGTTCGGTCCCTGATGCATCGCAGTAGACTACGTACCCTACACCTTCCTCTAGAAGTCTCAATATAGGGTTACTAGTCATCCTCTGCCTCAGCTCCTGAAAGCTCTGCTGGCACCTCTTTGACCACATGAAGGGTTTCCCCTTATTTGTCAAGGCTGATAGTGGTGCTGCAACTCCAGAGAAGTCTAGAACGAACCTCCAATAGTATCTAGCCAAGCCCAGGAAACTCCGTATTTCCGTCACACTTTTAGGTGGATCCCAAGTAAGTACCGCCTCGATCATCACTGGATCTACTGCAACTCCAGCCTCCGAGATAACATGTCCCAAGAAGTGAACCTCTTGAATCCAAAACTAGAACTTAGAGATCTTACCATAAATTTGGTTCTCTCAGAGTGTGTCCAGTACGACCCGTAAATGGTAGTCATGCTCCTCCTCAATTGTCGAGTAGATCAAAATGTCGTTGATGAAGAATACGACAAAGCGATTGAGGTAAGGCAGGAAGATCCTGTCCATGAGACTCATGAACACTGCTGGAGCGTTGGTTATGCCGAAGGGCATAACCAAGAACTCATAGTGGCCGTAACGACACCTGAAGGCCATCTTATGCACATACTCATCTCGAACTCTGAGATGGTGAGAACCTGATCTGAGGTTTATCTTCGATAACCACCGTGATCCCTTCAGCTGATCAAAGAGGTAGTCAATCCTCGGGATTGGGTACTTGTTCTTCACGGTCACCTGGTTCTGGAAACGGTAGTCAACACAGAGCCTCAAGCTCCCATCCTCCTTCTTGGTGAACAGAATTGGGGCTACCCAAGGAGAAACACTGGGCCAGATGAATCCCTTCCCCTGTAAGTCCTCCAGCTGTACTCGCAGCTCACGAAACTCAACGGAAGCCATCTGATATGCTGGTGTAGATATTAGTGCCATCCTGAGGTAAAATTCAATGTAGAAGTCCAACTATCTATGAGGAGGTAGTCCTGAAACATTTTCAAGGAAAACATTCGTGTACTGGTACACCACTACAGGATAAGTCGGACTCTCCACATCAACTGCTCCGAGGGTAAGGAAAGCCAACTGGTGAGTGATCGGCTGCACCCTCCTCTGAGTAAGTCTGTCCTGTGCTGCAAAGGTTCCATTCTCACTGGTGAAGATGAACCTGGTCCCATAAATGTGGACACACCGCACTTTGCACTTAATACAGTCAATCTGAGCATGGACTATAGATAACCAGGCCATACCCAAGATGACGTCGTAAGGCCTCAACGCTGCTATGAGGAGATCCCAACCGAATCTCTCGCCTCCTAGAGTAAGCTCACACTACCGGAACCAGTGTGTAATTGTCGAGTCTACTCCCGTAAGAGTCTCTAGCCATAAGGATCGAGCCGACAACTCCATCGGAATCTCCGATCTTCGTACGAGGGCAGTGGAAATGAAAGAGTGACTAGCACCTATGTCTATAAGAACTGCAGCTAAGGTGGAGTAGACACAGATAGTACCTCGAATCATCTACGGAGCACCATGGTCGTATTCCTCAGCTGCCTAAAACTGATCTCTCCCCTATCCACCAACTCCCTGCGGTCGGGGTGGTCCTCCTAGTGGTGGTGGCGGTAACACCTCGTAACATCGTCCAACACCAGTTGATCGACCAGTTCCTCTGACACGTCCGCCTACGCCCTGCGTACCGCCTCAATCGAATCTCTACCTCTACCTAGGAGGTCCGTCAACTATCTGCTGATCATCAGCACAGCAGGTCAGATAGTCACGAGCCATGTGACCAAGCCCGCAGCATGAGTAACACCACCTAATACCAGAATGTGTGTCTCTGCTCTGTGTGCCCCGCACAACTAATCCTGAGTCATGTGGTCGACCACCTGTAGGTCTGGTCCTCTTGGACCTCTGCGACATCTATCTACTGCCAGCTACAGAAGAATCCACTACATGTTATCTAGTGGTGGATCTCACTGCTGGAGACTGCTCAGCAAGGAAACTCTCCACTATGAGGGCTCTCTCTAACACCCCCGCTTGCTTCGAGATGCTGAGGGAGATCACCGAAGCTCTGATCTCCCGCCTGAGTCCCTACTCGAAGGTCCGGGCCTTAAAGAACGGGTCTCGTACCATATCGGTGGAGTAGCATGAGAGGTTGGTGAACCTTGATTAGTACTGCTCCACCGTCATGCTACAATGCCATAGATGTAGTAGCTCCTGTATCCACACTTCTCGAAGGGTGGCTGAAAAAAAATCCACCCAGAACAGGCTCTCGAAGTCTTCCCAAAGAAGTGTCGCCTCGTCATGAACCTAGAGCATCAGGCTCCACCATCTTCCTGCTGTTGTCTAAAGAAGGTTGGCATCAAGGATCACCATAAAGTCTGCTGGTGTCCCTATTAGCCTGAAGACTCTCACCACAGCCTCCAGCCAATCCTCAGCTGCCTGTGGGTCCGTCTCTTCCCAGAACCTGGGTGGCCTCTAGAGCTGGAACTCGTGCAACGTGATCAAGTGGCGTGCATCATCTATTGCTGGGGCTGGTGGCATCGGCGGCCCAACGGGCAGTAGTACCACTGGTGCCTCTGATAGTGCCTCAAATGGAAGAGGGCCCTACACCGAAGCCTCGTCGCTGGGTGCGATGTGAGTATGTACGACTCTCGGGGCTCTAAATGGTTGTCCATGGGGAGGCATCCTGAAAGGTACAGATGCGACACAGTCAAAAGACTATACCTGGTGAGCTGACCTAGTTGAGCTGACTTAAAGAAAAACTTTTGAAAACACACACGCAATCAGTGTTTTCGTGCACAAAGTCAGAAATCAGAAGTCAGGGTCCTGGTGTATGGATACGTCGGCCACCCACACCAACACTAGACTCCCTGAACTAAAAACTACACTTAGTACCCTTAACAATATTGTTTAATAGAAAGGAAATATCAGTGTCCTATGTTCTGCGGTATAACCGACTCCTATGATACCAATTTTTCATGACCCGTCCCCCAGGGCCCCTGTCGTAACTACCCCAAGCCCGCCTTCCATAGGCCAGGGGATAACGACTAGCACCAAAGGCCTATATACCTAAACTGGGAAGGAATTTCCTTTATAACTGTAAAAAAACACATCATAGTACACAACTGGAAGCAAAACACTAAGTAAAAACTCTATACAAAAAGTGCACTGGAAAGTAAAAGGGGCCAGAAATACAAGCCCAACTGTAAAGTACAAGTACAACTGAAAAATGGACAAATAGCTGAAAGGTAAAGAGAAGCTCCTGGATCTTCCTCTGGGGTTCCTACCTAAAGGGTAGGTACAGATGGCCACTTCAGCACTCCACGTCCATCAGACTCCTTTGTGTACCGACTTGTCGAAAGGTCCACCTCCGAGTACCATCCAGTCCTGGCGCTCTCAGCCTCCGTCAGCGTTGTCCGTTGTTTGCATCCAACACAACGAGGTGAAGTCATAGCCCATGCAGGGGTGAGTATAATGATACTCAGTGGGGACCCCGAGACCCTCAAGGTCCCACAAAATCCAACAAGGATAAATCAAAAATTACGAAATCAACGGATAACCATTACTTAGGTATATGATAATACATATACCTAAGTTATCTAGTAACCCATCTAAATCATGAGGAAATACAAAAGCCAAAGATTCAGCTCAAACCAGGATTTTTATTATCAAAACCATGGATGGTGGAGTACTCCTCCTCTATCGAGTACAGTGAGATTGCCGCGTCACATAGAGGCGCTTCCCACTATCCTTGGACTGCTGAGGCACTCCTCCTATCAAGTACCATGGGTCTGCTGCATCACACAGAGGCGCTCACCCTAATAGTCTACAAAGGTACTCCTCCTGTCGAGTACCGCAGGTCTGCAGTGCTCACACAGAGGCGCTCCTCCGCCATGGGTCTGTCGCTTCACATAGAGGCACTCCCCACTGGCTAGTCGAGTCACTCTGAGTCGAATCGGTCAAGTAGTCGGCAGATCTTAGCTAGCTAATAGGTCTCCCTACTCTGTCTGCTCATCACCAGAAGGATCCGTTCCACGAGATACCGGTAGATACTCCAAGTGTCATGAATTCTCACGTAGAAGTATCTCAAAGGACCACCATGTCATAGGGGTCTCAACGCAACAGAAGGCGCGTCAATCAGACGCCTGGTCTGTGAGTTATTAGCCTTTTAGTCTCGGGGGACTGGTTGGATTCGTGTACGAACCAACCTGACCATATCTCAACTATACCCCGAACTCCAGTGGGGTATACTCAAAGGACCGTCTATCATTGATATTACCAGCGCCACTGACGGCTCGTCAAACAGATGTCCGGTGCCACAGATATGGCCAAAGTAAGCAAAGGGGTTGGTAGTGGACGCGAGTCCGGTCCGACCCGGTCGGATCGACTCGGCCCAACCCAGTCTGGGCTGACCTGATCTGGGTCAACCCGGACAGACCCGATGGGTCTGACCCAAATTGTTGGGTGGGTCCGCCCACTATGTTAGGCTCGATCCGTTGGGCCCGGCCCAACGGATTGCGAGGGCGGTTCGGCTCGGATGCCGCCACGCAGGCGGTTCGACCCGAAGGCCGGGACTGGATCGGCCAGTGCTGTGAGGGATGATGGCAGGCCAGATGATCACTGGGAAGTGTGCGGTGGCATGAAGGCAGCGCATGGGGGCACCGGGATGAATACGGGGGTGTCAGGCAAGCCTCCAATAGGGCTGGGTAGGCCGCGGTGGCACAGACAGAGCTGGGCGACGCGGGCTGTGGCGGCACACAGGCAGGCGGCACGAGGCGCGAAAGTGAACGGGCAGGCAGCGCAGGGCGCGGCGGTGCGCAGCCAGGCCGCGGGGCAGGCCAGAGCATACAGAGCAGCACGCGTGTAAGCCACGGTTCGCACGGCGGGGCGCAACGGTGTTCTGCCGGAAGTATAGGTGTGCTGCGGGGGCGATGCGATTCGCAGAGGCCGCGGGTAGCACGACCTTCATCATTGTCGCCTACGTTGCCATCGCCTCATCTCCATGCTGAAGAATCATTAATAAAGAATGACAGAGGGAGTCGGGACATGTTAGTTTGGCTCGTACCCTCCACGTTTAGAGATGATAACATTTGGCTCATCAGAATGAAGCTCAACAATTAATTACAACACTTTGTATCAATTTTTCATTCGATGAAGAGAGGAAGAAAGGGAAGCATCAACATGCAATACCCCCCTATGTTATTATTTTCCATTCATCATTCGTTAACGTTTGAAGTCGCGGGAAGAAGACGAAAGAATTCGTCATTCGTCGCGTCCACCGTGCTCTCCGAAACCTGAGTTGAGTCGGCCGCAGAAGGCGCTCCACATCGGTAGGATTTGAGGAAAGAAGTCGAAAAATAAATCTGGCATTCTTCACGTTCTTTGTTGGGAGGAGCGTTCTTCGTTGGGAGACCTTTTCTCCCAAGCTCCTGTCAATTCCACCAAAAGAGAAATGCCAATGAAATAATATTAGATTAGTCGTCTAATATTATGTTGGCACACCAATTCAAAAAGGATAATTAAAAACCTGGCTCCACCAAATTAAATGCACAAGTGTTGTCTCATTAATTTGGAGGATGCCAAGAGGATCTCCTTAATAAAACATATGCGTTGGCATAATTAACTACGTAGGGAGGTCAAAAGGCTCTCCCTCATTAATGAGGGAGAGTGGATAGGTTTCATCATCCACCATCAATAGGGGTCGGGTGGTCCCCACCCCTATCATTAATAGGGAGGTTATGCAGCTTAGGTGGTCCCCACCTCAATTATCCTCCCATGGGAGGTTATGCTCAGGTGGGACCCACCACCATAACCTCTCATGGGAGGTTAGGGTGTGGAGGTCCCACCACCAACTCCCAAGGGGAGGTTTTAACCAACACTCTCAACACATGGCAGCTTAAAAATAAAATAAAGTGTTGTATTTTATTTTATTATTTTTTTTATAAAAATCCAAGAACTAACTTTTATTCTCGACCAACTGCCATCGAGGTGAAAGTCTTCTTAAGTGAATACTGGCACTGCGAGTTCAACTATGACCTCAGATTTCAATTCTGAGCACCAGTTCAAAAGTTATAAAATCCCGCTTGTACGTTTACTGAACATACCTAAACAAAACTTCAGAAATTGATTTCCGGGTACACTGGGTCTCGGAATCAAGTGCCGTAAATTTTCACGGACTTGTAAAATTCCCATGTATTTAAGAAAATTTTTTCCACGGGATTTACGGGTCTTTACAAAAAATTACATAATCTTGAATTAAATGAATAATTCATATTGAGGATCTTTTCAGGTTTAGAGTTTTAGAGAATTAGGCCATAACTATTACATTACATCTTAAAAATTACAAAGAAGAAAATTCTACTAAGTTTCCATTTTTTTCATAAAATAAAAACTCTTGAAAAAAAGAGTCATGTCTAGTTCCTTGTTTTTGACAGCGTGACTTTCCCTTGATCCCATCCTTGACCCGATTCATTTTTAAGTCCTATGAAAAACATTTTAAAAATATGGGATGAGCATAAAAAGCTCAATAAGGGTTATAAGATAAAGAAAGATAACATTTGTACATAAATACATACTAATCATAAGCTCACACCTCATGAAATCATAAGATTTATGAATAACACATAGAAATAATAAATAATAAAGGTAACTTGTGGCATATATAACATACTTACTTTGTAGCTTTCACATCTACGCATGGAGTTACTTTTGGAATACCCATCACAGTATATTCCCTAAGTATATTAGGAGAAACATTCACGTTTACCTCCTTCTTGTTACCCAATGCATTGGAGAGCTATCTCAGGATCACCCACCCTAGGTTTATCATGGAACCACCCGTATACGTAACAATGCCCAAGAACCATAACATATTCATAACATATAAAACAAATATAAAGGAAATATAACATTTCCAAATTTCAATTAAAATATATAATTTAAATATATTGATATAAAAAATCCATTATCAAAACCATTTTCAATACCAAAATACATAAAAGAGTATATGATATTTATTTTCCTTTTAAAAACATTACGGCTTGTTAAGGAATCCAAAGATCAAATAATACTCACGGTGGTGGAAAAGTTCGTTGTCACCGCTTACGTTAAAAAGAAACATTCCTTTTTGTCATTTAGTAAAACTCCTCATAGAAAAAGATTCCTTTTGAAATGAAATGAGAAGTCAATTTTTTTTATACACCATATAAAATAATGTTATGTATAAAACAAAATATGCCTCAATGAAAGGAGATTGAAACGAAGTCCCTTACCTCGTGTTCGACTTGACTCAATCGTTCTTTAATCTCCTGAATAATAAATTAAAGTTAATTTATACTTGATTAAGAACCTTTTTCAAGTTTATTATTCCTTTTATATCAAATATTTCATTTATATAACAATTAGTTAATTATTTGAGTTCATATTAGACATTTTATCGATGTTCGAAACTTGAGTTAAAAATGAACATGTTATAATTATAAATTATCCATGTGGTCAAAATTACATTATCTTTATAATGATATTCATGATTTAGATATCATATATATCTAGTATATATATGTATTTATAATTGTACATAACATTTGGAGGTAATAAATGAAATACACCGTTCATGGAGACGGTAAGCCGTATGTACGCATGAACGCTACATTTATTTCTATTTCATATTTAATGGAATGAGAAATTAACGATAAATAGATATATTTTAATTCCAGTATAATATAATATATAATTTTATTAACTTTATCCTTTATACATTCCACGTATGGCATGAATGAGTCATATCACTTTGAGAGGGTGGTAGTCCGCAGTTCTTCAAATAAAATTATCATATTTACCCACTATGGAAAACCATAAAGGTATTCTATAAATGAAAAATAAAGAATCATAGAAACCATATAAATATAATATATATCACATATAAATACAGTTCCATCTTAATGGCCACCATAATAGGTGGTAGGAGAAGATTGAACGAGCATCGTTTCGTGAGGCAGTAGTTCGTTGTTCTCAAAAACAGTATGTTCTTTACCCATTAGACGGAGGTGTGTGTAAGTTTAGTTCAAATACATCTCATAAAAATAACCTAGTATATTTAGGATACTGGTGTTATTATAAAATAAAGAAATAAAAATAGTTTAGGGGGTTTGAGAAGTAAAATAAAACAAATGAACTTAAGAGAAGACGTTAACTTTAAATCGGGTATCTCTCTTTGGTTTGAACCAAAAGGTTTAATTGAATTGCCTTATGCCTAGGTAAAGGCTTCTAGGAGGAGGAGAGGGATGTAGGGAGATTATTTTTTTCGAGGTTGGATGATACAAGGGTCTTGAGAAGTGTGTGGAATGGGTTAGAAGTGAGGGATTTTTATAAGGGGGAGGAGGAGCTCTTTAGGAATGTTTAAAAATATTATTTTATTATATAATGATTTTCAGTTTCTAAAGGTCCAAAAATTATTAAATTAAAAGATAAGATGAATCATGTTCTAAATAAAATCATCCAATAAGAATTGGATAGGTTTGGATATTATTTTAATCTTTATAATCTTATTTATTTAAATCATTCAATAATGAGGTAAACATTGCATCATTATTGTGTCATAAATAATTTTATTTATTTGATGTATAAAAATTATAAAAAAATATCATGATTTAGAAAAAAAAATTATCTTTCAAATTAGTATTTATAGTTGAATAGATAACTTATATAACCCCATGTAAAAATTGATTTACTAAAAGATATATGTTTGTGTCATTTTTGTCTTTACTTTAAATTAATTAATATAAAGTGTCATTATCACTCTCAAGTGGATCCATGAGGTCCCAAAATCGACCCAAGGATGACCATGGTCGGAAATGTATCAACCAATAGGATTAGGACACATGTTAGGGTAATTTAATATTATTATAATAATATTTTTTTACCCTTATTTACCAGATTTACCCTTTAACCATGGTAAATAAAATTTTTACTGAAGTAAATATTCATAATGTCTAAAAATAAAAGTTACTTATTTAAACAATTTGGACCTCCTGATTACAAATATGGAATATATTTTTCCAAATTCAAAACACAAAAGTGGCAGAAATTAATTTAAAATTAATTCTCGCTGTCAAAACAAAAAGCGTGTTTTTAAGAAATAATAACTATCAAAAGATTGACACTTGGTTATGCCCAATTTCAAAGTGAAATTATTTCCAATGAGCAAAATTGGATTAAATATTAAAAAAATAATATTATTACACTTTAAAACCAATTAAAAAGATAATCTAACCTTATAAATAAATTAGATTAAAAGGCAGTTTTGAATTAAAATACAGTATTTTTCACTATTCATTAAAAAATGAATTTTATCAGAAAAATACCAAAAAATCACCCAAAGTAAAATTTGATGTCCCAATTATAAAGAAGAATTTTATTTTGTCAAATAGAATATATAAGAGTGACCAAAACTATATTTAAATAGGGTTCTCCATCAAAAGGTGGTAAATCCGCCTTTTAATGAATATTAGAGTATTTATGCTTAAAATCAAATTCTTTATTATTTTAAGCCTCTAAAATTTATTGGATAAATGTAAAAACATTTAACAAACATGTATATTCATATTGTAGTTAGTTTTTTTCCATTCCTTATAATACAACGCCTAGGTGTTAACTACCATTTAAAATAATATTATATTATTATTTTTCAGTATGACCTAATGTTGTGTGCAACGTAAGATTTAAAAGAAAACCATTGTTGCATATTGGGTACGCCATCAAACATAGAATAAAATTTAAATTTAAATTAATATTTAAATCACAAATATTATAAAATATGAAAATGTTTTATTCTTTATTTACCTGGGATGTTACATCCTTCCCTTCTTTTGGGAATTACGTCTTCAAAATTTTATTCACTTATCAAATAAATGGTGGTATTTATACCTCATAGAAGTTTCTGATTCCCACATTGCCTCTTCAACCATATGATTTTTTCACAAAACCTTTACCTGATGAATTACTTTATTCTGCAACACTTGCTCTCTTCGGTCAAGAATCTGGACTGGTTGTTCCTCATAAGAGAGATTCTCTTCCAACTGAACTACCTCTGGTCTCAAAACATGAGATGGATCTGACATATACTTTCTCAACATTGAAACATGAAAAACATTGTGTACATGGGATAAACATGGAGGTAAAACCACTCTGTATGCAACTGATCCAACTTTCTCTAGGATTTCATAAGGTCCAATGAACCTTTGACTCAACATTCCATTCTTACCAAAACGCATCACACTTTTCCATGGAGAAACATTGAGAAAAACATGATCACCTACCTCAAAATAAAGATCATTCCTCCGGTTATCTGCATAACTTTTCTGCCTACTCTGAGTTGTTCTCATGTGCTTCTGAATCAACTGAACTTTTTTTACCATATCTTCTACAAATTCTGGTTCCATCAGTTTCCTCTCGCCTACTTCATCCCAAAAAGCTGGAGTTTGACACCACTTCCCATATAATGCCTCAAATGGATCTATCTGTATACTGGAATGAAAACTATTATTATATGAAAATTCAACCAAAGAAAGATGTTGGTCCTAACTTCCCTGTTAATTCATCGAGCAAGCATGTAACATATACTCTAAGGTCTGAATTGTTTGTTTTGATTGACCATATAATTGAGGATGAAAATATGTACTAAAATTAAATTCAGTACTCAATGATTTCTGAAGGTCTTTCCAAAAAGTTAGAAGTAAACTTGAGATCATGAACAGATACAATGGAGAGAGGAACACCATGAAACCTGACTATATATTTAACATACAACCAAGAAAGTTGATCTAGAGAAAAATTATCTCAAATAGGAATGAAATGAGAAGATCTAGTCAATCGATCAACAATAACCCAAATTGCATTATTACCTTGAAATGTACTTGGTAATCCCACAACTATGTCCATGGATACATTTTCCCATTTCCACTATGGCACCAGTAAAGACTAAATCATCCCTTTTAGTAACTATTGTTCTGCTTTAACCTGTCGAAAAGACAAACACTTCACAGTAAAATCAGAAATATCTCTTTTCATTCCATCCCACTAGTAATACTCCCGAAGATCTCTGTACATATTAGTACTTCTAGGATGAACTGAAAATGGAGAATTATGAGCTTTACAAAACAACCCATTCATCAACTGAAAATCACAAGGCACACATAATCTCTTCACAAACCTCAAAACACAATCATTATCAATGTTAAAATAAGTCAACTTACCCTTCTGAACCAACTCTAAATTTTTATGAAACTCACTATCTTCCTTCTGTGATTTCTTAATTCTGTCTGATAGAGATTATTTCAGTAACACCTAAAACAAAACAGAGGAATTTTCTACACCAAAAACTTCTACGCCAAATTTCATCAAATAAAAAACCAAAGAATCTCATTCTAAATGTAGCATGGTTAATGAAGCATTACTTTTTCTACTCAAAGCATCAGCCACTTTATTTGCTTTTCCTGGATGGTAATGAATTGCGCAATCATAATCCTTGATTAATTCCAACCATCTCCTCTATCTCATGTTTAATTATTTCTGAGTGAATATATACTTTAAAATTTTGTGGTTAGTATATATTTCACATTTTACTCCATACAGATGATGCCTCCAAATTTTTAAATCAAAAACAACAGCAACTAATTCCAAATCTTATGTAGGGTAATTTAACTCATGAGGTTTCAACTGACGTAAAACATAAGAAATTACCTTATCATTCTGCATTAGGACACAACCAATTCCTTTCAATGAAGCATCATTGTAGATAACAAACTCACCATTTCTAGAAGGCAGTTCCAAAACTAGAGCATTCACCAATCTTCTTTTCAATTCCTAAAAACAATCATCACATTATTTTGTCTAAATGAACTTGAAACATTTTTGAGTTAAATTAGTCATTGGGATAGATAAACATGAAAAAATTTCAACAAACCTCCAATAATAACCTCTTAATCCAAGAAAACTATGAATCTAGGTTATATTTTTGGGTCTTGGCCATTCTTCAACAACTTTTGTTTTAGAATGATCAATAGTTATGACATTTTTTGAAATAATGTGACAAAAGAAATAAATTTACTGTAACCAAAAATCACACTTTCTGAATTTCCCATAGAGTTTCTTTTCTTTTAAAGTTTGCAAGAAAACCCTTAAATTACTTCCATGATCCTCTTTACTTTTAGAATAAACCAAAATATCATCAATGAACGCAAACAATAACTTATCCAATAACTCACAAAAAATTCTATTCATAAGATCTATGAATACAGTAGGTGCATTGGTTAACCCAAAAAGCATAACTATAAATTCATAATGGCAATATCTAGTATGAAACACGGTCTTCAGAATGTCAGATTCCTTTACATTCAACTGATGGTACCCCGACCTCAAATCAATCTTCGAAAAATATTGAGCTCCCTGGAGATGATCAAACAAATCATCGATATGAGGAAAATGATACATTTTCTTAATAGTGATGATATTAAATGATCTATAATCAATACAGAGTCTCATTGAACTGTCTTTATTTTTAACAAACAAGACAGGATCACCCCATGGTGATGTGCTAGGTCGAATGAAACCTTTATCTAATAACTCCTATAATTGCTTCTTTAACTCTAAAAGTTTAATTTGATCCATTAGATAAGGGGGTTTTGAATTTGGATTAGCATCAAGAACTAAGTCAACAGTAAATTCAACTTTCCGATTAGGTATAATACCATACAACTCATCAGAAAAAACATCAAGGTACTCATTTACCACTGGTACATCATTAATCTGAATAGTTTCTTTGTTTTCAACAATATGTGCAAGGTAACATTCATTTCTGTATTTTACTAGTTTCTCAGCTTCCTGATATGTTATCAAAAGTAAGGGTTCATTCTTGTACACAAACTAAAAATATTTCTTAAAAGAAACCTCTTTAGATCTGTAGTAAATCTTATCATGATAAACATAAATCCAATCCATACCCAAAATAACATCAAACTTTACTAGAGGCCAAACAATAAGGTTTGCAGGTATATTATTTCCTCACAGAAGGACAGAAAGGTTCTTATAATTTCTTTTTGTCTCAACATTTCCCCCTGGTTTTTTTACCATAAGTTTAGGATTCATATTTTGAGATGGAATTCCCAATTTACTAGAAACATTATCAGAAATGAAAGAGTGTGTAGACCCTGAATTAAAAAACACATTAGCATAATCTGAACAAACAAGCAGTGTACCTGATACTACTTCATTTGATGACCCAACATCTGATGAATTAGTTGCAAAGTATTTCACCACCCCTTTCTTCTCATATTCTGGCTGATTTCCCTTAGTTGAGTTCTTTGTTGGACACTCATTTTCATAATGACCCATTTCATTTCACTTAAAACATTTTACTGACTGTAAATCAGATTTTGTCTTACCATTAACCTGATCTTTTTCAATGTTATTACAAGCCTTATGTCCCATTTTACCACATCAGTATCACTTACTAGAATTCAAAAGACATTCCCCAGCATGCTTTTTACCACAATTTTCACAATCTGTAAACTTAAGTTTCTTACCATCAGACTTTTTTGAAGAGTTCTTCCCTTTCATCTTCCACCTTGACCTCTTATTCTATTGTTTTTCAAAGAACACCTGATCATTGGAAAACTCCATTTCCACTTTCTACGCATATCAAACAAGTTTTTCATAACTTTTAAACTCACAAGAATCTAAAGCCCTTCAATAGTTTGGATTTAATTCTGAGTAAAATGGTTGATTTTACTATCAAGATCTCATATGAAATTTGGAGCATACCTTGATAGTAGAGTGAATTTTTCTTCATAAGCATCCACTAAGTCATCCTCCTGCCTCAATTCCAAGAATTTGTTTTCCATCCTTAGATGAACTACCTTAAGAAAATATTTCTCAAGAAACATACCTTTGAATTCATCCCAATCAAGGGTATCAATATCCTCACTACCCCTAATATTTTTCACCATCGACCACCACTGATTATCTTCACCTTAAAAATGGTAAACAACAAGACTAACCTTTTGATGTTCTGAACACTCCATGAAATCAAAAATATTATCTAGTGATTTAATCCACCCTTTAACAAGCACATGGTCAGAAGATCCTCTAAATGATGGGAGATGCTGGCTTATGAAATGCTCCACTACTGACATGTTCCTCTGTGGTAGTTCTGGATGATCTCGTGCATGGATACCACCACCATTTATAGATGTTCAGTTCTGATTTTGACCATCTCAAGTTGCTAATTTGGAAGGTTGTCTTACTCTTGAGTCATCCCATCATAGATGCTCTGTTTCCTCTGTGGAAAACCATTCTGAACACAAAAGTATCATAGGTGAAGAAAAATGGTAATTTGTAAATGCTATATAATTTCATTCATAACTTAAACTAAAAATAATTTATGGATATTAATTTAACAACATCCTAACTCTAAAAGTTGTCTAAACTGACCTATGATACCAATTATAAGAACCTGACCTTAAAAACTACACAATATTGAATTAAATGAATAATTCACATTGAGGATATTTTCATGTTTAGAGTTTTAGAGAATTATTTCATAACTATTACATTACATCTCAAAAATTACAAAGTAGAAAATTCTACTCAGTTTCTATTTTTTTCATAAAATAAAAACTCTTGAAAAAAAGAGTCATGTCTAATTCCATGTTTTAGACAACATGACTTTCCCTTGATCCCATCCTTGACCATATTAATCTTTAAGTCCTGTGAAAAACATTTCAAAAACTTGGGATGAGAATAAAAAGCTAAGTAAGGATTATAAGATAAAGAAAGATAACATTAGTCCATAAATACATTACAAGAATAAACTCACACCTCATGAAATCATAAGATTTATGAATAACACATAGAAATGATAAATCATAAAGGTAACTTGTGGCATAAATAACATACTTACGTTGTAGGTTTCACAACTACATAGGGAGTTACTTTTAGAATACCCATCATAATATATTACCTAAATCTATTAGGAGAAACATTCATATTTACCTCTGTCATGTTACCCAATGAATTGAAGAGCTATCTCATGCTCACCCACCCTAGGTTTATCACGGAACCACCCATATACATAACAATTCCCAAGAACCATAACATATTCATTACACATAAAACAAATATAAAGGAAAGATAACATTTCCAAATTTCAATCACAATATATCATTTAAATATATTAACATAACAAATCCATTATCAAAACCATTTTCAATACCAAAATACACAAAATAGTATATGGTATTTATTTTCATTTTAAAAACATTACTGCTTGTTAAGGAATCCAAAGATCAAATAATAATCACGATAGCGAAAAAGGTCATTGTCACCGCTTACGTTAAAAAGAAACATTACTTTTTTTCATTTAGTAAAATACCTCACATAAAAATATTCCTTTTGAAATGAAATGATAATTCAAATGTTTTTATACACCGTATAAAGGAAAGTCATATATAAAACAAAATATGCCTCAATGAAAGGAGATTGAGATGAAGTCCCTTACCTCATGTCCGACTTGACTCGATCATTATTTAATCTCCTAAATAATAAACTAAAGTTAATTTCTAATTGATTAAGAAAAATTTTCAGGTTTATTATTCCTTTTATATCAATTGTTACCTTTCTATAACAATTAGTTAATTATTTGAGTTCATATCAGAAATTATGTCGACGTTGGGAACTTGAGTTAAAAATGAACTTGTTATATTTATAAATTGTCCATGTGGTAGAAATTCCATTATATATAGAATGATATTCATGAATTAGATATCATATATATCATATATATATATCCAGTATATATTTAATAACCCATAACTTCTTTTTAGGTATGTTTTCTTTTTCTAGTTGGGTGAAGTATGAACTTTTCTAGGAAAACTTTTAAAGTCATGGAGGTTGTGCAGGGGCACACAGTTGGTGCACGGTCTGAACAAACCATGCGGCCAGCCCCAGAAACCATGAACCCTTGATGGTGGGTTCTACATGTGTGGTGCACAGTTTTTTCAAACCATGTAGTCAAGCCGTGCGAAGTCCCTGGGTGAGACAGTTGCAACCGCACAGTTGGTGCACGGTTTTCCAAACCGTGTGTGGTAACCGTGCGACCACTTAATGTTTGGGTTTTTAAGTCCCATGCCACTTTAGATTTCTCATTCTTCCGTCATTCTTCCTCCTACTCATGGATCACATGGGAGTTCTGGTTTTGAGAGGTTGGGGGAGCTCCGAGATCGTTTTAGAGGAAAATCTAAGGGGTTTCTTGGTGGATCAAAGGCGGTTCTCCTCGGATTAGTCCCTCTTTTGGTTCTTTGAGGTTTTGGTTAGGTTTATCCCTCTTCCAATCTTATTTTCCTAGATCTAAAAGGGTTTCATGTAGATCTAGGGTTGTGTTTCCTTTTTGTGTTAAAGTTTGAACTTTTTGATGTTAGGGAAGGGTTTTGGAGGTGGTTTTGAGGAGGCGTTCACCTGAATTAGAGTGCGTTTGGGCGAAGTGTCGATTTCTCAAAACCCTAAGGGGTAGGTGGTTTGTTCCTTTCAGTTGAAATTATTTTAATTATATGTGCAAAATCACCAATACCCATGAACGAGGTATTGTGGATTTACTATCTTAACCTTGTTATTTTCCTGCTTTGCTGGGGTGTGTGAGTAGAGGTTAATTGTATGTGAATAGGGTTGATTGCTATGATTTGTAGGTGTTGCCCATACATGTTTTGTCTATGAACCTTGTGCTCTGCTTATCCTGTTAGGCTGCCATGTTTTCCCATGCCTAGTTGTAGGATGGTGTGATTGATATCTAACACGCTTGTTATGTTGTAGACTGCTAGCCAAGCAATTATGAGGTTTACCTTGGCCGTTTTTGCTTTGCTATGCTCGTTGACCTACACAGGGCCGTGAGAACCTGGTGTAGTAGACTATAAGTGGAATTGACCAAGTGAGCTTCCTTAGAGAGTCTTTTAGCACTTTAGACTATAAGGGGGAATTGACCGAGTGAGCTTCTTTAGAGAGTCTTGAAACTAGTTTGGGCTATAAGGGGAATTGACTGAGTGAGATTCTTTAGAGAGCCTAGGACCACTTGGGGATATAAGGGGAATTGATCGAGTGAGCTTCCTCAGAGAGTCCTTGACTACTTTAGACTATAAGGGTAATTGAACATGTGAGCTTTCTCAGAGAGTCTTTGAATTATTTTGGGCTATAAGAGGAATTGACTAAGTGAGCTTCCTCACAGAGTCCTTGACTACTTTAGACTATACGGGGAATTGACCGTGCAAGCTTCCTCATAGAGACTTTGATTTAATTTTGACTATTAGGGGAATTTAATGAGAGTGCTTCCTCAAAGGTTCTTTACATATTCTTATAACTGAACCAGAGGGGATAGGCTATGTGTACTTCCCAGAGAGTTACCATACTTGTTTAGCTGCTTATTTGATATATGGAATTGTTACTTCTGAGTACTTATTTGTTTACTATTTTCTGTACTTATACCTGCAATATATTCACTAACTGTTAGACATAGATCTCATAGTGGTGGAATACTAGGATTTAGTCTCACACCCTATCTAGGTCATTCTTTTGGGCCCAAACATATTATATTATTGTAGGTATAGACAAGGGAAAGTTCCCTTCTACTTTAGGTTCTTGATTGACAATGGATCTGGGGAGCACGGGACCAAGCTATGGCTTGTGATGTTGTGGAGCTGTTATCTGTTTTCTTTTGTACTTTAGTTTAGTACTGCTATATTCCAGCATTGTAATTTGTTTTCCTGCTTTCCTAGACATATGTATCATGAATCATTCATATATATATATATATGTGTGTGTCCTCCAATTTATTATTTTCCCATCTTCCGCTGTTTACTCTTGTATGGATTATTACTACTTCTGCTATTGCATGTTGATTACTTCCACTGTTTTACTCTGCCAATGAGGGCATAGTTTCCCCATTATCACACCTAAGGCCCTCTGTGCTAGTCGGTAGCCTCTACCGTTTAGAGAAATGCACTTGAGGCAATGTGACCAACCGGGTACAGGGCGCCTCTAGGTGGCTTCCGGAACCGGGACGTTAGAAAGTGGTATCAGAGGAATTATTTTCTCTTGACTTACTATTTGGAGCCTATAGTCAGGGATAGAACAGAATAGGTACTTGGTAATAAAATGTGCTCGGAAGTAGCTAACCTGTATACAGGGAAAATCCAATCTACCTCATTTATTTCAATTTTTTTGGTTTTTCAATTTACAGTTGATTTGATTTCACCGTTGGGTGATTAACATGTTTTGTGTTGTTACCGTTGATGCTATTGAGGTTTTATTTCTGTCGCAAACCGATGAGATGAAGGTATTCCATCTCATGCATCTTATAGGCACTTGCTATAAATCACATGCCATGCATTCTTGCCATTCCATATAGGATGCAATAGCGATTGCATGTTGTTGTGATAGATGTTGTGTGTAATATGCATACTATTTTGATAGATGCCTTGATAAGAATACGTACTGTTTGATAGGGTATTTCTTGTGTAAGGTTTTGTTGAATGAACACCAAAATTTGGTTCGTGAGGTATTATGAGCCCTCATAGACCGGAATTTGGTGGATCATTGCCTTGTTTTCCTTGTTATAACATGTATAATATGATAATCTTTGATTCACGGGGAGTATGGGCCCTCATGGATCGGAATTTGGCACTTTCAATGTTTGTTTCAGTGTTTTTCTGGATTCCAGAGTAGTTTTCGAGGCTTACTGTCCGGAAAAACCCAGAATACACGCCGTGTAGTGTAATCCTAGGAACCCAGCTATGTCACTAACAATACGGGCCGGTGAAGCTTGTATAGTACATGTCGTGTCTATCTTGAACACACCGTGTAGTCTTGTCTTAGGAGAGCTGTGTGTCTTAACCGTGTAAAAGGACTCAGGTAGGGGAAGAGGATTCAAGTGCTCTCCATGTATTATGTGAACACGTAGTGTGTTTGGGGTGTTACATGTCCAGTTTTGGCAGATATACACTCCCATGTGAATGACTTAAGGGAACGCACCGTGTAGGGGTTATACACACCGTGTAGTCATTTTTTGTAAAACTTGAATTCTTTATTCTCTTATTCCCTTCTTACAATTCTAATTTTTAGTCCTTGATAATCTTGATATAAGGTGTGCGCTTGACCTTGCAGAGTCATGCCACTAAGACTTCATCTGGCTGTATGCCAGTTGCGAGACAGTGATCGGACACCAGACATGGCTGATCAGGGACTTCCCACAGATCCTCCAGTCGTGCCAGTCTTGGCATCAGCCATTATACCTGATAGAGGAGCTAATTCTTATTTCAGGGATGGATTTATGATGATGATGCAGACTTTTCAGGGAGCTCTGCCTCCTACACCGTCGATGGAATAATTGACATGAGTCTTTCAGCAGCAGCATCCTCCCACTTTCTTAGGGGATGGAGGACCCTTGGTTGCAGATTCATGGCTAGAAGCCACGCTGATGATCTTCGAGCATCTGGAGATACCTCTAGAGAGGAGGGTGAATCTCCCTACCTACATGCTTCGAGACTCTTCCAAGAGGTGGTGGGATGTGATCTCATAGGCGGGATGGTAGCAGAATATGGCTTGGGATGAGTTTCGGTGCATCTTCTATGATTACTTATATCTAGAGACCTTGAGGGCCAATCGATCCCAAGAGTTCATGATTCTAGATTAGGGTACTCTTACTGTTATGGATTATTACTCCCACTTTACCGAGCTGCAGTGTTTAACACCTATTCTAATAGGTGATGAGTTGTTCCTTGCACATAATTTTAAAGATGGTCTGAGGCATGAAATCCGATCTCAGGTGAACATCTTCAGATTGAATTTGATATCCTCTATCGTCAACTATGCACTAGTCACAGAGTGTAATATGAGGGATTCTAGAGCTGTGAGCTAGGGAGGTTCGACATCTAGAGTTATTATTCCCCCTACTAATAGTAGTAAGCACTTCAAGGAGACTACACGAGGAGACCAGAGTATGCGGGATTGCATCTTCTGGTAGCCAGGTGGTGTGCTACCAGTGTGGGAGGAGTGAGCATATGAGGCCACATTTCCCAAGAGACCTAGTGGAGTGCCGATCTTACAGAAATATGGGTCATCTTCAGTGCTTCTGTCAGATCTTATCACAAATAGCTGGTGATAGGGGTTCTTCTATGACTCCGCGTTTAGGATCAGCGCCACTTGTTTCTCACTAGTCTGGAAACTAGAGTTCTTCCGGCTATTTTGGCTGAGGTAGAGGTCGTGGTTGTGGTGGAAAATCACCAGTCTTTTAGCGACATCAGGGAAGATCAGCTTAGAGTGGTTTGGCAGGGTCACAGGGCTGTAGAGCAGGCCAGACATTTGTAGTGGAGTAGACCTAGCAGGAGCAGGATCCCGAACCCTATAACGTTTGAGGTACGATCTTAGTAGCCTCGGTTTTAGCTTATTCTCTTTTCGATACAGGGGATTCCCATAGCTTTATATCTATTGCTGATGTGGAGAGACTTGGTCTCTGCATCTTTTCTTCTACTGGTATCTTGATGCTAGACACTCCGTTGGGTACTAGAACGGCTAGTGTATGTCAGTGCATGGAGTTCCCTCCAGAGGTTGGTGGGTGTCACTTCCTATGGGACCTCTATGTCTTAGAGATGACAGACTATGATGTCATTATCAGAATAGACTGGTTAGTTCTCTTCCAACCAGTCGTCGATCTTTATCATCGCAGGGTGAGTTTCACATCACCAGAGGGCGTATTGTTTCTTCATAAGGGAGAATGGGATGTCCAGGCGAGAAGAGCGGGACCTGAGCATCATGGGTTGGGAGGAGTTATAGCCCAGATTTCTAGTCTATATCTGGATGACTAGGGGACTTCATTGTTAGACTTTCCTCCAGTGGTGGATAGTTTTAGGGACGTCTTTCCAGGGGACTTTTTAGGTTTTCCTCCGTAGCGTGAGGTATAATTTTCTATTGAGCTTGTGTTAGGGGAAGCACCAATGTCTATTCCTTCTTATAGGATAGCTACACTAGAGTTCCAAGAGCTCTAGAAATAGTTGGAGGAGTTGCAGGAAAAGGGTTTCATCTGACCCAGTACTTTTCCTTGGGGTTCGCCTGTCTTGTTTGTGAAGAAGGTAGACGGTACCCTCCAGATTTGTGTGGATTATTAGAAGATGAACCAGTTGATGGTAAAGAACCGATATCCCTTGCCTAGGATTGACGATCTCTTTGATCAGCTTAGAGGATCCCGGGTGTTCTCGAAGATTGACTTGAGGTCTGGTTACCATCAGTTGCATGTCAGAACATCTAATATACCTCTTACAGCCTTCCGGAGCATGTATGGTCTATACGAGTATATGGTTATGTCGTTTGGTCTCAAGAACGCGCTTTCAGTTTTAATGGCACTGATGAACCGAGTATTCTATCCATACTTGGATTCCTTCATGGTTGTCTTCGTGGATGATATCTTGGTGTGATCTCACACTCGACACGAACATGCCACACACCTTGAGATCATTATGAGTACAATGAGAGAGTGCATCAATTATATTCTAAGCTCTCAAAATGCAACTTTTGGATGGATCAGATTCACTTCTTAGGTCATGTTATCTCAGATACAGGAGTATCAGTAGACCCAGAGAAAGTGAGAGCAGTAGTTTCCTGGGAGCATCCAAAGAACGTCTTTGAGGTACAAAGTTTTCTAGGGCTGGCTGGATACTAAAGACATTTCATACAGGAATTATCATGCTTAACAACACCACTGAAGGGTCTGACTAAGAAGGTTGAAAAGTTTTTGTCGTCATATTCTTGTGAGTCAGCCTTTCAGGAGCTAAAAGGGAGGTTGACTTCAACACCGATACTAGTCTTTTCAGAGCTGGGCATGATCTATATTGTGTACTGTGATGCTTCAGGTATCAGGCTGGGAGCTATACTTATGCAGGGAGAAGGAGTAATTGCATATGAGTCTCAGCAGTTGAGGCCAAATGATAGGAATTAACAGACACACGATATCGAGCTAGGAGCAGTTGTTCATTCCTTACGCTATTGGAGACATTATCTTCTGGGAGAGAATTTTGGGATTTTTACTGACCACAAAAGTCTCAAGTACATTTTCACTCAGCATGACTTGAATTTGAGACAGTACAGGTGGGTCTAGTATCTTCAGTCTTTTGACTTTGAGCTTGCTTATACACCTGGGAAAGGCAATGCAGTGGCCGATGCGCTGAGCATGAGGACTTAGGTACATGCAGTTCAGGAGGCCAGTAGGGAGTGGAAACTTATGGCTCTGTTCTCTGAGATGCATTTGAAGGTGCATGAAAGACAAGGACATACTTTCCTTTCTTCTATAGCTATTAACTCTACCCTTCTTGATCAAGTACGGATGAGGCAGCTATCAGATTCATAAGGCCTAGTCATACGGGAAAGCGTGTCAGGAGATAACCCTATTCCTGGATGGTCCATAGGTGAGGATGAGATCTTGCAATTCTAGGGGTGTATATGGGTGCCAACAAACATACACGAGGAGCTGATGTGGGACTTTCATTCCTTAGTTTGGTCAGTTTATCCTAGTGTCACCAAGATGTATCGTGACTTACACCGTCAGTATTGGTGGCCAGGTATGAAGAGAGATGTTGCTAGTTTTTTCATGAGGTATTCCACCTGTCAGTAGGTGAAAAAAGAGCATCAACGACCAGTAGGGCTGTTACAGCAGTTGCCCATTCCCGTGTGGAAGTGGAATAATGTCGCGATGGACTTTGTGATGGGTTTGTCGAGGTCGCCTCGAGGGAATGATGTAGTTTGGGTCATCATTGACAGACTCATAAAGGTTGGCCACTTCTTGCCGATCAAGGAGACCATCAGTGTTGATGAACTGGGATGGTTGTACATATGTGAGATTGTACGTCTATATGGAGTTCCACACTCCATCGTTTCAGACAGGGATGCATGTTTTACTTCTCGGGTCTGGCAGGGGATTGAGAAGACTTTGAGTACATAGGTACTTTTGAGTATAGCATACCATCCCCAGACAAATGGCTAGTCTGAGCATAGGATTCAAGTGTTTGAGGACATGCTTCGTGCATGAATTCTGGATTTTGGAGATTCTTGGGAGAATCATATACCTCTGGTGGAGTTTGAATACAAATATAGTTTTCAAGAAACTATTTAGATGACACCTTATGAGGCTTTGTAAGGTAGGCCATGCCGATCACCCTTGTGTTGTCTTGAGGCAGGAGAGGCAGCTATGTTGGGACCTCGTCTTGTTCAGGAGACCATAGAATAGATAGAGTTTATTTAGAAGAGGATGGCTACTGCACAGTCTCAGAAGAAGTCTTATGCTGATCAGCGGAGACGACCTCTGGAGTTTGAGGTCGGGGATTAGGTTTTCCTACGTGTCATATCGAGGTTAGGACACGAGAGGATTCTGAGACATGGTAAGCTTTCACTGAGGTATTTCAGGCCATTTGAGGTGTTGGAGAGAGTTTTCTCAGTTTCTTATTGATTGCAGTTACCTCAGAGGTACCAGGATATGCATGACATTTTCCACGTTTCTCAGCTCTGACGTTACTTTTTAGACTCGTCTCATGTCTTCCAACCTGATGAGGTTGAGCTCGAAGTGGATGAGTCATTCGAGGAGCATCCTATCCAGATTGTATATCGCAGTACAAAGGTTCTTCATGGATGGTCTATTCCTATGGTATGAGTGCTATGGTATCACGGGCGAGTATAAGATGAGGCTTGGGAGAGGGAGGCCGATGTACGAGCACAGTGGCCAAATCTTTTTGGGGTTTCTTCTTCTACGCCGCGCTAGGGAAATTCGGGGATGAATTTCTTTAAGGGGGAAGTTTTTAAGAACCCAGACCTTATTTTCAGGTATGATTTCTTTTTCTGGTAGGGTGATGTCTGGAATTTTTTGGGAAAACTTTTAAAGTTGTGGAGGTTGTGCAGGGGAACACGGTTGGTGCACGGTCTAAAAAAACCATGCAGTCAGCCCTGGAAACCGTGCACACTTGACAGTGGGCTCCGAATGGGTGGTACATGGTTTGTTCAAACCATGCGGGCAAGCTGTGCGAAGTACCTGGGTGAGATAGTGGCAACCGCATGGTTGGCGCACAGTTTTCCAAACCGTGAGGCCACTTAGAGTTTGGGTTTTTAAGTCCCAGGTCACTCGAGATTTCTCATTCTTCCCTCATTCTTCCTCCTACTCATGGCTCACATGGGAGTTCCAGTTTCCAAAGGTTGGGGGAGCTCATTAGCTCGTTTTGGAGGCAAATCCAAGGGGTTTCTTGGTGGATCGAAGGCAGTTCTCCTCAGGTAAGTCCCTCTTTTGGTTCTTTGAGGTTTTGGTTAGGGTTAGCCCTCTCCCTCTCTTAGTTTCCTAGATCTACAAGGGTTTCATATAGATCCAAGGTTGTGTTGCCTTTTTGTGTTAAATGTTGATCTTATTGATGCTAGGGAAGGGTTTTTGAGGTGGTTTTGAATAGGTGTTCACCCGGATTAGAGTGCGTTTGGAAGAATGGTCAATTTCACCAAACCCTAAGAGGTAGGTGGTTTGTGCCTTTTGGTTGAAAGTCTTTGAATTATATGTACAAAATGGCCAATACCCATGAACGGGGTATTGTGCGTTTACCATCTTAATCTTGTTATTTTCATGATTTGCTAGTGTGTGCAAGTAAAGGTTAATTTTATGTGAATAGGGTTGAGTGCTATGATTTGGAGGTGTTGCCCAAACATGTTTTCACTATGACCCTTGTGCTCTGCTTAGCCTGTTAGGCTGTCATGTTTTCCCATGCCTAGTTGTAGGATGGTGTGATTGATATCTGACATGCTTGTTATGATTTAAATTATTAGCCAAGTAATTATGAGGTTTACCTTTTCCATTTTTGCTTTGATATGCTCGTTGACCTACACAGGGCCGTAAGAACTTGGTGTAGTAGACTATAAGAAGAATTTTCTGAGTGAGATTCCTCAGAGAGTCTTTGAGCACTTTAGACTATAAGGGGGAATTGACTGAGTGAGCTTCCTCAGAGAGTCCTGGAACCACTTTGGGCTATAATGGGAATTTCCCGAGTGAGCTTCCTCAGAGATCCTAGGACCACTTGAGGATATAAGGGGAATTGACTAAGTGAGCTTCCTCAAATAGTCCTTGACTGCTTTAGACTATAAGGGGAATTGACCGTGTGAGCTTCCTCAGAGAGTCTTTGAATTACTTTGGGCTATAAGAGGAATTGACCGAGTGATCTTACTCAGAGAGTCCTTGAATACTTTAGACTATAAGGGGAATTGACCGTGCAAGCTTCCTTAGAGAGTCTTTAATTTACTTTTGACTATAAGGGGAATTAAATGAAAGTGCTTCCTCAGAGAGTCTTTACATATTCTTATAACTGAACTATAGGGGATAGGCTATGTGTACTTCCCAGAGGGTTATCGTGCCTGTTTAGATGCTTATTTTATATATGGAATTGTTACTTCTTATTACTTCTTTGTTTACTGCTTTCTGTACTTATACCTCCTATATATTCACAAACTATTAGGCACAGATCTTGTGGTGGTTGCCTACTGGGATTTAGTCTCACACCATATTTGGGCCATTCTTTTGGGACCAAAAAAATTATATTGTTGCAGTTATAGAAAAGGGAAAGATCCCTTCTACTTCAAGTTCTTGATTGACTATGGAGCTGGGGAGCATGGGACTAAGCTATGGCTTGCGATTCTGTGGAGCTGTTATCTATTTTCTTTTGTACTTTAGTTTAGTACTGTTGTATTCCAACATTGTAATTTGTTTGGCTGCTTTCCTATACATATGTATCAAGCATAATTCATATATATGTGTGTGTGTGATCCAGTTTATTATTTTCCTGTCTTCCATTGTTTACTCTTGTATGGATTATTACTGCTTCCTCTATTGCATTTTGATTACTTCTACTGTGTTACTCTGCCAATGAGGGCATAGTTTCCCCATTATCACAACCAGGACCCTTGTTGATAGTCGAAATCCTCTGGAATTCAGGGAAATGCGCTTGAGGCCATGTGATCAACTGGGTACGGGGTGCCTTTGGGTGGCTTCTAGAACTGGGACATTACAATATATATGTATTTATAATAGTACATAACATTTGTAGGTAAGAAATGAAATGCACCATTCATGGAGACAGTAATTCGTACGTACACAGGAACACTAATTTCATTTCTATTTCGTATTCAATGGAATGAGAACTTAATGATAAATAGGTATATTATAATTCTAGTATAAAATCATATTTAATTTCATTAACTCCATAATTTATACGTTCCACTTATGGCATGAACGAGTCATATCACTTTAAGGGGGTGGTAGTCCTCACTTCGTCAAATGAAATTATCGTATTTACCCATTATGTAAAACCATAAAGTTATTCTATAAATGAAAAATACATAATAATAAAAAATATATAAATATAATATATATCACATATAAATACAGCTCCATCTTAATGTCCACCATAAGAGGTGATAGGATAAGATTGAACAATCATCGTTTCGTGAGGTAGTAGTTCACCGTCCACAGAAACAATATGTTCTTTTCCTATTAGATGGAGGTGTGTGTAAGTTTAGTTTGAATAATTCTCATAAAAACAACCTAGTATATTAATATACTAGTGTTGTTATAAAATAAAGTAATAAAAAGATTTTAGGGGGTTGGATAAGTAAAATAAAACAAAAGAACTTTAGAGAAGACATTACCTCCAAATCGAGTATCTCCCTTTGGTTTGAACCAAAAGGTTTACTTTAATTGCCTTATGCATAAGAGAAGGATTATAAGAGGAGGAGAGGGATGTAGAGAGATTAATTGGGCATATTTTGGATGAGCCAAGGGGATTGAGAAGTGTGTGTAATGGGTTATAAGTGAGGTATTTTTATAAGGGGGGGGGGAGGGTCTCATTAGGAATGTTTAAAAATATTATTTTATTATATAATTATTTTCAGTTTATAAAGGTACAAAACTTATTAAAGTCAAATATAATATGACTTATGTTTGAAATAAAATCATCCAATAATAATTGGATAGGTTTTAGATATTATTTTAATCTTTATAATCTTATTTATTTAAATCATTCATTAATGAGGTAAACACTGCATCATTATTGTGTCATAAATAATTTTATTTATTTGATGTCTAAAAATTATAAAAAAATATCATGATGTAATAAATATTTATATATTTTAAATGAATATTTATAGTCTAAGAGATAACTTATATAAACTCATATAATAATTGATTTACTAAAAGATATATGTTTGTGTCATTTTTGTCTTTACTTTAAATTAATTAATATAAAGTGTCATTATCACTCCCAAGTGGCTCCATGGGGTCCCACAAATCAACCCAATTATGCCCATGGTCGGAAATGTATCCAAAAAAAGGATTAGGACATATGTTAGGGTAATTTAATATTATTATAATAATATTTTGTTACCCTTATTTACCAAATTTATCCTTTAACCATGGTAAATAAAATTTTTACTGAAGTAAATATTCATAATGTATAAAAATAAAGTTTACATATTTAAACAATTTGGACCTCCTAGTTCCAAATATGGAATCAATTTTTCCAAATTTAAAACATAGAAGTGGCAGAAATTAATTTAAAATTAATTCCCACTGTCAAATCAAAAAGCGTGTTTTTAAGAAATAATAACTATCGAAAGATTGACACTTGTTTATGTCCAATTTCAAAGTGAAATTACTTTCAATGAAAAATATTGGATTAAATAGTAACAAAATAATATAATTACACTTTAAAACCACTTAAAAAGATAATCTAACCTTTTAAATAAATTAGACTAAAAGGCAGGTTTGAATTAAAATACAGTATATTTCACTATTCATTAAAAAAATGAATTTTATTAGAAAAATGCCAAAAATTTAGCCAAAGTAAATTTTGATGTCCTTATTATAAAGAAGAATTTTATTTTATCAAAGAGAAAATATAAAAGTGACCAAATTATATTTAAAGAGGGTTTGCCATCAAAAGGCAGTAAATCGACCTTTTAATGAATATTAGAGTATTTATGCTTAAAATCATATTATTTCGTATTTTAAGCCTCTAAAATTTATTAGATAAATGTAAAAACATTTAACAAACATGTATATTCATATTTTAGTTAGTTATTTATATTCCCGCCAATAAAATAGCTATGTGTTAACTACCATTTAAAATAATATTATATTATTATTTTCAGTATGACCCAATATTGTGTGCAACATAAGATTTCAAAGAAACCTGTTGTTGCATATCAGGTACGCCATCGAACATATCATCAATCTTAAATTAAAATTAATATTTAAATAAAAAATATTAATAAATATAAAAATTTCTTATTCTTTATTTACCTGGGATGTTATAATTAAATTTTACTATAAAAAATAAAATACTTTACAATCTTAGAGACGATAGGTCATACATACGCATGAGTAACGTTTCCATTTTTCAAAGATCATGATGGAAATAAGGTAAATTTTATTTTATATTTTTAGTATGATACTTATATCATAAATATAATATTATTTCTCTCAATATAATTTAATATACCATCCATGTGATGAAATAATGATCAAATTTAAAAACAAATCACAACGCTTTGTGTGGCGGTAGTCTGCCACACACACGAATGATGTTATCATTTTCAATGGCTAGTAAGGTAAGAAAGTATATGATGTATTTATTTTATATAATGATTAATATTTAATAATTATAATATATAAATAATAAATAAATATTTATTTCCTTCAATTTAAAACATATGTAAAAAAGGAATCACATCGCTTCATGATGATATAGTCCACCGTTCACACGAGCAACATTATCACATTCTCTATGGAAGGAAAAGTAAGAAGTTATATGTGATATTATAATTAAAAAATAATAATTAAATAGTAAATATCATATATTAATATTAAATACATCATTATATATAGCTGTGAGTAGTGGTGATAAAAAATTAATTACGTCGGTTTGAGAGGCGGTGGCCCACCCCACACTCGATCAACAGTTTCGTTTCACATTTAAGGGAGGAGTAGATGGTTGTAGGTCATGATATTAATATAAAAACTCTCATTATGTTTAATATAATGGGTTTATTATATCAAAATGTTTTAATAATATTTTAATTGGGTGTTGGAAGAAATGAAATAAAAATTTTGGTTTAGGATGTTACCTCTTCTTTGGAAAACATCTTTAGGTTTACACCAAAATACTTTCTAAGTTAGATTTATGATCAAAAAAAGTATAATAGGATGATTGGATGAAATTATTGAAGTTATTTGGAAATTTATTAGATGAAACTATGATTTTTTTAAGTGCGCAGAGGAGAGAATAGGATGTGACCTTTTATAAGCCGGGGAGAGGACACGCTTGGAATTTTTGAAAAGAAAGAATTACACCCACATTTTTCTCATGAAACAAGGATAAAAAATGATTTTTTGAAGAATAGAATATATAAGGTTAAAACATGACCATGAAGTTGATATTAGAAAATTTTTAGTCTAGTTTTAATCCTTATCATTTTAGTTTAACCCCCTAGTTAACCTGTTTTCAGTTTAACTATATTTAATAATTTTACCTATTTTTACTATTCAGTATGGTCAAAAATAAAGTTGAATTTATTAGATAATATAAATTATTATGATTAAAAATATAGCATCTATTTTTTCAAATTTAATTCACATAAGTGATAGTTTAATTTAAAATTAAACCCGCACACATGTTGAAAAAACTGTTTTTCAAGAAATACATTTTTTAAGGAATAGATGATCTTATATTAACTATATGAAGAGTAAAAAAAATAAATGAATTTAAATTTAAATTTAAATATATATAATATATGAATTTAATTTAAATCATTCCTCATTTGGGGTTATTTTAGTTATTTAAAATAGAGAAACATTATGGACATTTAAATTTTTTTCATAAAAATGTGTTTTCAAAGTGTAAAAATAAACTTATACAAAAATATAGTATAAAGATGATTTAAATATAATTAATTGGATATAAATAAAAAATAATTATTCTAATTTTAAATAAAATTAAAATAATAATGAGTAGTTTAAATTACCTATATTGTTGAAAATTAAATGATAATTTTATAAAAATTAGTATTTTTTGTTATTTATGAGAAAAACAATCTTATCAAAAAATTCCAAAAAATTCACCCAAATATAATTTATTCATGTATATTTTATTTTTTAAAAATAAATTTTATAAAGTAAATTTTAAATCATATACAAAGAGTATGACTAAACTGCCTTTTAGAAAATTATAGTTTTTTCAGAAAACATTTATTTTTATTTCAAAGGGTTTTTATTATATATATAATCAGTAGATAACTATTTAATTTATTTTATACATGTGTAAACCATATAATTTTTATAATTCAGTTAGTCATATTTAAATATGAAAATATAATGACTATGTTGTAATTATCATGTTTAAATAATAATATTTTAATAGAGTATCACATTTTGTTTGGACATGTTATTACATTCATCACAAGAGATTAAAGAGATTCAATTTATTCTAGAGAAATATATGATAAAGTATTAGGGCATAAAATTATCTTCTAAGCTTGGTGTTTCTTATCATATACACTATCGAATATAAGGATTATATTTTAAAATTTATTGGTATTACGTATGCCACTTATAGAAATTGAATATTGAAAATTGGAATCAATATTTAGAATCGTATAGTAGAAATTTTGTAAATAATTCACTTTTATTTTTTGTCATTATTAACAGTATCTATAGTAAATAATTGTCACCATGGTAAGGGTAAATTAGATAATTATGGTTAAAAATAATATTCTATAGATTAATGAATTAACCTAACACTTCCTTTATCATATTTCATGATTGGACTTCAGTTAATTTCCATACAATTTTGAAAAATATGTCAACTTGGTGACACATTTCATTGATTTTGACCTTTATTATATTTAAATAAAAGATATAGTAAAAAATTTCACTGTCTTACTTTTAATTTCTATAATATTTTGTGACATATATAAAAACAACTTATGTTTGATTATAAGTTATTGTTTTGAAGTTAAATTTTTTATCATGGTAATTTATTTTTAATTTTCAGTGATGAAATAATTACCTAAAATGCTTAAGAAATTCTAACACAATATTTATTCAATTAACATAAATTATAATAATTTTTAAAAAAATATTAAACATAATAAAAGTTTAGTTCATTATCATGTTACATGAATTTTTAATATAGATATAACATAATATTATTATGTGAAAGAAATTTATTTGAATTCAATATTTCTCTAAATGCATTCAAAGTATAATTAAATGAATTGTGTAAAAAATATAATTAATGATATTTTTTTAAAATAATATTATATTAAATGATTTAAAATTCATAAAGATATTATCATCATAAAATTGAATGGGATATGGTTTAAAACATCGAACATGGTCCATTTATGGTTCTTTTTTTTTACTTTTATAGTAATATTCTTGGTCTTTAAACAGTAGAAAATTGTAATACTGTGGTAATTGTCAAAAGGTTTAACTGAGGGTTAAAAAAAGATAAAGATGCAAATATCACACAAAAATTCCCAATTTTTAATGAATGGGAGTATATAAACTCATACTATTCTTATAATATAATTATATAATTTTTTTACAACATTAAGATGAAAATAAATTTATATTAAGTTAATTTTTTATGATATTCTTAGAATTCTCTTCCCTCACTTATAAAAGGGAACCCCCTATCCTATTCTATAAACACTTTAAGTGCCTTTTAGTTTTTAAAATATATATCAAAATCCCTTAATAATATGCTCACCACATTTTAGAGGATTGTTTTTTTCATAATATTATCCTTAGTAATCCTAAGGTGTAATGAAAAGGAGGTTGTTCGAAGAAGAGATATAGCCTTTAAATGAATGTTTTAGTTTTATTTCTTCTTATAACTCCTTGAAATATTCTTCAAGCATCATGAAATAAGATAAATAGTATCTTAAATATACTGATGTGTTTTTTTGTTAATTCAATACCCTATATCCATATAGTATTCCATCAAATGGGTAATAAAACCATCCTTTGTGTGTATGGCATACTACCACCCCATGAGCTGATGTAATAAGTTATCCATAACTTCATCTCACAATAATTTATAATGATTTATTTAATTTTTATTTATTATATTAATTACATAATTATAAATATTAAAAGATAATATGTCATCAAATTTATTACCTTTCTATCCATTAAAAAATAATAACGTCATTCATGTAGACATGTGGACTAACACCTCCATGAAGTGATGTGATTCGTTTTCCATCACCACATCACATGGATTATATATATAAGTTTATTTAAAGACATAATATGGTATTAATGATATAATTATAATTTTTTAAAAATAAAATAATATTTATTTTCTTTCCATCACAATCTTTGAAAAATGGAAATGTTACTCATGCGTACATATGACTTACCATATACATGATTGTTACATAATTCAATTTTTATTACTCTATTTAATGGTTGGTTAAAAAAGTATAATTTTTTTCTAAAAATGATAATCAATTCATAATTATTATTATGTATATTATGTAATAATGACCTCATTTACCACATTCAATATACCATAGTAATATTGCACATATGAAATAAATATCATCAAGAAATCCGATGTGAACATAATTTGTTAAGTAAATAAATAAAACATGGTAATAATAAAAATAAAATGAATAATAAACTTGAAAAAGTTTCTTAATAAAGTAAATAATCTACATAATTTTATTATTCATGAATATAATGAATGCGTGTGACAATTCAATCATGATGTATGAGATTTCATCTCTATTTTCCATCATTGGGGCATAGTTTCATGCTATTCACATAAATTATTTTATATTATATATATACTAAAATTTTTAACGTTATATGATGATTTCTTAATACTTTATGGTAATTAATGTTTGAATTGAAATTATTTTATCCAAGGGGATTTGAATTAAAAGTTACCAAATGGTAAGGGGTTTCTTAACTCAATTTCCATTCATTAGGTTATAATTTAACTTTATTGACTATATTATGCCATGATTATGTGTGAAATAAAATGTGATTGTATTATTATTTAATTAAAATTGTTTTGTGGATTTAAATTTTTACACATAATCACTTTATTGATTAACTCTCACTTTAATGATTTAATATTTGTAAGGGTCCTTCATTTCAAATTGTCTTCTATAGGACATCAGTTATTCTATACAATTATCTACTTTTAAAAGGTATATATAATTCCCATTTGATATGTTATATCAAGAATCTATTTGTATTCATGGTATGTAAAGTTTAATTTGAGTTTATTTATTTCTTGGGGGTTATTATTTTAATGTTACTGAAGTGGTAAGGGTTTATTTAATAATCTCATCATTATTGAAGATTGTTTATATTTAAGTCTCATATAAGGTAATTATTTGATCTTTATATGTTAAATATACTATATTTTATTCTACTTTTGTTATTTATTTAAATTAAAAGTTTCACTTTAATTTTCTTCTATTTATTTACTAAAGGTACTGAGATAATTGTTTTTAAGGAAAATTGATTTTTTCTACTAGGTTATGAGTATTTCTTTTCCATGTGCATATTTTCCTTAAAATGCTTTAAATAATGTTTTTAATTGTATCTAATGATTTATTAGTGATTTTTTTACACATTCTTGACTTTTTACAAAATGTTTTATAAGAAATATTCTTTTCATTTTTCAAATGTGATACTTTTTGACATTTTAACAGAAGTGAAAAATGAATATTTTTTATGTTATATAACAAGAAGAGAATTTCCTACCATCATGATCACTTAATGCTTTAAAGAATCCATTACAAGTTTCCATGGTTATTTTAAAAGGAAAATTTGTTTCTTAATATTATATAATTTTTTAGTTTTATGAAATGTTTATTTCAAAGTGAAAATGTATTTTCCTCAAGAATGTTTTAATTATTCCTTTATAGTATTTTTATTAATAAAAAACAATAACTACTTGTTTTAAATTTTCTCCCCTGGGGATATTTTTCAATGATACCATCCTTTTTTTTATCTAGATGGTTTATAATTAGTTTGAATGGGTAAAGTATTGAAATTCTGTATTCTTTTGCTTCTTATACATATAGTTTTTGGATTTTAAAGACATATTGATTATGTTCTATTGTTTATAAATATGAGGAATTATTTAGACTTATTAAGTGAATAGCAAAATGTATTGTATCCCCTCGATGAATTTTTAGGTTTCATGAGACAAAATAGTTTGGGAATTTGGTTGAGTTCTTACCCATTTATATATGATATCTTGGAATGAGGTATTGATTGTATATTTATGATATCTTAGAATGAGGCATATATTAAAAGTTTTTGATATCCTACATTACAAATTTAATCATTATAAAATCACTTATTGACATCCATGAGATTATTTATGATATCCAAGGATAATTTTCAAGATCATGTGATTATTTATATGAAATTATATTATCATAATTCACTCCAACCATATTATAATTCATTCTCAAGTTATTGAGTAAATTAATTTTTTTTCCAGTTATTTTCCTTTCCATATTTATTATGCTTCATTTACACATAATAACATCCACTGTATGTAACACTTACTTAGAATTTGAGATCACCCTTATTTTGTTTCATTTCATCATGACATGAAGAATAAATCTTTGAATGAGTTCAAATATGGGGAATATTTAATTTCACTAATATTTTATTTTAAAATATAATGTGAGATTCAATTATGTATATAGTTTTCCAAGACATTAAGACTATTCGATCTTTTGGGATAAGATCACTTGTATCTTATTCCAATTTAACAAATTAATCAATTTATCTGGAATAAATGGGTTGAGTTTTTTAAATTATCCATTAATAACTACCAAAATTCTATCTAAAATAATTCTCTCCCATGTTTTGGAACTTATTGTCACAATAAGGCATCCTAATATCCATAATTCCTAAGATTTTATCTAAGAGAAGATTTAACCGTTAAATGTAAGTGTTAACTTCTCTTTAAATATTTTTCTTTATTTTTTTCATTCCCTATTATTTAATATGATTTATTAATTTAATAAAACATTTTTAAAATCTATATTCTTCTATAAATTTTATATAATAATTATACTATAACATGTTCTTATCATTAATTCATTATAATTCAATCTTGTTTTTATTGGTTCTATCACCTATATGAATGATGGTATAACATTTATATCAAAAATGATTAAGAAAACTTAAATAATAGTAATATTTATTTATAATTATAAATTTAAGATGTTTTTATAATTATTCAATGGTAATATATATGTATAATCATTAACTTATTTAATTATTTTTATTGAATATATTTTATAAAACTGAAAATTTTAACTGCTCTTTATGAATCGTTACCATAATTTCTATAAAATGGAAATTAGAATTATGAAATATATAAAACAAATATATATAATCATCATAAAAACATTATAGGTTATGAACACAAGTGAAATGATAAATAACTGGAATCTCTATAGTGAAGCTATCATAGAACAAATGGGGAAATTAACACCAGAATATTGATTTTTACAATAAATTATTTTTAAATGGGTATTAAGAAATTATAAATGAATATTATCAATAAAAATAAGTATAAATGAGGTTATTATATAGATTAATAATAAATATAAATTTATTATATAGAAGGTTAGAGTGAAACCAACCAAGCTTGATTCCAAGGTAAGGGTTCATTATCTTAGTTTCTATTCCTTGAGACTTGTTTTGTATTAAGAACCAATATTATTTTTTATGGTGTACTTATTTCCCCATTAAATTATTTTCTTCATATATTAATTTTTATTTATATTATTTACTATTCCATTTCATGTCTTCTTAATAAATTTCTTTTGATTCATTCATTACAAAATTTGTAAGGTTTTGTCTGTATTCGATATACTTTTCATTATACGATATCATCTATTCTATAAAAATGATCTTCTAAGCTGGATATCTTCACTAAATTGATAATAAAGAATTATATTCTCAATTTTATCTATATAAATTATGTTTTCATTCGAATATATTCTTTTTTTATTAATTTATTACTTAATAAAAATATAATAATGTTAAGGATAATTCCCATTCTTTATATTGGATATTTTTTCCATGTATATGTCCTTTATTTATAAAAATGTCTTTATTTTATTATATTAAAATATAGGTATGTGTTTATTTATTTTCATTAATATTTTTATTTTTCTCTATTTCAAAAGTAAATTTTATAACCCTTTTATTAATGTTGGTTTTCTTATAACCATTTAAAGAGACTAAAATGAATTTCTTGTAATTTATATATATTTTATATCATTTACTGCAAATTTCTTTTATCAAACATTTATTTATTTTTATAGATTAATTATTGGGGATTATTTTAAAATTAATGTTTTAAAAGTCTTCTTATCACCCCTTGAAATGGATTTTGAATGTGACTTATAAGTTCATTTTACAAAAACTTTATAAAGATTATAAATAAATTATTTTTATGATTTCAGTTCAATTATCCTTTTTATATTTAAAATATCATTGTCTTATAGGGTTATGTTTCATATATCCAATTCTATTATGATATAAAATTATTTAGGTGAACAAATTTTTTTTCAACCAATAAAATTCTTGATTGCTTCATATGGGATTCAATTTTAAGATGTATGAAAATAGAAAGAAATTTGTAAAATACTAAATTAAAACTGTAGAAATTAAAATATTTACTTATAAAGTTTGAATATAATGAATTTATAAAATGTAACGGGGGTAATAAAGTTGTTATTTGGCCATTATAAAGGGGTATATTTTAATAAACCAAAATTTTATTAATGTAATTTTCCTTATTATAATTATGTGACATATTATAAAACACATACATCACATAGAGAACCTAATAAAAAAATTATTCCCATAAATTAATAATGAAATAAGTGGTATTTATAGAAATTAATGAACCTATACCGATAGAATAATAACATGATTGTTGGAATATTAATATGAACATTAATAGTAGTAACTCATCTAATAGAATAGTAACCTCTTATATGAAAGTATAAATAAAATTTATTCATATTATAAATGAAAATATGATATATTTATATCCTGTAAAACGTAAATAAATGTTTTAAAAATAAAAAATTAAGTGATGGTATTTTTGTGAAATGTAAATGTATATTTACAATTTTATAATTAATATAATGATTTTAAGAAAAGTTATTTTCATAAATAGATTTATAAATTAATATTATGTTGTATTATGAGTATAAGATAAATTTATGAGACCTCAATTAATTTTCCAAAGTGTCATAAAATCGTTTGTAATATTAAAATCAGCATTCTTCAAATAAATGATAATTGTAATTAAAAATTAGATTTCTCAAATTTAATATTTTTTTTCATAAAAAAGATTCCATTTTTTGAATCTAAACACAAAAAACTTGTTGGGGTGATTTTTTGAGATTTTACTAAAGTTGTTGAATTTTTTGTAAATAGTGAAATGTAGCAATTTATAGTATTTAAATTTTTAATCGAAAGACATGAATTTTTGAATAATAGATAATATAATAAAACATTAGTTTAAAATCACATGAAATATTTACTATAATTTCTCACAAGAATAAAAATAATTTATAGTTTTGAGAGAAAATCATAAATAAGTGAATAAAATAATAAAAAACACCCCTCTCCTCCCACTACAAATACCGCCCCTCACCACCTCTTATCCTAAAACCTCTAAATACAAGAATTTTGTCTAAATTATACCCAATTACTCTCCTAATCCACTTATCCATGTTCTAGTCTTACTGGTCTCACCAAAATACCATTTCTGAGTTCCTTAAAGAGGTTCTCAAGGAGACAATATTCAAGAGGTAAAACCCCCTTTCTATTTTATTTTCTTTTATTTTCTTATCATCCCCTAAAATAACTTATACAAAGTGATGTGATAAAACCAGTATCATATGTATAATATAATTTTATTATTTTAATGGTATATCCATCATGAAATATTTTCTACTCTTTTTTTGTTCTAGAAATAAACACATTGTATGTGGGTTGTCGATTCACCGACTTTGTGGATGAAGAGTTCTAATTTTCCATTACCTCCTTCAAAGATGATCATAACACCATTATTATGTAGAAACAATATTGAAACATTTATATTATATCTTTTTCATATTTTGGAACTAATATATATACATAATTTTAAATAATAAAATAAAACTATTTCGTGATGATCAAAAAACACCAAAGTAAACTAATTATTTTTCATTAAAATTTTTTCCAATGAATCACTATCATATATAAAAAATGATGTATGGTACCATTTAAATTTATGGAGGTGAATAAATATCATAAAATTATACTTTTGTACTTTTTCTTCTATTTGAAAAGATCTCTCATAATCAAACTCAATGGAACCAATCATAAAATAAAGAAACGAATGCACTCAGAACAATGAAATTGAATCTTATAACTCATAAAAAAGGCAATAAATGAATATAATAAAATTATAATAATTAAAATACATGTATAATATGTTTTAAATTAATTAATTAATATATTTAATTTTATTATCCAGTACATTAAGTTCATGTTCATAAAACATTCAGACATAAGCTAAGAGATTCTCTCCAAACATTCATTTTACCTTTGTGTTATACTCTCTCTCTCATTTAACCAAATTTAATTATCCATTATTATTACTTAATTATTATATATTATTCATTTATGTTCAAAAAATATAATTTTATCTCAATTAATATTTCTTTGATGGGGAAATACATATTTTATAATGTTTCATTCTCAATTACTCGCAATAAGCAAGCCCAATTAAAGGGAACTTACTAAATTATTACCAATTTTAAAGTACACTCCATAATATATTTTAAGCCAAAAATATATTTACAAAATATATTTTTTATCATGAAAAACTAACTTAGTTCATTTTTAGTTTTATGTAAAAAATTAGGCCTTTGTCCACTTTAAATACTCATTTATATTTTCCCTTAAACCACACCAAGGTGTATCATTTATAAAGTTTCTTAAACACTATTTTTACATATTTTCACTTCATTTGGACATAATTTATCATTATCTATTAATATTTTCCCATATTAATGTCTATTTATTATTTAAATCCATTATTTCATGGAAAATATGATATTCCTTTTGATTATGCCTTATGAAATGATTATGTTACCCATTTCTTTCCATGGGAAACCCTTATGATTATTCCTTATGTTTTATTATTTATGTGTGACACATATGTATGAAAATTTTATAATGGTTGTTCCCATATAGTTCTCCAATGCATTGGTTAATTTTTATTCTCATGATATGTCATGTTGGGATATGAAGTAAACCTAATTCCTTTATAGTACCCTGTCCACCATGTGATATAGTCTTGGAAGTGAGCCTTGACTAATTTTTATTTCATGTTATATATTTCTTCCACATTCCTATGATTTCATCATTATATGGTCCCATGTTCTATATGTTATTCTTTAATTTGTTTATTACTGTTCCATGCCTTTTTATGTCATTATTTAATGCCATCTAACTCATGTGTTATTCTTTATTCATATGTTTACTCCCTTACCAGTATTTTTAACTCATACCATTATTATTATATTCCCTAGTTTATCCTATACAATTGTAAGAGCTCAAAGGAATTTAGGATATTATTATAGAGATTAAATAAAATATGTTTTTATTTTGGTTTCATTTTTTCTAATTATGTACATAATCATCCAAATACACTAGAATTTATGATCCTTTGTTAGTTTTTGATGGTTAATTAGGAATTAAATCAAGTAATAATTTTTATAAAGGGATAGGCCTTCAATAGTTGGTATCATAGGACAGTCTAGTTATTTTTGGGGATTAGGATTAAAAGAATAGTAACAACCCTGGTGATAATTCTACCACGATGGATACCTAGATTGAATCTTAGGGGATCACATGTTATGATATACATTCTATTTATAAATTTATCATATTATTTTCAAGGATTAATTTTTATATGCCTATTAGCTACATATTGAATCCCCCATAATTATGATTTTTTAATAGTTAATTGTGGGAAATAAGAGAACCCATTTCAATAATCAATGTGATTGGAAATGTGATTATTTGCCTAATAAAATTCCAAATTTCATGGGAATGGGAGCTCAAAGCCTCATAAAATTACTAATACAACTAGATCATGTTATGAATAATAACATGAATAAGGTGTATCACCATCATTTTCCTAATATATAAGAAGTTGAGGTTAAATAATTTATGTGACAAAGGCATCCTATCTTTAGTGGCTCTTATGACCCCCTTATTACATAACAATGGATTAACTCAATTGAGAAGATATTTTATGTCCTCTAGTGCTAAGAAGAAGATAAATCATTCTGGTGGTTTATTTATTTTATGGGGAAGCTAATAAGTGGTGGAAATTAATCAAAAACACAAAGTACAAGGGTAAAATTTATTCCATGGATTGTGATGCATTGAATAAAATATTTTTCAATAAATTTTTTCCCCTAACTCTCCATCTAAATATGGAAATAGAGTTCCTTAGGATGAAGAAAAATCAAGATGATTATGCAGTGATTATGAGGAAAAATTTAAAAGGCTTTCACGATACACATTTTTCTTTTTCATGAACACTAAAAGAAAAGAGGATTTCTTATTTAGTAGACTAAATAAATTTCTAAGAAAAGACTTAGAGATTCAAGAATTTGATATCTACGAGGAGATTCTACGTTGTTACCTTAATATTTAAATTGAGATAAAATAATTTCAGTGGTCTCATCAGAATGAAGATAAAAAGTAGAAAATGGAGTTTAATATGGTAGGATCAACAAATAAATCCTATGATGGAAATAAAACCAACATCCAACATGTCAAAATTGTAGAAAGAAGAATCGTAGAAATAGCCTAAGAGGAAATAGAAGATGCTTCAAATGTGAAAGATAGAGGCATATAGATAATAATTACTGAAGGGATATAAAGAATCCCACAAATTAGGAGACTGAAAGGAAGGTTTAGATCAACAATCAACCTATAGTAAAATTTTTCAACTATAAGAAACATGGGAATTATGCAATTCATTTCCCTAAGATAAGGGTTGTTATAGGGAATTGAAAACAACAACATCCAAGGAAAAAATGAAGGGAATATACTATCACTAATACTAAGGTGGAACTTAACAATGATGTGGTTATATGTAAACAAGTTGTTCATTCAATAATAGTGAACATACTATTTGATTCTAGTTCTATGAATTATTTCATATCTTTCATTTTTAGAAGAACTATTAAAACACCACCTCAAAATATGGAGTTTGAGTTATCTATGAGAACATAAAATCAGGGAATTATTGCATACAAAGTATATAACTACTCCTTGGTTATTTTTGTGTGTAAAAAACCTCCCATAAAATATTATGTTATTTATTTTGATGGATTTTGATGCTATTTTGGGCATGGATTGTCTATCTTTAAACAAATCCAACACTAATCGTCCAGAAAATGAGATCATTATTCACATCTAGATGCATCCTCCAATTATTTAAAAGTGTAAGGATGAGTATAAATATCCTTAGAAATCATCATCTTAGGTGTTTATATTGTCTCCTTATGAGAAATAATATCTCGTTCAAATGATTGTGAAAAAGAGAGATTCATGCTCGAAGACATGCCCATTATGAGGGACTACATTGATGTGTTACCAAAATAATTTCATGGTATTAGTCTTGATTAAGAGATTGAGTTTTAAATTGAATATATTTTTGTATATCTTAATATATCAAAGAGACCTTATGGAATTTTCACCATTGATTTGGAATAACTGAAGAACCAGTTACAAGAGAATATGAACAAGGGTTTCATATGTCAGAGTGCTTCATCATGGGGTGTGCTAGTAATATTCATAAAAAAGAAGTATGGATCAATGAATCACTTCATTTATTATCATGATATCAAAAAAATACTGATAAAGAACAAGTATCTCCTACCACAGATAGAGGACTTGTTCGATCAGCTACATGGGGCAATGTATTTCTCTAAGGTGGAACTTCAGTTGGGATATCCTGAATTAAAGGTAAGGAATGATGATATTCCCAAGATTTCCGTTATAATGAGGCATGGACACTATAAGTTCATATTAATGTCCTTTGGACTCACTAATTCTGTATAATTTTTTATAAACTTAATGAATAAAGGCATTAGATATTACCTCAAAAAATTTGGTCTAGTCTTTATCGATGATATTCTGATATACTCCAAAAGTAAAGATGAGCATGAGGAAGATTTGAATACTATTCTAAAGACTTTATGAATGGAGAAAAATTATCCAAAGTATATAAAATGAGAGTTTGGGTTGGAGGATGTATTATTATTGCGGAATGTTATCACCATAAAATGAATATTTGTGTGCCCTTACAAGACAAAGGTAATCGAAGAGTGGCCTAAGAAAACATCTATAATGGAGATACATAGATTCTATAGTCTAACTAGGTATTACTGATGATTTACGAAGAAATTATCATTATTTAAAAACCCATTAACCAAGATTACTTGGAATGGAGTAAAGTTTTTTCCATCCAATGAATATGAAGTCTACTTCAAAGAGTTAAAAAAGAGGCTTATCCCTGCACCAGTACTCAAACTTCAAACAGGTGGGGAACTATATTTGTAATACAATGATGCTTAAAATGATGGATTAGGCAATGTATTTATTCAAAATTATAAATATACAACACCTCAAGGATGTTGAAAATCCATGAGAAAAACTATCCTGAACATGATTTGGAGTTGGAAACTATGATATTCGTGTTAAAAATATGTCTCTGTTATCTATATGGAGAGAAGTGTGAGATATATACTAATCATAAGAGAATAAAATATATATTCAAATAGAAGGATATTAAAATGAACTAGATAATATGGTTATATCTCATAAAAAATTATGATTTTTCAATCAACTACCATTCTAGTAAGGAAAATAAAGTGATAGATGATCTAAGTAGAAGGGGTCCTACAACATTAACAAAGACGAGAATTTAAAAGAATCTAATATTATTATATTAGAAAAGGATGGAAATGGGAATCTTTAAGGAATTTCATCAATCCTTTCTTAAATTATTTCTCAACCATCCCTTATGGTGAAAATAAATGATGCTCAAATAAATGATGTGGAAATTCAGAAAAAAGTGGAAGCTATCATAAATGGGAAATCCTCCAAGTTCAAAATTGATGAGGAAGGAGTGGTAAGGTTTGGGTCATTATTATGTATACTATAAAATAAATATATAATGAAATATATTCTGAATGATTCACATAGATCAACCTTCTCTATTCACCCATGGAGCACAAATATGTATCTAGATATTTGAGAGAACTACTGGTGGGACAATATGAAGAAGGATATTTCTAACTATACATCAAAGTTCTTGGCATGTCAGCAAGTGAAGGTTGAAAGGAAAAAGTATAAGGGGATGATGCAACCATTACCCATAAAAATAGAAATAGGAAAACATCAACATGGAATTTATCATTGTACTTCCAAATATATCCATAGGAAACAATGCAATATGAGTTGTTGTAGATTTTATTACAAAGAAAACTCACATTATCACAATTCAAATGGACATCTCACTTGAAAAACATGTATGTATATACATAAAATAAGTGGTGAGGTTATATGGAGAACCACTATAGACTGTATCTGATAGAGATCTAAGATTTACCTCTATGTTCTAGAAAAGTTTACATGATTCTCTAAAGAATGAGTGGAACTTCAGTACGGTCTATCATCCTCAAACTGATGTCCAACATGAGCAGAATATTCCTAAACTGGAAGACATGTGGAGAGAATGTTCTATGGAATTCAAAGGAGGATGTTACCAACATCTTTCTCTAGTCATTCTCTCATACAATGGTAGTTTTCAATCAATGATCCAAATGGATTCATATTAATCCATATATGGTAAAAGATTTATAACACAAGCATGTTGGGATGAATTTGGTGAATTTAAGATTCTAGGAATAAAAATGATCAATGGAATGGTAGAAAGGGTGAAAACCATTCACCAGAACATCAAGCTAGACTAAAGTTGATTGTAGATCTATGAAAATAATCATCGAAATGACCTATAGATTGTGGTTAAAAACATTTTATTCCTCCACATATCTCCATGGAAGAGGATCATGATATTAGGGGAAAAAAGGAAATCTAAGTCCCTGGTATATCAAACCCTTTGTGATTCTTAATCATGTAAAATAGGTTGCCTATTGAGTAATGCTCCCACCTACTATGTTTCATATATAAAATGTATTTTAGGTTTCCCTCTTAAGGAACTACATACCAGATCCATCACATGCACTAAATCAGGAGGTTGTACAACTAGAGAATGACCTATCGAATGATGTGTAACAAGAGAAGATCTTGGAATGTAGAGAAAAGTTCTACACAACAAGATTAATCACCTTGTCAAAGTAGTATAGTAGAAACATAAGTATGAATAAGTGTCATGGAAACTAAATTAAGCAATTAATAATAATTACCCTCATATGTTTACACCTTAGTATGTAAAATGAAATTTCAAGGATGAAATTTCATAAGGGGGAAAAGAATGTAATGATCCAAAATTTTATCAATGGAATTTCCATTATTATAATTATTTTATATAGTATAAAACACATAAATCACATAGTAAACCCAATATAAACAATATTCTCGTAAATGAATAATGAAATAAGTGGTATTTATAGAAATTAAGTAACCCATATCGATGGAATAGTAACATGGCCATTGGAATAGTAATATAAACGTTAAGAATAGTAACCAAACCAATAGAATAATAAAATCTCACATGAAAACATAAATAAAATTTAGGAATATTATAAATAAAAATATGATATATTTATATATTAGAAAAATTAAATAAATGTTTTAAAAATGATAAATTAAGCCTTGGTATTTTTGTGAAACATAAATTTTTATTTACAATTTTATAATTAATATAACTATTTAAAAGAAAATTTATTTTCATAAATATATTCATAAATTAATATTTTGTTTTCTTATTATTATAATATAATTTTATGAGACCATAATTAACTTTTCAAAGTATCATAAAACCGATTAAAATATTAAAATTTGTATTTTTTGAATACATGGAAATTTTGATTAAAAATTAAATTTATCATATTAATATTTTTTTTCTTAAAATTGAGTCTATTATTTAAATCAACAAATAAAAAAATGTTTTGGGATATTTTCTATGGTTTTTCAATAATAGTTGATTTTTTGGTGAATAGTGAAATACGGTAATTTATGGTATTTGAAATTTTAAGGCAAATATATGAATTTCTGATTAATAGATGACATAATCACCCATTATTTTGAAATAAAATGAACAAGTTATTGTACTTAGTAATATTAATCTACAAAATTGATATTCTTGATCAAAAATAATAAATAAATAAGTAAAATAATAAAAAACATACCTCTCCCCAAACTATAAATACCACTCCTCACCAAATCTTCTCCTCACAACTCCAAATCATTGAAGATTGTTTAAATTATTCCCAATTCATATTCTAAGAATCTTAGCTACATTTTAGTCTTTCTTTTCTCACCAAAATTCCATTTCTAAGTGCCTTAAGAAGGTTCTCAAGGAGATGATTTTCAAGAGGAAAAGCTTTGATTTCTCTTTTATTTTCTTTCCTTTTCTTATCCTACCCTCACCTCCCCCATACAAAGTTAAATGATAACTACTGTATCATATATATACTATAATTTTATTATGTTAATATAATATACATAATCAAATCTATTCTCCTCTTTATCTGTTCTAGAAATGAAAACATCATCTATGGGGTGTTGATTCACCGCCTTCATGGATGATGAGTTTTTATTTTGCATTAATACATTCAAGGATGGACATAAAAAATTATTATGGATAATACATATTGAAAAATGTATATTATATATTGTTTCATGTTCTGAAACTAATATATATACATAATATTAATTAATAAAACAAAACTAGTTTGTGATGATAGAAAAAATACCAAAGTAAACTAATCATTTTTATTAACATTTTGTCTAATAAATCTTCATCATATTAGAAAAAATAATATATTAGACTGTTTATAATTATATAGGTTCATAAATATCATATAATTACACTTATGAATTTTTTCCATCCATTTGAAGTGAAATATAATAATTAAACTCAATGAAACTAATCATAAATAATGAAAAACGCACCCAGAACAATGAAATTGAATCTTATATATCATAAAAAATTCCATAAATGAACTTAATAAAATTATAATGAATCAAATACATGTATAATAGGTTATTAATGAATTAATTAATTGATATAATTTTATTATCTGGTACATTAAGTGTAGGTTCAGAAAAATTTCGGACATAAGGTAAGGGTTTGTATCCGAACTTTCATTTTACATTTAAGTTATCATTTCTCTCTATTTTACCTAATGTAATTATTATTTTTTCTTATAAAATTATTCAATATTATGTATGTATGTTCCATAAAAATAAATATATCCCAATTTAACTTTCCTTCATGGGTAAATACATATTTTATAGTGTCCTCTTACCAATTACTCAAGATAAGAAAGCCTGATTAAAGGGAACTTTATAAATTCTTAACTATTTTCAAGTACACTTCATAATATGTTTTAAGACCCCAATATTTTTCTAAAATAAATATTTTTAAAATAAAAAATTATCTTATATCATTAATTTTTTATGCAAACAATTATTCTTTTATCAGCTTTAAAGACTCTTTTATATTTTCCCTTAAACCACACCAAAGTGGCTCATTTCTAAAGTTTCTTAAACAAATTTTTTATATGTTTTCACTTTAGATGTACTTAATATATCATGATATATGATCATTTTCACTTATTATTGTTCATGTATTATTTAAATATATTCCTTCATGGAAATTGTTACAATATTATCTTTGGTTATACCTTATGACATGTTTATGATACCCATTTATTCGATGGGTGAACCTTATGTTTATTACTTATGTTTGATTCTTCATTGGGAACACATATTCATTAACATGTTATGATGGTTGTTCCTAGATAGAGATCCAATTCATTGTTTAATGTTTAGTCTCTTAATATTTTATGTTGGGATATAGAGTAAACCTAATTTCTTTACGAGACCTTGTCCACCAAGTTATATATTCTTGGTAGTTATCCTTGACTCGTGTTTATGTCATGTTATATATTTCTACCACATTATTATGATTCCTTTATTACATGATCCCATTTTTGATTTTATATGATTCCATATGTTTATTCTTGTAGTATTCTTTTTTATGTCATCATGTTATTCCTTCTAACTCATGTGATATTCTTTATTCCTATGTTTATTTTATTTACAAGATTTGTAGATCATCCCTTTGTTCAGGTTTTCCTCATGTTATCCTATGCAGATGTAAGAGATCAAAGTAATTTAGGATCCCATTATGGAGATTAAATAAATTTTGTTTTTATTTTGGTGTTATCTTTTCCAATTATGTACATAATCATCCAATGACACTAGTATTTACAATCCTTGGTTTTTATTTGATGGTCAATTATGCTTAAAGTCATGTAATAATTTGTGTAAAGGGACCAGGTCACTATATATATAACATATGGGTATAATATTAGTTAAAATATCACCAGATTATAATTGATGGCATGTATTTTATATAAATAAAAAATATTTATATTTAAAAAAAAATATTAATTATAAATAAATTATTTGAAATAAAAAATAATAATTTTGGAAAAAAATAAAAATATTGTAATTCACTTGGGAAAATACCTATGATTCTAAAGTAATTATTTTTTATGAATTATATATTTTTTTAAAATAATAATATTAATAAAAAAGATTTATGAAATTCTAAGAATAATTAAATAACATACAATAAATAATAATGGAATTATAAGCAATACCATTTTAAGTATTCATGGTTAAATAAAAAAATATTTCATTTTAAAACATTGTTTTTATATATTATAAGCTAATAAATTTATCATATTCTCATTAGAAAATTTAAATAAATAATATATATATATATAAAATATATACTTCATATATTTATTATTAGTTGGTTATAAATAAAGATAAAATCATTTAATGTTAAAAATGGAGATTCCTCAATGAATTTTTATACATGTAAAATATTATTAATATAACTAATAACTAATAAGTAAATTTTTTAATGAATTTTATTGATAATATATATTAAAAATTAAATTAAAATCCATCTAATGATTATTATTTGAAACAAAATAAGAATAATTTCAATTTTACACTTAAGAATAAATTTTTCTTAATTTTTTGTGTTATTAATTCTTAAATTAAATTAAATTTTTAAAAATTTAATAAATTAAATCCATTAAAAAAATTCATATTTTTAATCAACATTTCAAAAATATGCAATAATTTAAATTTAATTTTGAACTAAAAAAATATATTACTGAGGTAAAAATCATGTTACCATGGTAAAATTAAAATGGGTTAAATGGGTTATATTCAGTTTTAAAGACATAAAATGTCTCTAAAAATATCACTAAATTGTGTAGAGGAGGTTATTCATGACCTATTACCATTATTTGTCCACTTTGAAACCACTTTATATGTAAAATGACATTCCTTACTCATTGAGGAATTTGTGTTTGCAAAAATGCCATGTGAGAAAACATAGAAATGAGAGATAAACATGATTAAAAAAATATGTAATCATAAGATATGATCATAACTAAATATTAAATAATATATATCATGAGATAAATATATATAATATCAAAAGTATCATCATGATAACATACGTATACCATGTAATGGGAACATTTTAACATGAAACAATAATCATGGGTCATGAACCAAAACATTGGAATATGAAACAAGCATAAGTATAAAAAATAATAACACAAGTCAAGGTTATGAACCAATAAATTTATAATATAGTGGATTTGGAATCACTACCTACATCCCATCATGTATTAGGATACATAACCCACCTCCCATAACATAGTAGATTGATCTTTAGTACTCGAATCCCATAATAATCTCATGGTAAAAAAGCTTTACACAATGCATTGGAAGAGTATATCACACCCTTCTATCACTTAATATTAAACCATACATATTTTTTATATATCAAATTAATCATACATTAATCTTGATTAACCCATGAAAGGAAAATGGTTTCATAATATTTTCATAAAGTGTTTTTAAATAAACCTTTGGTGATTGGATATGATGATACCCAAATTTCAATCACCCAAAAGAATCATGAAATAAAAGAACATGGAGGGTCATATATCAAAAAATTACATTAATGAATGATAATTTAATGATATAGAGAAAAATTAAAATAAGTTGACAAAATAATCTTTTTAATGCTTTTATAATCTTGTTGTAAAAACAAATTTATAAATCACTTTCAAAATCCGTTTTAATGGGTTATAAGAATATTTTTTAAAAATTATTTTTTACGTAGAATAATACCCAATAATGTAACCTTGAAAATAAATAATGGAATATAAGAATAAAAGTTTAGTGAAGTATATAAAATACATGGAATTTGCAAGAAATACCTTTTAATCTTTTAAAACAATTTTAAGGAAATCCACATTGATAAAGAAAACATGAAATTTACTTTTGAATAGAGATAAATGGAAATATTAAAGGTTTATAATAGAATAAATATTTATCTTTATAAATAATAAATTTATAATTTTTTTCATAATATGAAACATATGTCACGAATAGAAATTGAGAAAAATAACCCTTACCTTAGATTTTGGCTTGGTCAGACACACTCTAACATCCTATATAATCACTTTATGTTTATTATTAATCTATATTAAAACCTTTTGTATATTTATTTTAATTGATATCATTCATTTATAATTTCTTATTATACAATTATTAATCATTATTTGTTAAAATTAATATTTGGGTGTTAATTTTCCCATTTATTATATGCTATCTTTGGTTTGGCAGCTCTGATCCTTACATCTTGATATTGAATTCACAACCTCTATAGTATTCATGAAGACAATATAGATGTGTTTGAAATAGTTATGAAATCCAATGGTCATTTTATATAAGTTATTTTTGTACCATAAGAAATCAATCATACATCATATCTTGAAAAACCCATGAAAAGAAAATGGGTTATATGAAATTTTCATGAAGATCATATATAATTCATTGAATAATTATATTATAAGATAACCAAAATTAAATACCCAAAATATAAATAAAACTTTTTATAATTTAGAGGATGATACCTGAATCACATGTCAATAATAGATATATATTTCAGATATAGATAGATAAATAGAAATTAAATTATATAAACAATGTTCTTACAGATTTTAAAACATTGTCATAAAAACCATATTTTAAGTCACTTTTAAAATAATTTTCCAAAATGAGGTCAAAAATAATTTGGAAAAATAAAATAAAACATCTGTGGAAATAAATAATATGGATATAAAAAATAAGTAACCAATACTGATATTGAGAAATATTCATAACATTTTCATATGTTTATAATGAAGGAAATTAAGCATATAAGAATACCTTGACATGAAAATGTGATTTACATATAGAAATGTGAAAATAAAATATGATATATAGAAAAGTATAGAGATATCTAACTTAGAGGATCATTTTAATATAAGAAATGATATTACTTAATGAAAATTAGATTGATTTAGGAGAGACCATTATAACTTTGTTAATGAATGAATCAAAATAAATTTAATGAGAAGACATGAAATAAAAATGTAAATATAATGAATAAAAATTTATTTTGGATAAAAATAAGTGAATGGGGTTGTAATTACACTATATAAAATGAAATTGTTTCATAATAATAAACATTTCTCAAGGAATGGGAGTTTTGAAAAGGAACCCTTACCTAGGATTCCCATGTGGTCGGTCAGGATCTAACCTATTATATAATAAATTTAGGTTTATTTTTCATATATATAAAAAATTATTTATATTTATTTATCTCGATACCATATATTTATAATTTATTATTACCCATTTCATAGTAATTTTTATTAAAATTAATATTATGGTGTTAATTGTCCTATTTTTTCTATGCTAGGTTTGGTATGGAGGTTTGGTATGGAGGTTTTGGTCCATACCTATTTATAATTCACTCCTCACATATATAATCACCACAGTGACTATACATGTGTTTTTGATATAGTTCTAAATTCCAATGGTCATTTTATAGATGTTATGAAGATATTTTGTAAAGAGTATCTAAAATATCATTTTTAAGAAGGTAGATTCAATAAAAAGAATTGATTTTATTAATTAGTATAATTATGTTTTTTACTATTTCCAAATTATTTATTCATCCTAAATACATTATTATTATAGAAAGTTACTAGCATTTTTTTTCTTAATAATTAATGATATAATAATTGTATCATATTTCATGGAGGTGATAAGACCGATACAAACACGAATATGCTATAACAAATGAATAAATAAGAACATGATATTATTTAGAGGTAATATCATCTTTTTAAAAAATAATGATTTATTTTTCTATTAAAATGATAAATCATAATATATAATAGGTGGATTAAATATATAAAGAAAAATTATTAGGGATATGATAACACTTACATTCAAGACTTGAATCTTTTCTTAGAGAGCCTATTGGAAATGAAGTATTTGTGACTTCTTCATTTGATCAGAAGTTCAAAAACATAGGGGTTACATATAATAGAGATAATTAAGATCGGAATTCAATAGGAAATTTAAGGAAAATTGTTTGATTATCTGGATAGAGGAGGGATCCAGTTAAATCTATTTCTATGTGGTATTTTTTCAAATACCCATTTATTAATGTTAAAGGAATATAAATTATCATGTAAAGTAGATCCAAAGTAGAAAATAATAGATATAGATCATGAATCACCAAAATATACCCAATTTATATATAATTTTAGATATATTTTATGACTTTACCCTTAAATAAATGAAGTCATATTTAGTCAAGAAAAAAACATAAAATTTTTGGTAACATATGAATAAAACTCTATTGGAAGAGAGATCAATAAAGGGACATTTACATCCCCTAAATAAAAAGTTTATTATGATAGAAATATGATACAGGGGTAGAATATACACCAAATATAGTAAAATTAGTGCATAATGTGAAACATGCCATAATAAAGTGAAATTAAGATGAAAATCCATAAAATGACATATTTTATGATATAAGAATCAATTAGAAAAGTATTATGAGAAATAAATAAAGATACCAAAAAAATATCAAATAAAACATAATAAAATTATAGGGTATAACAAATCAAAATTATAAGTTTATAGAAAAAGATGATGGTGTATGTCTCATTAGAAAGACATTGAGTCGGTAAAAACCTTAAGCATTTGTAATGAGTGAATAAAAATCAATTAAAGGAGAAGTCATGAAATACAATTGTAAATTCCATTATTAAAACATAATTTATGAAGAAAAAAATTCAATAGGGTAGTAAATACACCATATAAAATAAAATTGGTACATAATATGAAAAAATTATCAAGGAATGAGGATACAAAATCATTAGTAAACCATGGAATACCTCTCAGACTTGAATAACTGTATGGATGTTGAGGTGGAAATCAAAATTTTAGGGCTTAGTTTTTTAGTAATACCCATATTTATCTCCTACATTCACTCTCTTCAAGGGTTTATGAATTTCTGTTCCTTCCTTAGTGGAAATCATAATGTTTTTAACCTCATATTTTATAAGTATTTGTTTATCCAATGATATTCAGGAATAATTCTCAAACTCATAATATCCTTATTCACATTACTCCATGAGGTCCCATCCTTATGGATATAAAATTAAAGACACATTGGTCCAATTTTCTTGACCGTGAAAGGAATATCTTGTTCCACATTTCATGTCTATAAAGGGAACAACATTTATCATAGATGCAACCTTGGTCCATATTTCATAAACTTAAACGGAATAACCATGGTCCTTATTGTATGACTATAAAATGGTAAAACCTAGTCCTCATTACATCACCTTAAAAGATATAAAATTTTACAAGAACATACAATGTTAAGTTATATGTCATGCGTTCTTTATTATCATGAAATTAAAAGCCTTTATTTTTACAGATAATTTTTTATCCTTTCCATATGAATTTAAATTATGACATCAAACTATGTGGGTTGTTATTCCCATATAAGAATCCATCCTAGAGCCCATTAGTAATACCGAAACACATTTTATATATTTATATAAATTTCTTGGAAGGTGTTTAACATTAGAGTAACTTTTAATATAACTTTAAACCATAGCCTAAAATATAAATATAATTAACTTTTACACTAAATATTTGATATTAATACTCTTTTTATAGTGTTATTTTAAATGAATATTGGTTAAATAATCACTTTCATCAAAAATATAACTGGCATTGGTACTATTAAGGATGAAATCAATATTCTTAAATCTATAAAAGAGTCCTAGATTATCCAACAAGATCATTCATGGGATGATGCAACCTACCATCCTCTTGGTTTTGATGTAAAAACCTCAAGAAACCAAATTAAATGGATGCATATGAAAATGTTAGAAATAAAAAAGGATAAAACTAACTTGAAATTAATTACCTATAAAAGATATTAATTTACCTTTAATTTTTTTTCATGATACTATATTTGTGGGTTGTTTATTTTCAACATCACATAAAATTCAAATGACACCCACTGTTAATGCACAATAAGGAATCGAGTCGCCAAATTGATTAGAGGAAAACTCAAGGATATTGGGGTTCATATGAATCATTAGACAGTATTACCATATAACCATGCTATTATTATATCCATTTTAAATGAATTATCTCTATATCATAAATTAATACTCTCATGTACATAAATCTTTCAACACCAGATGGTGAACACATTGGTGTAAGAGTAATTTGTTGATAGATTAATTCCATCTTTGGAAATAAACCATAAAACATAAAAGGTGTAAGTACATTTAGTCTAATAACATATTTGTGACTTAAAAGGGGGAAAGTGTCCCCCGTCATCACCTTAAAACTCTTTATGTGTCTCCCTTTGGAGTAATAATCCTCCTTCATACCATATCTAGATAATATTGATAAGGATAACCCACACATCTATTTTAATACTCAAGAGTTTTCTAGGAGGGATATTATAAATCATTGAAATAATCATCATTGTGAAAAATTAGAATTCTTATAGTCTTCTAAAGAATATATTTCACCTTTCTTCTAGTTTTTGGAACCGTGTAATAAAGATTTCTATGGGTAAATCACTTTAAAAACCTAGGATCCAGTTGATGTTCCTACTATCCTAGTTGACCCTGAAGTTTTACATCAAATACTGATGATAAAATAAAGAAAAATCTAGGTTACTCTAAGATAAAAGTTCCAATCCTATTTGAAATTTACATTGGTGACCCCACAAGAATGTTTTTTTATCATTGAGAGAAAGTGATTTTTTGTAGGTTCTTCCCCTAATAATTGATTACTAATAGTGATGATCTCTATATTAAACTTTATATGGGGGTTATACCTATATTTAAATATCATCCCACCATTATGGTCTTCATAATTAAGATCAAGAAAGTTTTAACCATGAAGGTATTCCCCACTGTACCCTCTATGGAGGTCATCCATACTATGAAATATCATCCCACCATAGAGGCCCTCCCCTATGGAAATAAAGAAAGTAAAAACTAAGGATTTACTACCCATGGTAGCTTATATGGAGGTACTCCCTGTATGGAAACATAAAATCACCATATTAGTCATCCCTATATCAATCAAGAATCTATTTACCATGAAGCTTCATACCATAATACCCATTGCAGAGGCCCTCCCTGTGAAAAAATATAAAATCACCATGGATTTCCTAAATATGGAAAATAAGAATACACCAATCATAGAGTTTCTCCCCATGGTACCTATTTTTAAGGTAATACCCATGATAAAATTCCAAATATCCATAAAAAAACTCCCTTTGGTAATTAATAATCCAACAATAATAGATGCCCTACCAACATTTAATAAGAATAAAAAAACCATATAATCCCTCCCCCTGGTACAGAGCTTATAGGTCCTCATAGGGATAAAAAATCAATTCACCATTTATGTCCTCTCTATGGTTATTAATAATCCATCAACTAAAAAGGTAACCTATGGTGGTAAAAAATCTAGTAACCATAGAGATAATACCTATGGTACCTTCCACATTGGCCCTCTATATGATAGAACATTGATTCTTTATGAAAAACCTCCACATGGGGATCAACAATAAAATAAAGATGAATCTCCTACATATGATAATCAAGAATACATCAATAATGTAGGTCCTCCCCATGGTACCCACTATGAAGTTACTTCATAACGTGAAACATTGAATCACCATAGATATCTCCCATATGAAAATAAAAAATATATTAGATATAGGTTCTTCCTATTCCACCCACTGAAAAATTATGGCCAATTATGAAACATCATCTCAATAAGGAGATCCAACCTATGGAAAAATTATTCAAAAAATTCCCTCTTATTAAGAGTTTATTGTGAAATCCGAACCATCTTTCTTAGATACTATATCTTTAGCCAATGATTATTTATTTCAAATAACATATGAAATGAGATAGTGATCATCATTTTTCTCACTACCAAAGCATTTGACTTTGTAAGGAGTCCAAAATTCCTAAAATAACCTTGAACTATTTATAAAAATAGAAAAAATGAAAAAAAATTGAAATATATTGATGATACATCTATTAAAAGTTAGGTAGTTTACAATCATATATGAGAGGAATTGTCTATTAATAAAATATCAAACAAGATTAGTCCCAACCACCTCCCAATATATTACTATCATTCACTTTGATAAAGATTCCATATCATGTCACTATTAGAATCTATGGGAGATATTCAATAGATTCTAATATTGATGATTTACTTATAAATTAAAAGTTAATAATCTCAATGTGTTGGATGAGAAATGTCACCAAGTTGACTTGGACACCCTCCCAGGGGCATGGAACCCCAAATTTAGAAAATGAAATTAGTGAATCCAATGAAATAAAATGAATATCCTCAAGTTACTTATAATGACCCATACTTTCCATACATAAGTATTATGTATTACTAGATTAATATTAATTACATAACAATACAATCCATACTATAATGATAAAGGTTTAATGTCTTTGGAAAATTGGATACGTCAAAAAAATGGCTCATAAAAGATCTACATAAACTCTAACTTAGTTCTTCATTACTAGAACACTTCTTTGAGAAATCATATTTAAAAGTTTTCTTCATATCCCAAATAAAAGAAACCATAATAAAGGGAGGGCACAGAATCATAGTAAGGGTAAGAAGGGGAGATATAAATAATCATTTAAATATAACCTGATCATAGAGGGTACGAGAGAATGAGCTTAATCTATGGAAATCATACCCAAAAATTATTATATCATAAACATGAGTCATGTAATATAGCTTCTTAGTTCATAATACATGAATCATAAAGGGATCAAAGAACATTAGACATGAGAACATAACATTGAAATAATATCAGGTTATAAAATAGTGGAATAATTTTATAATAATAATAATCATATAAATCAAAGGTCAAGTCCACCCACCAATACATTAGTAACATGATATTCTTGGGATGACCACCTAGGTACCTACATTGGGCTTGGGATAACCTCCTGTTTACCCTCTTTTAGGCATGAGATAACATCCCATGTTCCCTATTCTGGTCTTAGGATAACATCTTGTATACTCATTGATATCACAGACAATAATATTTACCCAATTAATTAGAGGACTATATAATTCTAGGACTATCTATCACATAATCATAAATTCATTCATACATATGCCATAAGATCATAAAAACAATCATCACAACATAATCATTTGATAAGCAAATAAGTTTCATTGATATTTCATTATCAAAACCATAAAAAATAAAAATAAATAATAAAAATGGTATCATTTTATCATATCCTCAGAAAATAATAATTAACATCAAATGATTTTATCATAAATAAAAAATTCCTTTAAAATATCACAATAATATTTCTTGAGGAAAATAACCTTTTTATTTTTAAATCACATATTAAAATATAAAATGTTATGAAATATTAAGGAAAATAATTTCATTTAAAATAACCATGGAATTTTTTTTATTTATGCTTCAAATTATTATGAATTCATGACAAAAATAAATTCTATTCATGTAGTGCACATTAAAATAATGATTCATTTCACATTTTTGTAAAAAAATAAAAAATACCTCATCTGAAAAAAAAGATTCATTTGAAACAATTTTTAATAGGTTAATAATGGGTAAAAATTAATTTAATCAATAATAGGATAATATTAGAAACATCCTGGAAAATATTTTTAAAAAACATGGATATGGAAGAAAATGGATTTTTGACTGAAAAGAGAAATAAAGTAACATTTTTATTAAAAACAATATTTTGGTCTCTTGAGAATATAAAATGGGAAAAATTAATGGAAAAATTTATTATTAATAAATAACTACAGGATAAATAATTTAAAGTATTTATCAAGAAATGATCATATAATTTCCATCAATGTAAATTCAAGAATAAACAATCCTCATTAAAATGAGATTGAAACATAAATCCCTTAAAACATAGTAACTTTTCAATAATACACCCCATTAAATAATAACATCAAATGAAACCTTAAATATAATGATCCTAATAATATTCATGCTAGAAAATTTCAATGGTTATATATATACCCCTCATACAAGCATATGGTTGCATAACTGTTTCAATGGATTAAGAGAAGACCGAGGAAAACGCTTACCTAGGAGGGTTCAGTCAAGACTAATGGTTTATTATGGGTGGTTTTATTTATTACAAAATCATTAAGATCAAGTAATTTTCTTCCTTAATGGAAACTCCCAATGGTTCCATCATCCATAACAAGGTATGGAACTACTTTCCAATGGTAAGTGGTCAGCTTGGATTTCAGACCCAACGACATTAGGGCCTCACATTGGTCAAGAGGATGGGAGGTCGGGCTCATCTCACCCTTATGAGGGGAATTGATTCCAACTCTATGAATCTATTATAGATTTATGATATGTCTATGAATCTATTCCAAATACTGATACATGACTGTTTACCCTAACAAAATTATTATATGTTAACTCACCCTATATGTAGAATAAAATGGATCTCATTGATGAATAGAGGAAAGGGGATATTTTTAAGAATCCATCTATATGTATTTGAGGTTCTCCATACATTTACCTCATAATGGGTAGCTTCAATATATTCTAATGCTATATAACCACATGATACAAAATATGATACCATGCAGGGAGTCGGTTTAATATTCCAAGGAGGGGATTGAGCCATAATGAGGTGTCCTACGTATCCTGGTTTTTCTAGAAATCAAAATCCATATGGTTTGTTTAACCTGCATAGTTTATTGTCATGTAGAGAATAAATATGTTCGGGTTATGAGGCACCATATAATTTAACTTGATCCTCAAGTAGACATCATATGTATCCTGATTATGGTAGGCATTAGAGTTATCCTAATTCGATCGCACCCTTGGGACTATCCCCAAGGTAGATTCCCTTCTATAAGGGGTGTTGATATCATGCCACTCATTGAGGATTACAAGATGAGATTACCCCGGATGGTGGAGATTCATGATTCTAATGAGGTATTCGTTGAGGTTCCCTTAGCCCCACATGAGCCATGCTCGGTGTGAGAAATAGGGGATGACAAGTGATCAATCTCATGATGTATGGGTGTGGAGACTTATGTACTAGGACTACTCTCAGGATGTTTTAATATGGAGCTTGGTACTTAAAGAGGAGTCCTATATATCCTTGTTATGGTAGGAATAAGAGTCATTATATTTCCATTTACTGGGTATTACACACTGACATTACCCTTTTCCTTCATAGAGGATTATAACGCAAATGATATGATTTTGGAAACTCCCTAATCCCACATGATCTATGCTCAGTGTGAGAAACAAGGGATGAAAAATGAATAGTCTCATTTCTTAGTGGGTGAGGGATTTATGTATTAGGATAACCCTTTGGAGATTTTATACGGATCTATGGAGTTAGAAAGACTTCTTACATATCCTGATTATGGAAGAAATTAGAGTTATCATAGTTCTTTTTATTGGGGATTACACACTGATGTTTCCCTTTGGTTGTGACTTACACACCGTGGGTGAAAAAAGTTATCAAATACTGGGGTTCCCTTTTGACCTAAGCTACTTTCCTTCCTATCATGCATTGATTGTTTTCTCGACATGCCTTAGTTTTCTACCTCATATATCAGAGAATATCTTCCTGACATGTTAAACGTAAATCATGTGATCAAGTTGACTTGTCTAGGGGATGTCGTGCATCCTAGATGGCATATATAAAGGGTTGTCACATGATCAAGGTTGGGTTGTCCTGAGGATATCACAAGACCTAGATGGCATTCCTGGAAGCCATCAAAGGACCTAGTAGTCTTATCCAGAGGGTGTCACATGATACAACCGACTTTACCTAGTGTCATCACAACATATGATTGACACACATGGAGGGTTTCAGGATAGTTAATGTGACATGTCTCATAGGGTGTCACATGTCCTAACTAACATGTCTAGAGGTAATCATAAGACCGGTATAGATTTCCTGGAGGATTTTGTGAGATTTAATTGACATGCCAAGGTGTTATTGCAAGACTCATAGGACTTGGGGCTGATCTTGTTGTGTGAGTCATGAAATATATCTAAAGGAAAATGAAAGGATTAGACATAAATCTTGAAGAGATTTTCTAGGCTCAGTTGGCATGCCTAGGGGGCTATATGTGACTTTTCTTGACATATCCAAAGGACTTTTCATGATCTAAGTGGTATGAAAAATTGGTGTTGTGAGACTTCAGATACATACCTTGATGATTTAGCATGACATGAGTGGTTCATGAGAGGTCCATTAGGATCAAAATATATGTATTAACTTGAGTCTTCACATTTATTAATATTAGTTCCAACCTTTACATCACAAATTCCTTATATTTGTTTAGTTTTAGCAAGTTTTAAGTCACATGTGATCTAGAATGTGCGCGACATGTAATGACCCAAAGTTTTATCAATGGAATTCCTTTCTTATAATTATTCCTTATAGTATAATCACATTAGGAATCACAATAAAATATAATTATACTAAATATTATGTGACCATTATACATAATTTTTCCACTTCTATGTTTTGACTTTCGAAAATCTGACATACACAGTTGTGTTCAAGATGATTTTTGGCGTCTAATTAAACAAAAATAATTTTTGGTGAATAGTAACATACCCATATGAATAGTAACCTACCCTTATGAATAGTACTATGACCCTTATGAATAGTAAATTGTCTAAAATAATAGTAACCTAACCCATGAATAATTAAATAAAATTTAGGCATCATAGAAAGTGACAATTTGACAATAGTAAACGTTTCGGTATTTTGGTAAGTCATAAATAATTAATTATAATTAACCAATTTAAAATAAAATGTATTTTCATAAAATGTTTTCATAAATTAACGAATCTATGTCTTATAGTTTTTAGATAATTTTATAAGACCCTACATAATTTTTGAAAGCATTATAAAATCAGTTTTAATTTTAAAAACTGTATTTTTCAAGTAAATTATGATTTTAATTAAATATTAAATTAATAATATTTAAAAAATTATTTTTGAAAAATGAACTTCATTTTTTTATTCTACACTTCAAAAAATGGTTGTGGTGAAATTTTTGGATTTTTCTGAAATACTTGAATTTTTTTGGTGAAATACCATAATTTACAAAAAAATATGATAAATAAGCTAATTGTAGAGTCATGTGTGATGTTCTGCTAATTTAAGCCCAATTGTTTCGGGATTCCATTATAAAATTACTATTTTTGGTCATGTAATACTCACTATTCCTTGTCTTTTGGGGAAATAATAAATTAATGGATTTTATATTAAGAAATCCCCTCTCCCCTCCACTACAAATACCACCCTTCACTCCCTCATTCCCCCACACTTCTCAAGCTTCAAGCCATGTCTAAACTCTGCCCAAGCATCTTCCCTATCCCCTTACCCATGTCCAATATCTTCTGGTCTTATCAAAATACCAAGCTTAGCACCTTAAGGAGGATCTCAAGAGGAGGATTCAAGAGGTAATTTCTTTCCTTATTTTCCTTTAAATTCCTTTCAATTTCAAGTTATTTTATTATTCTCTCCCAACCTATATTTGTCCAAATGGTTTGGTAACTCCATTATTATACATATAATGTAATTTTATGATAAAAATGGGATATTATATTATCCAAACCCATTCTCTTATTCCTTTTATTTTATAAAAGAAAACATTGTTCGTGAGGTGTTAATCTATCACCTTCAAGAATGACATGTTTTCTTTTTTTATTTCTACCTTCAGATCTGGTCATGAAATAATTTTTATGGTTGAACCAAAATATTTTATATATATTAAGTCCTATTTAAATTTTTTTAACTAACTTATTTACATATTACTAAATGATTAATCAAAACAAGTTCGTTGTGGTTGAAAAACCGCCCAAATTAACTCAAACAATCATCATTTAATTTTTATCTAATGATTCATCCACATGGAATAAAATGTAATTCATTATAAGATCATTTTAACTTATGTAATATAATTAATAACATTCAATATATTTTCTATATGTTTATCCATATTCTACACGAACTTCAATTCATGAATACATGTGAAACGCTCAAGAAAACCATAAAAACGATCATTCCCGAGCAAAGTTTTTGAACTCTATAACTTATCAAAATGCCCATAAAATAACACAATGAAACCAAAAATACCCCTATTCATGTATAAAATGTTCTTTAATTTCTAATTAATTAATATAATGTCATTATACAGGACATTAAAGTGAAGGAAGCTTTCGGATATAGGGTATGGGGAAATTCTCTAACCCAACTTTCATCCTTCGGGTTCTCCCTCTTTCACTCCTTTTGATATGGTTACTGCTTAAAAATATTTTATTAATATTTTTATTTACTTTTATGAGATATACATGTTTTTCACTGGTATTTATTTCAAACCAAATGTTTTCCAAAAGTACTCTTCTTTTAAAAACACACCTTTTACTTCTCATTCAAGGTCGACGGATCTTGTAACTTGTATGTTATTCCCTCTTTATTTTGGGAACCCAATGTTTATGAATGATTTCTTATGAGATGAAAAACATTCCTTTTTATGGGTTAGTTCTATTAATTTTTGATATATTTTAATTGTGGAATGCATGATAATTACAATGTTATGATGTGACGGGTGCGCCCAGAATTATATAGCGCAATATGAATGTTTGAATGTGATGGGTGTGCCTGGAATTATACAGTGCTCCAATGCATTGGTTAAAGTGAAGAGTCTCATGAGTAAATTTAAAATTATGTGTGAACAATATTCTATCTTTTTTCACAAGTATTTGTGGTAGTTAACCACTAAGACATGATGTTTCATTTTTATACATTGCCACATTTCAAGTCTTATATTTATGCTTCCCCTTATGTTTATGATCCTTTGCCTATGTTATGATTATACTCACCCATGATATATTGTTCTTATTTGTCCCCTTACTAGGCTTCTAGATCACCCCTTTTGATTTATATCATCAGGTGACTACATATACTAAGGAGAGGCCAAGTACCAGTAAGAATCTAGAGAAGAATAAATTGAATAAATGTTTATTGTCGATGTTGTAATTGTTATGTATGGTCCTAGTTTGACCAAGACACTAAAACATTGGATCCTATATGTGTAATACTATTATGTTTTTTATCTTTAAAATTATGTAATAGTAATTTAAGAAAAGTTTGGGTCGCTATTTTTGGTATCATAGGAAAGGTTTAGTTAATTTGAAAATTAGGATTAGTGAACCCTGAAGAAAACCTCTAGCATTAGACTAAGTACAAATACGCACACAAGAATATTTAAATAGGGATCCCATATGTTATGATTTTAGTATAAAGTTTTTAAATGAATAATTTATTCATGACTTGTTGACTTATGTTTTGTTCTAACCTTTTCTATTTTAGAAAATGTTGGGAACCATGAGAAACCATGCCAACAACTCATGTGAGGGCCAATGCAATGATTACCTGAATGACATCCCCAATGATTTTGGAGGTGGAGTTAAAATCTTCATGGAGATGCTTACCCAACTATCTCAGGTTATGAAAAATAACCATAATAATGGGGAACGTCTTCCTTCACCAAAGAGAGAGAAACTAGCTATCAAATGTTTTACATGACAATGACCACCAGCGTTTGTTGGATCTTATGATCCACTAGTTGTGGAACAGTGGGTTAACTCCATGGAGAAGATATTTTTTGTCCTTTACTGTTCTGAGATGGAGAAAGTGAATCTAGCCATTTATCATCTAGATGGACAGGCTGATCAATGGTGGGCTTTGATTAATAACACCAAGACAAGGGAGGAAATTGAAGAGATGGAATAAGAAGACTTTAAGATCATGTTTCTTAATAAGTATTTCCCACGAACTCTTTGTACAAAGATGGAGAGAGAAGTCATAGAGATCAAGAAAAAATGAAGGATAATCAGTCACAACCTATGAATCGAATTTCACCAGGCTTGCAAGGTACGCTTCGGGTTTTGTTATCAACAATGATAGAAAAATTGATATATTATTTAGTGGATTAAACCCATAACATCGAAAGGCTCATTAAATTAGAGACTTTGGGAGTTATGAAGAAGTTTTTCAGTGTGCTCTCAAAGTGGAGATAGAGTTTAGAGAATGGTCTCATGGCTATGGTGATAAGAAATGAAAGATGGAGTGTCAAGCTAGTGGATCTAATGAAAAAGGTGGGAGGAAAACTCAACGACCCACATGCCAAAAATGTAGGAAGTTTCACCATGGGAACTACCTCAAAGGGATGAGGAAATGCTTTAAGTGTGGGAAAGAAGGACACCATGCTCAAGAGTGTCATAAATACATAAAAAAGAAGGATAATGTGTCAGAAGAAAGGATAGAACCACTCATGGTTCAATGCTACAATTGTAGGGAGCTAGGGCACTATGAAAGCCAGTGCATTAAAACTCAAGTTCCCAAGGGTAATCAGTGTCAGTATCCACAAAATCCAAAGAAACAAGTGAAGGTTTATTCCATCACTACTGCGGAAGTGGAGAAAGATAATGAAGTCGTACAAGGTACACTTCCTATTCACTCAAGAATGGAAAAAGTATTATTTAATTCTAGTTCTACTCATTACTTTATATCTTTAAAATTTTCTAGAACTATAGAATCGAAGCCTTGAAACCTTAAAGTAGAGAAATCTGTAAAAAAACCAAGTGGTGCAATAATTGCAACCCAAGTGTTTGAATCTTCTTCTATTGGCTTATATGGGAAGATTCTTCCAGAAAATATTTTAATACTTATGTTGGTAGAATTCAATGCTATAATGGGAATGGATTGGCTCTCATTATATAGAGCACATATCAACTGTCAGGAAAAATAAATGTCTTTTCATATTCCGAACCATCCCATGCTCCTCTAAAAATTCAAGGAAGATCATGGATATCCTTTGAAAAATCCTTCAATGGTGTGGGTGTTGATTCCCTATGAATAAGTATACCTCGCCTAAATGGTTGAGTCAAAGAAAACTTCCAACCTTGAGGATATTCCCATCATGAGGGAATACAGTGATGTATTTCCCGAAGAGTTACCCAGAATTCCCCCAGATTGTGAGGTATAGTTCTCAATAGAACTCATACCCAAAGCTACTACTATCTCAAAGTGTCCCTATAGGATGGATCCTATCAAATTGGAGGAGTTAAATAAGCAGATGCAAGAGTATCTGGAAAAAGGGTTCATACACCCTAGTGCATCACCTTGGGGTGCGCTAGTGCTCTTTGTGAAGAAGAAGGATGGAACAATGCAGTTTTGTATCAATTATTAAGAACTCAACAAGATCACCATAAAGAAAAAGTATCATCTTCCAAGGATTGATGACTTGTTTGACTAGTTAAGATAAGCTCAATAATTCTAAAAGGTGGATCTTCATTCTAGATATCATCAGCTAAAGGTGAAGAAGGAAGACATTCAGAAGATTTCCTTCCGTACAAGATATGGGCACTATGAGTTTCTGGTGATGCCCTTCAGACTTACTAATTCCCCTGAAATCTTCATGGATTTGATGAATAGAGTCTTTAGACATTACCTCAACAAAATTGTTGAAGTGTTTATTGATGATATTTTCATTTACTCCAAGAGTAAGGAGGAACATGAAGAACATATAAGACTTGTGTTGGTGATATTGAGAAAGGAGAAGTTGTACGCCAAGTTCATAAAGTGTGACTTTTGGATGAAGCAAGTAATGTTCTTGGGACATGTGATCACAAGTGAGAGAATTTCTGTGGATCCTTAAAAAACAAAGGTGATTGAGGAATGGAACAGGACCTCTAGTGTCACAGAAATATATAGTTTTCTTGGATTAGCTGGGAACTACCGACGTTTTGTGAGAAACTTCTCACGATTGTCAAGCCTGCTAACTAAGTTAACAAGGAAAGGGGTAAAGTATGTATGGATTAAAGAATGTGAGGGAAGATTCAAGGAGCTAAAGAGAAGGCTGATCACTGCACCTGTACTCACACTACCAAAAAGTGGATAAAGTTTTGTGATATATAGTGATGATTCAAAGAAAGGCTTCGATTGTGTACTCATGAAAAATGATAATGTGATAGCCTACGCCTCACGATAGTTGAAGATCCATGAGAAAACTATGTAACACATGATATAGAGATAACAACCATGATTTTTGCTTTGAAAATCTGGCGGCACTACCTTTATGGTGAGAATTGTGACATATACACCGAATACAAGAGCCTAATGTAAATATTCACAGAAAAGAAGCTCAACATGTGTCAAAAGAGATGGTTAGAGATAATAAAGTATTACAATTACTCTATTCACTATCATCCTGGAAAGGTAAACAAGGTAGCTGATGCTCTAAATAGAAAAGAACCTGCTACTCTATCCATGTTATGGATTAAGAAAGACCATGTCTTCATGGATATGGAAATGATGAATTTAGAAATCATAAGGGCAGGGGATACATCCTACCTTACCCAAATGATTTCACAACCATCCATCCAAGAGAAAATTAAGGAAGCATAAAGGGATGATGTGGAGATACAAAAGAGGGTGAATGCAGTAAAGGAAGGGAAGCTGCACGAGTTCCATATCAACGATGATGGTGTGATTCAGTTTGGAATACAGCTTTGTGTGCCTTCATCACCCGGGATAAAGAAGGATCTATTGGACAATGAACATAGATCAACATTCTCTATCCATCCTGGTAGAACCAAGATGTATCATGATCTTCGAGAGCACTTCTAGTGGGATAACATGAAGAAGGAGATTGCAGAATATATATCAAGGTGCTTGGTATGTCAGCAAGTTAAAGCAGAGCGACAAAAGTCCAAAGTGATGATGCAGCCATTGCCTATACCCATGTAGAAATGGGAAAATGTTACTATGGACTTTATCATGGGTCTCCTGAAGATGTCAAAGGTAAATAATGCGATATGGGTTGTGGTTGATTGAATCACCAAGATAGTCCATTTTATCGCTATTCGAGAAGATATATTGCTTGAACAACTTTCAATGATATATGTGAAGGAAGTGGTGAGACTACATGGTGTTCCACTCTCAATTGTCTCTGACCGTGATCCAAGGATCACATCTAAATTCTGGAGGAGCCTTCAACATGCTTTGAGTACTGAATTAAATTTTAGCACGACTTATCACCCCCAAATAGATGGCCAATCTGAAATGACTATTCAGATGCTTGAAGATATGCTAAGAGTAAGCTCTCTAGAATTCAAAGGTGGATGGGATCAACATCTCCCATTGGTTGTGTTCTCATACCACAATAGCTTCCACTCGAGTATTTAGATGGCTCTATATGAAACTATGTATGGAAAGTGATGTAGAACTCCAACCTGTTGGGATAAAGTTGGAGAAAGAAAGCTACTTAGACCCAATCTTGTGCAAGAGATGACAGAGAAGGTTCAAGTCATCAGAAACACATCAATGCTACATAGAGTCGGAAAAAGATCTACACTGACAACCATCGAAGGGACTTGGATTTTGATGTTGGAGATAAATTCTTCCTTTGAATATCACCATGGAAGAGAGTCATGTGATTTGAAAAGAAAGGGAAGTTAAGCCCAAGGTACATTGGCCCCTTTGAGATCCTTGACCGCATAGGAGTCGTGGCATATCGGCTTGAACTTTCACCGAATATGGCTCAAGTTCATGATGTGTTTCATGTATCACTTCTGAGAAAGTATATACCTGGCCCCTCGCATGTACTAAACTCATAGGTGGTACAACAGGAAGATGATCTCTCTTATGATGAGCAACCAGTAGATATTCTGGACCGGAGAGATAAGGTTCTACGCAACAAGACAACCCACCTTTTAAAAGTGTTTTGGAGGAACCATAAGTTTGAAGAAGCTACTTGGGAACCAGAGAAGGTGATGAAGAAGAATTACCCTCACTTGTTTGTGTAAAACAAAATTTTGAGGGCGAGATTTCATAAGGGGGTAAGAATGTAATGACCCAAAGTTTTATCAATAGAATTACCTTCTTATAATTATTCCTTATAGTATAATCACATTAGGAATAACAATGAAATATAATTATGCTAAACATTATGTGACCATTAAACATAATTTTTCCACTTCTATGTTTTGAATTTAGAAAATCCGACAATGACCTTTATTAAACAAAAATAATATTTGGTGAATAGTAACATACCCTTATGAATAGTAACCTACCCTTATGAATAGTACTATGACCTTTATTAATATTAAATTTTCTAAAATAATAGTAACCTTGCCCATGAAAAATTAAATAAAATTTAGGCATCTTAGAAAGTGACAATTTGACCATAGTAAACGTTTTGGTATTTTTGTAAGTCATAAATAATTAATTATAATTAACTAATTTAAAAGAAAATGTATTTCCTTAAAATGTGTTCATAAATTAACAAATATTTTTCTTCTAGTTTTTAGATAATTTTATAAGACCCTACATATTTATTGAAATCATTATAAAATCAGTTTTAATTTTAAAAACTGTATTTTTCAAGTAAATTATGATTTTAATTAAATATTAAATTCATCATATTTATAAAATTATTTTTGAAAAATGGACTTTATTTTTGGATTCTACATGTCAAAAAATGGTTGCGGTGAAATTATGGGATTTTTCTGAAATACTTGAATTTTTAATGAACAGTGAAATACCATAATTTACAAAAAATAAGCTAAATAAGCTAATTATAGAGTCATGTGTGATATTCTATGGATGTAAGACCACTTGGTTCAGGATTACATTATAAAATTACTATTCTTGGTCATGGAAGACTCACTATTCCTTTTCTTGTGGGGAAATAATAAATTAATGGATTTTATATTAAGAAATCCCCTCTCCCCTCCACTATAAATACCACCCTTCACTCCCTCATTCCTCCACACCTCTCAATATTCAATACTTCTCTAAAATATTCCCAATAATCTTTCTTATCCCCTTCCCCACTTCCAAGAGCTTCTGGTCTCATAAAAAGACCAAGATTATGCCCCTTAAGGAGGATCTCAAGAGGAGGATTCAAGAGGTAATTTCTCTCCTTCTTTTCCTTTAAATTGCTTTCAATTTCAAGTTCTTTTCTTATTTTCTCCAAACCTATCTTTGTCCTAATGGTTTGGTAACTCCATAATTATACATATAATGTAATTTTATGATACTAATGTGATATTATATCATCTAACCCCCTTCTCCTCTTCCTTTTTTTCACTGGTATTTATGTCAAACCAAATGTTTTCCAAAAGAACTCTTCTTTTAAAAACTCACCTTTTACTTCTCATTCAAGGTCAATAGTTCTTGTAACTTTTATGTTATTCCCTATTTCTTTTTGGAACCCAATTTTTATGAATGTGTTCTTATGAGATGAAACCCATTCCTTTTCATGGGTTAGTTATGTTCATTTTTGATATATTTTCATTATGGATTGCATGATAATGACAATGTTATGATGTGACGGGTGCACCCAGAATTATATAGCGAAATATGAATGTTTGAATGTGATGGGTGAACTCAGAATTATACAGTGCTCTAATGAATTGGGTAAAGTGATGAATCTCATGAGTAAATGTGAAATTATGTGTGAAAAAGATTCTATATTTTTTCACAAGTATGTGTGGTAGTTAACCACTAAGAAATGATGTTTCATTTTTATACATTTCCACATTTCAAGTCTTATATTTATACTTCCCCTTATGTTCATGATCCTTTTCCTATGTTATAATTATGCTCACCCATGCTATATTTTTCTTATCTATCCCCTTACTAGGATTCTAGCTCACCCCTTTTGATGTGTATCCTCAGGTGACTACATGTACTAAGGAGAGGTCAAGTTCTAGTAAGAATCTAGAGAACAAGAAATTGAATAAATGTTTATGATCGATGTTGTAATTGTTATGTATGTTCTTAGTTTTCCTAAGACACTAAACCGTTAGGTCATCTATGTGTAAAACTATTATGTTGTTTATATTTAAAATGATGTAATAGTAAAGTAAGAAATGGTTGGGTCGCTATACAACATGTCCTTTGTATGTTCAGCCAGAGATCCTTTATGAGATCTATGATGATCACACAAAGTTTTTATGCATGTAGCCTAATTATGCTGATGGTTTTATACACCTTTAACTGATGAGGAATTTTCTAGTCATTATATCTACCACTATGAGAAATACTCTCTAGCATTCGTGTGATATTATGGGAGGTTTTTATCTTGGCTGTGATAAGTAGCCTTCTCTTGGTTCATTTTTCATGTTTTTGTGAGGAATTTATAGAACTCATATACCCAATTTTTTTTCCAATTTTCATGTCATATCTCACACAGATCCGAGATGGACTTGGTGAAGAAATTCGGTGTCATGCATCTTCACGAGTCCCTACCATGGATTGGTCTAAGGGAATCGCCTAATTTTTAGTGACTGTGAGTCCCTTTCACCAATATTTCTATTACATGACTATTTCCAATTAATAGGGGATTTTTGAATCATATGGGATATTCTAAAGGACTTACTTATTATTGTATTGACATTTATAAGGGCCTTCGTGAGATGAGGGAACCTATTATAAGGCCTTCACATGATCTCGGGTGATTTTTTTGGGAATTCTGTGAGACCAAGATGGTTTTTTGAGGTGACTTCATGAGATCAGGCCAACTTGTCTAGGTGTCTCCCAAGATTGTACTGCAAACTTATTTAGTGAACCACAAGGGTTTTACGATCACAAGAGGCTTCCACCTCCTCCCTATTTTATTTATGTTATTTTATTTTACAAAGGTCGAGGGTCATGTGAGATAACATGATTAATGTAAAATAAAATTACTCTACATCTTTGTGGTACATTGCGTGACCAATAAAGGTCATGTAGAGATGTGTGAGCATTTCATGGAAAAATCTAACAGTTTTTCCTCATGGAGCCAAAGGAGAGCGTGGAGTTTCCTAGACATACCCTAGGATACTTGCATGATGAGGATGAAATATCGATGATTTTTCAAGGGATGAGGTGGTAATCTAGATAGTGTCTGATGATTTCTTACAGACCACCAAGGTCACTTCATGTGACTTTTACGGCCGTGAGAGGCTTCTGCCTCCTCCCCCTTTATTTTTTTTAATTTTACAAAGGCTCGAGCATCTCACAAGTTTTCATAGATGTAGTCAATGACAATTATACTTCCCATCTATGATGCACTGCATGATATTTATGATCATGATAGGCTCCCATAATTTGTATTTTTTCCTCCTATTTATGGATTTTTGATTGGGTTGTGAGGTGTCTGTCGATGAAAAACCTCATGGACTAGGAGAGATTCTCCAACTTCTGTCACGAGACCACTAGTTGTATAGAGAACCTTTTAAAGGGAATGAGGGTTCACTGAAAGAGGTTACATGGGATCCATTGTAGGTTATGCACTGCACATGGTTCTTTCACATGATCTTATGATGGTCATGTGATCACGAGTCTCTTATAGGATTTCATGATCCATTATCTTTGGAAAACCTCTCTTTCCATTGATTTTTTGTAGGATAAATAATACCCATTTTTGGTATACTTTAATTTTTGAAATTTATCTTTCTCATTTAGTGGGAATTAATAAATTCCCCCTTAGGAGTGATGTCCATGAGAAAAAGGGATCGGTTTTGAGGAAGGTAAATGACCACCTGAGTCTTTGGCATTGTCAAAAATAGGTTTCTTGGGTGACATTTGGTCTACCGAGTGATGATTGATATCCCATCAGATATCCTATATATAGAGGAGGTGGAGATCCATTCACTTCACCAAATAATCCTTCTTCAGAGCAGTATCACCTTGCCTCTGTCGCGTACCTCCATTGTAGTACTGTTCCATGAGACCTGATCAGGAGACCTATTCATGATCCTTCTCCGCGAGCCCATTTAGTGAGAAATTTTTCAAAAGACATCTTTTTCTAAAGCACCTCTCTGATCCAACTACGAATCATACTTTAGTAACTTATTGAACTTCGACCATGAGGAATAAAATTATCTTGAGCATTTCATGGGATCTGTTGGCTTGATCACATGATTGATCGATTATCATGTGATTCATGTGACAATGTCTAGGTCACACAATCATGAGTCTAAAAAGGGTTCATTCTATCATGGAATTACCTATAGGGTTATAAAACCTGTGATACCTATGGGGGTTAGGCAATTTGTGAACCCCTTATACGATTCAAAAAATCCTTGATGATCCATATGATGTGCATGATGCCACCGGTTTATGTCTTTGCTTTAATAAGATCTCATTTCATATGTCTGACACATGCCACTTAATTTTATTTAGATGGCTTCCAATTCTCATCACACTTCTCAAAAGTCTTCAAATAAGAAGGAAATACAATGATATCCCATCGTGATGCTATGGTAGAATCGGGTCATTTAAACCAAGTCTAATAAAGGTAATGGGAATAAAATTATTAAACTATCCCCTTTCAGACTAATTTCCCTTTTATGGGTTGGTCTTACTAATTATTTTTTCATTCCTCCACTGAAGTCACCATTCATACCCTCTTCTTGGATTTGGAGGACCCAAAACACTTTTCAATCATACATCTATTGGGGGGGATAATTTATCTCCCTAGGGGATCTTGAAGATGAGAACCTACTAATATTCATTCCCATAGAACTTAATGATACCGATCATGAACCCAATTAAGATACCTATATGTATCACTCAATAACCCATAATAACACCTCTGATTAGAAGTTTGGGTGGGTTTCCAATTAGGAATTCTGATTGGTAGGTAGCTATAGACTAGACTAGGGATGAACCATATGGGTTAAATATACATCTTCTAAATTTTCTAATGATTTGAATAAAATTTGAATTTATGAGGCTTTCAGGATATCACTGATGTCTTATTACTGGCACATGTGTCTGATGACGGAGCTGTTCAATCATTAGAGTCTGGATATGAACATTTTACACCTCACGTATGTTGAGGTGGGCATTAGCCTTCAGGATATGGAGTGGTATGTATGATAATTTATCTACTTCATAATCTTTAGGGGATGATTTGATGGGGAATCCTCCTCTAACTTGAGAGATGATTAAAATGGATGAGAAGGCCCTTTCAAAGGGGAAGTTTCCTAGAGTGGATATTCCATTTAGGACATGGGAAGAATGTTTTAACAATGATACCGACTTTGATCCATATTCTAAGAAGATGATGGTCTGGCTTATGAAGGATACGTATAGTGAACCCAGTGATTACTGGACCATGGTTGAAGAATTTATGTTTAGAGAATAGGGATTGGAAATCATCCCTGTCGTCGATAAATTGGTCCAACTAGCTAGCTTCCTTACCGTGTACCTAAGTGGGTACCTACATCCCATGAAAGAAAAAGGTGGGGGTTAGGGTTTCTACTTTTACATTGGTGACTTTCATGGCTGGGGGGAGCACATCAAGTTGGTTGCCTCTGTACCATCCAAAATCTATTGCCTCCTGCACCATATTTATAAGGGAAAATACCCTTACTAGATCATGGACCCCTTATAAGTATTATGAGGTTAGATAGTAGTTCTCTTGGGAGGTTATGAATACCTGAATATTCATGATATCCATAATACCCATTTCATACCGTAATTGCAATGTATCAATGAGGTAACACCCATTACATTTAAAAATCATGATATCAAGGATTATGCGAGTCATTATGAACTTTTATATTTCAGAATATACAGAACAATTCAGATAGGGTTTTTTTATGGACAATGGTGAGGGTAGTCTTGATGCATAGAAATAAATTATTTAACTCCATAAGGAAGTTATTTTTACCCATATTGATGGAGACCTCATTTATGAGTGGTATTTATAGTGCTGGTTCAACCAATAATTCTTATGTGTCTAGTAAAAATGTCCTCACTCTATTTATATAATATATGAGGAGCACTAGATGTTAGATCTCTAATTTTGGATACTTTTTTATAGGGAAGATACTGGTGAATAGATACACATTCCTACTCGTAATGGTGAAATCAAGTTATCTCGAGGTTATGTAGATGTTTGTATTATCTCATATCCTAGTGGGAAATTATCCAATTTAATAAGTGAGTCTTTACAACCATCAAATGATGAGCACAATCCTATGTCTGAAAATAAGATGGATTATAAAGGTATGGATACCCTAGAAGTCTGGAAAGAAGATGGATTATAAAGGGATGGATGCCCTAGAAGTACCTCCTAAGGAATTCATACACTTACCATTGAAAAAATAAGCACCTATTGACGTGGATACATCAAATTCAGTGACATGGGTGAGACTGTGACAAATTTATTATTTTATACTACTTGTCAGCAGTGGGAAACCTAGAAGGAAAATAGTTTATAGGATGAAATATGGGATTTATTATGTTATATAGAGGTTATTTTGGAAGTTTTTTCTTATATCTCTTCCCCTCATGGTATCTTATTTGAAACCCATTGTGTGAAGGTTAGGGAATTTCATTGATACATTGAAACTGATTTAGTGATAATCAAGGGTCAAATATATTTTTCTCAAATGGTTCACAACATTTTTTTCCAAGGAATGCTTCAGTTTGTTGCGGAAGAATAGGGTTATCCTGTAACTAAGGAAGTTGAAAGTTAGGGCTCGCTGTTTTTTTTATTAAATGTTCATAGTTTCATTGAAACTATATTGATGTATTTTATATATATACTTAGTGGGAGACCACTGAATATTGTCTAAAGTTGTCATCCCATGAGTATACTCTACATGGTACGACCATGGGAGATGAATTTGGCGGTGACTAGGGAACCGATTATGAAGGGTCCCCAGGTCGACAGACTCCGATGGGGGTAGAAATTTACACTTCTAGTGAAATAGTTTCATCTTCATCACCTTCTTGAGGGACTTCCTTGTAAGGTATGAATAATAAAAGGAAGCGATCTGCATTATCTGGTCCTTCTTCTTTAGAATCCTCAAGTAAGTGTGTCATTTCACACTCCTTTTATCATGTAACATTGTGGAAGAACATTCTAATTTGTAAAAAATGTATAGGTCATCATCAATATGGCCTAGAAAATCATGTGTCCACTTCTGACAATGTGATCAAGTATTTTTTTCCCAGATTACCCTTCACTGTTGGACCTGACCCGTCAAGAAGAAAAGGTGGATGAGGTGCTCATTAAATCATGTATGTTGCCTACAATAGATAATTCAGTGATTGTACCATTTGAGCCAATATGGGTGGATGAAATTTTTGAGGACAATGACCCAAGTATCTATTCTTTTACCGTGTTATCTTTAATGGAAGCTAGTTTTGGAGAAGGTGAATACTTCTTCAAGACTAGACACTTTGTTACATTGTGTCACATCGCCAGATATAATATTTTTTCCTTAAAGTATTGAAAAGTGGATAATTAATAAATTTATCTAGAAAGGAACTAGAGGTTCCATAAAGTCATTATTCTTAAGAAGGAGTTTCCTCTTAGGGTAGAAGTTGTCTCTAGTAATGCAATTGTGAAAGGTATGTTTCTAACATCAGTCATATCTACTGATTACCTAGTGGTACTGCATTATTCATCCTATAACTGATGTAACCCTATACCACATGATAAATAATCCTATACCCAAAGTTTAGAGGCTTTGGTACCTACTCTCTTAGGGTTCCCTCTGACTAGTTTAACCAATGAGGAGGTCAAGTCTCTTACCTCATCATATAAGATGGTGAGCATGACCCTATCTCTAAGTGAACTAGTCTCAGAATATGATCTCATTCCCAAGATAAACCTAAACCAAGGTCCCAAGTATAAATTAATTTATTAGGAAATGAAACAATATACATGGAGGGAGTATTGGATTATAGTGTAAGAAACCCATTGGATAATTTAAAGGACTGATTTCGTCTTCTTCGATTCATGTTCCTCTCCTCTGGTTATGAAGGTTTTGACTATTCCTCCCTTCACTCTCGGGTGAAGGAGGTGATCTCAATGAGAGAATAGAATAGGTCCCTAGAATTGAGGGTGTAAGCTGATAAGGTTTCCTCTTCAATGAATAATAATTTGGATGAATCTTTGAATGAAGATTCCTGACATGCGGCGTAGGAGTCTACTCATCGAGACAGATTCAATGATGGGAAGATTTAAACCCACCTTTTCTAGTCTATAATTAATTACCATTAGTCTGAAATTATCCATCTCCAGGCATAACTTTACCAGGTCTAATACACACTTCAAATATTAGGAAACACCATATTGGAGTAGCAATAACTCCTCAACATATCAGAGAAATCCATACTTGATTTTATTTCTAGAGCGGAGGAGTTGCAACATGCTGTGGAGGTGGAGATTGAATATACCGATCAATTATGCTAATCTATGGCTTCCCTAGAGATAAAAATTGATAAACATAATGATTCATCTGATCATATTGTGTGATGGGATCATAGTCTTGAAATATTATTTTGGATCGTACATTCATAGGAGAGGCTCTGATATGTGGAGATTCTAACTTTTTAATGGTATCAATGAACATGTTTTCTAAGAATTATATGTGTTTTCCGGTTTCACTTTTATTCATGATGTGTATGAATTATCATTGATCTGATGTTACATGAATCTTCAACACAATCCATCCATTTCATAATTGCTTGTAAACATGATTTTATATATCTGAAAAATTGAATCACAATAGATTCTCCTTATAAGTGATAATAAATCCCCAACTAAACAATATTCCTAACAGATGTATCCATTCTAGTTGTATTAAGATCACCTAAATTGCATAAGGATATTCAGGTAAAGTATATATCCTAGTGGGATATTTCTTTATCTTTTCTGAAGCCGATAGGATAGGCTAGAGTGGCTTGATTATGCTAAGTCTATGTAATGTGACTTACAATATTTTTCAAGATAAATTGATGTTGTGCTATAGTTTAATGTATTTTATCTCATACCTTCTATTTATTTAGGTTAGAGTCTTTTATCTTGGATATTATATTACTTTAGTTTAGTTTATTTTAGATCAGACCTGATATTTCTTTAGTTTAGGGTATTTTAGCTCAGACCTGATAGTTCTTTAGTTTAGTTTCTTTTAGATTAGACGTGATATTTATCTTTGTTTAGGGTCTTTTATCTTTTACATGATATTTCATTAGTTTAGGGTCTTTTAGATCATACAATATATTGATTTAGTTTAGGATATTTTAGCTCGGACCTGATATTGCTTTATTTTAGGGTCTTTTAGCTCAGTCCTTCTATTTCTTTAGTTTAGGGTCTTTTATCTTGGACCTGATATTGCATTAGTTTAATGTATTTTATCTCAGGCGTGATATTGATTTTTTAGGGTATTTTAGCTTGAACTTTATTTTTCTTTAGTTTGGGTTCTTTTAGCTCAGTCTTGATTAATGGTCATGGGATGTGGTGCAGACATGTCAGGAATGACTCAAAATACACTGAGGTGATGGGTTCATTCATGGTGTTGCAAGGGATCACAAGGATTATAAATCCCTTTTTATAGAGTGAATCATCATTTTTATGAACATAAGAACATATTCAGGAGCCATATGCATACAGTCATTGTCAAGAAAATGATCCTTGAAGTTGGGTATCTTTTCCATGGTCTATAAAAGATTTATAGAGTTAATATAGGTTGGATGGAAAAAAACTAGGGATTCTAGGTCTACCTATATAGTTGGAATATGGGTGATGTAAATCATAACCCAAAAGTTTGAGTCTATAAATATGAGATGGGGCATACATATCGGGTATGTCCCATAATATTCTGAGATGCCATGTTCCGCTGTAGTGTTTCTAGGGATCACAAGGATTTATGCTCTTTTCTGGAAAGCAGGAGATGACTTTAGTTGGTAGGTAAATACCCTTATTCATCAGTACCATTTCCAAGAAAAAGATTATCTACACTCCTCAATGAGGGACATGAATGATTTATGAATTCTCAAATATCTAGATGATGAGGTTGGGTATTCAGAGGAAGGATATCCAAGAAGGGTTCTAGAACGCTAGGGATGTTCAGCTCCTGACTGTGAAGCTTAATACCTATTCCATGTGGTTTTGAGTCATGATGTGTGCTCCATTGAAGACTTGGGAATGAAGTTCTCTAGTATGACCTTGATAAGGGGTATGAAACACAGTGATTTAACATCGATAATGTCAAATCCACTTGGAATGTTTAGTGCATGGAGCATAAGTCACGACACAAAGTGATTGGGTCTGGAGAATGATATGGGACAGCCATATTAGGATAAGTTCATATCAAAATAGGGTGTTTAATTATGTTGTAGTGGTGTGAGGAATCACAAGGATTAGAAATACCTTTTTTAATAGTGACACAATTTTTTGACAGCTATAGGCACATATTAAGGATCTATGGACATGTATGCATAATAAATAAAAGGGTCATAGGAAGATGGTTATCCTTCCGAGGGGCCATGGAAGGTTGTGGTTATTTGAGGCACCCAAATCATGAAGTGTGGTTTGTGGAAGGTGTAATATCCAATAAGGGTTTGATTACCCGATACGTTGTTCCACCATCTAGAAAACATATTCTCATGGAGATGAGATGTGAAAAATCATAAATCTTACTTTTTTCTGAACTAGGGGGTACAAAGATCATAAATTGAATTTTAATAGGATTACTGAGTAGACCATATGATATTTATTACTTATTTATTCACACCCCATTTTTTTCGAAACTCTAAAGGTGAAGAGTTTAGCGAGAAAATATTCAACTTTTTCTCAAGATTCCCTATGTGGGTTTTTATCCTGGCATGTTTTTGTCTCTTTTTCTTGGGGTTTATGGTATTTCTATTTGGACTATTATAAGATAGAGTTTTATTTCATACAAATTTGACCAAAGTGAATCAATTTAAGGTCATTATGCACATGGACCTCATATGGGGTATGATACAAAAGGGCCTAATTAGGATACCTATAGTTATGAGTAACCCACCATCCTTCCAAATGTGAGATGAAAATATTGTAAATCATGGATCGAGGTTCTTAGGTCGTGAGTAATGATATTGGATAGTCATACCAGGAAAGGTTTAGATCACACAAGGGTGTTGAGTTCTGCTACAACGATGTTGGGGATTACAAGGATTGGAAATTTCTTTTACAGAGTGACACGTTTGGTTGACGACCATAGGTGAATATTCAAGAGCCATGGGAATGTATGCATTGTCAAGTAAATGGTAACTTGAATCCAAATATCCTTTCCATAGGCCATGAAATATTTGTGGTAAATTGAGGTTCTCAAGGCATGAAGTATGGTTTATGGATTGAGGTTCTTTAAAAGACAATGGATACACCCCGTACTCTAGTTGACCTGGGTAAGGTTCTTATAGCCCTTTGATAAGGAATAAAATATGGTTGATGGTCTTCATAGTTTATTATCATGTAGTATAGATGAATTTTCCTCTGTTCAGTTTAACATCATGTGGTAAGGATGTGTTTTGTGATGTTTATTTTCATGTGGTGAGGAAACTTTCTATGTAGTTTAATTTCATGCGGTAAGGATATTCTTGTCATGTAGTTTTAATGTCATGTGACCAGTACATTTTCCTTGTAGTTTAACATCATGTGGTAAGGACATGAGTACAGACCTAAAATATTTTTACACAATATATGGTGTTCACAATTATCACCTTTCTTTATCAGTTGTTGTATCTAGGACCAGAATTGAGGATTTGAGCATTATTATGTATCATGTGATGGTAGGAATCATTCCACACATAGTTCTTAAAGGTCGTTTAGTTTAATTCCATGTGGTGAGGATGAAGATGAACCGATGTGAAATAAAAAAAGTGTTATGGCTAGGACAAAGGGTGGATGTATGGGTTTCATTATGTACCACATGAAAATTAGAATCAAGACACATGTAGTTATTGAATAGGAAAAAATCCACACAGGTCTAACCCATACATAGAGATGGGATTTTTTTTCATTGATTTTTGTAGTTGGGTCCCATATTGGAGATCCATCCATAACTATGTATCATGTGAGGACATGAATCAAGACACACATAATTTTTATGGAACAATGTAGTTTAACATTATGTGGTAGGGATGAAGATGGACCGACGTGAAAAAATAGAAATTTTGTGGTTGGGTCTAAGGTGTAAGTCTGGGCATCACTACGTACCTCATGAAAATGAGAATAAATCCACTCGTAGTTCTTGAGAATGAACCTCCTATGCAAGTCTGTCTTATACATAGAGAGAGGGAATTTTTATATATTTTGTGATTGGACCTGGGAATGAAGATTTAGGCATCACTACATATCATGTGATGTTATTAAAGAAGTCACATTTAGTCCTTGGTTATGGAGGTGTGGTAGACGACCAACACCCACCATAGTGGTCCTCTCATGTGAGGTGCACAGGAGAAATCAGTTTTATGTCGTAATAGGGACATTAATCGCGCATTTTAGAGTTATGTAGAGAGGACCCATGGTATTCATTTTAAGGTCATGAATTTAGGACTAAGATGAACCTTTAGAAATATGTTACACCTTTTCATATAGGTAAGCCCTTTCCATAACTCCTAATTCCATGTGTTCTATGATTGGTGTGAGAAACAAAGAATGACAAGGGTTCCACTCACCATGAAAAGGCATTTAAGAGAAGAAAAAGGTAAATTTTCATCATGTGGTGAATGGACCATGATATAGGATTAGGGAGTCCTTATGTATCTCATTATAATGAGAATCAATCAATATGTAGTTATAGGAAACCCATAAAGTTTTATGTCACGTGGAAAGGATATATTCCCTAAATTTTAATATCATACGGTAAGGATGTAGATCAGAAAACACAAAAGTAAAGGAATACTATAGATCTGTGCAGTTTAACATCATGCAGAAACAAAGTTTCTGTATGGTTTAAAATCATTTGGTCACGACGAGTTGATACAGTTTAACATCATGTAACCAAGATGAGTTGGTACAGTTTAACGTCATGTAACTAGGATGAGATGGTACAATTTAATGACATGTAACTAGTACAAGATGGTATAGTTTAACATCAGATAAACAAGATGAATGGAGGGAATGAAAATGATGTGGATTCCCATATAATGATATATATGAAAAGTATTTGTTGAGAAACCTCTCATTAGTGGGGGGTGTGATACACTTCCCATCCACGGTGTCTAATGAGTATGCCTCATTGTAATAGACCATCTGTATGATGTAAGGTCCATCCCATTTGGGTTCCAACATTGAATGATTCTTCCCTAGTATCATCGGGGTTCTGATATCCAATACCAATTCTACTTTGAAGAATAACTGGAGGAGAACATTCTTATTAAAGTCTCATATAATTCAATTATAATGGGTTTCTAGGTTGTGTAGTGTATGAAACCTGTTCTTATTGAGTCAATCCAATTCATCCATACTCTATTGCGATTGTTCATCATCTGAGAGCTTCCTACAAATTACTATTCAGAGTGAAGGAAACTGGACCCTTATGGGTAATAATGCCTCAGTATCATACACTAATGATTATGGAATTTCTTGTGGGGTAGTATGTGTGGCGGTACAGTAGGCCAAAAAATCATGGAGAATTTTGTTCATCCAATAATTCTTATCCTTGTTCACCATCTTCTGGAGTATATTTGAAAGAGTCTTATTAAAGGCCTTAATCTATCCATTTTCCTCTTAATGATAGTGATATGAGTGATTGGACTTGATGTTGTACTTCTGATAGAGTTTCTTCAACTCCACGGAACCGAAGGTGGTGTCGTTGACCTTAAATATTGTGTGAGGGCCCTAGACATAGTGATAATTTTGTAATTTAAGAAGTTGATGATATTATTCAACCCAAATTCCTAGAGGGGTATGGCCTCATCCCATTTAGAAAAGAACTTGGTAGCAGTAAGGATGCATTTGAACTACTTAGTAATGGCTGGGGGATATAGCCCCACAACATCCATTCCACAAATGGAAAATGGCTAGGAATATTTAGCCATATGTAGCAATTTTGGGGGATGATGGATGAAATTTTCATGGATTTGGAATGCATAAAATTTCTTGGTTAATTTCATGATGTCCTATATCAAGGTCTACCAATAGTAACCAAACATCCTGAATTGGTGGGAGAGCATGGCCTCAGATTGATGGGTGTCACAAAATCCCGCGTGGACATCTTCCATGACGATGGAAATATCTTCTTCTGCTATGCATATGAGGAGGATTATATCGAATAATCACTTGTAGAGGACTTTTTTCTCTTTTGGACCATCCTGTAGGGTATAGTTTTCTGCATGGAGTGAAATCTATTTGCTTTCATATCAGTCTATTGGAAGAGTCCCATTTTGGAGATAACTGATTGTGGACTCCATACATACAGGGGTGGTCAATGGTTTATCATGCTCTAGGGTGGTTTTTACCTAATTTATTTCTTCATATCATAAAAAATAATCATTGAGACCATTATTAAAAGTGTTATAACCAATATTTATTATTCCTGATCGGGGTTAGACAAGATGGTGGGTGTATTAACCAATGTGTTGACATAAGTGTTCTGTGATCAGGTAACATGATGAAATGTGAGATAAAAAGGGAAATCTTCTATCATTCCCCTAATGTAGCAAGTGGGAGGACAGTTATTCATTTTTTATTGAATAGTCACCATTTATCTTCTTTATCACTAACTCTAAGTCCCCTTTGATATCCAGGTTGGCTATTTATTGCTGTAGGGGTAATTCCAACCCATCATTGTGGGATTGGTATTCTACCTCATTATTTATGTAGCCTTTGGATAATGAGAAGGAATAGGGAAAAAATTATATGTCTAGAGACACAAATATAACCCCTAGACCAACCTGATTCAAATTCAGGTTTTCCTTACTTTTTATGATAGGTATTCAAAAGGTTCCATCAAATTACATCTCCCATGTTCAAGGAGTGTCACGAGTTCCAATGACCTCCACATCTAGAAGCTCAGTGTCCACTAGTGTATTCTCCAAGGAAGGATGTGAAGGAATGAAATTATATAGAGATATCCATTTCACTAACTTATGTGATATGAACTAAATGTCATATTTTCTGAAGAATGCATTCCCATTAGGCCAGGTGCCTAGTTATCATGGGATGACCAAGTATTTACTTTAGAGGATCAATATGAGAGACCGAATGGATAGTGTGGTGATGTATGTAATGCCTCATCTTCTTCACAACAAAGATGAGTGTGATGAATCTATTCTCAACATCAGAGTACCTGGTCTTAGTACCTAGAATCATCCGAATGTGGTAATTCTCAATCCCCGCATCATTTTTATTTGCAAGAAGGGAACACAATGAGAATTCCATGGTGGAAAAATAAAAGATGAGTGGACTCCCTTCCAGCAGTGGAATTAGAACCGGTGGGTGGAGTAGATACTACTTGAGACTTTTGAAGGCTTCTTAGCAGTCATCATCCCACTGATAGAAAATTCCTTTCTTCATTATCCTAGTGAAGGGGAGTGATTTTCAAGCTAGGTTTTAAATAAATATCTAAATGTAGGATAGATTCCATTGGATCCACCTATATTATTTGAGATTTATGGGTGGTGACATTGCTAAGATATCACTAGTCTTCTCGAGATTGACCTTGATGCCACAATGGCATACTGCAAAGCTAAGAGACTTCCCTGATGTTACTCTAAAAGGACATTTCTATAGATTCATATTCATACTATGCTTTCATAGCTTTTATAAGATAGTTTTTAGGTCCATGAAGTGGTTACATAGTTGTCTAAAACTGAACACCCGGTCATCGATACGACATTCATATATCTTTCCCAAGAATGTCTTAAAGATGTGATGCATAACACAATGATATGTGGTTCTAGAGTTATTCAAGATAAATGGTATAAATTGATAGAAAAAGATCCCATGGGGCACTATAAAGGTTTTGGATTCATATTCGGGTCCATATTTATTTTATTATACACATAGTGCCCATTATGAAGGAAAGGGATTAAAGTTAGCAATTGCACTGATCAAGAGTTATGTGATCAGTAATGGAATGTTTTCCTTTGAGAAATGTTGATTAAGGTCTCTAAAATTGATGTAGACTGATCAAACACAATTTTATATAATATTTTATTGATAATAGGTGACATAATTTCCTCACATTGTGCTAAATTTGTTTATTTATAGAATATTTGGGATTAGATCATTCATTTGAAAATTTGAGGAAAATTATAGCTTTTCACTTTTAAAGTTCATTGTAGTATTTTAGACATAAAAATATTTTATTAATTTCTTTTTAATTAAATTTTTTTAATTTTTTTCTTGAATTAATGGGCTAAAAATTTTACTCTGGACATTGAAGCTAAATCATTCATTGAATTAGATTAAATGGGCCATAGAGTAAATGTTGGGATGAACTCTCCATATTGGACATAACTTTAGTATATGAGACATAAATTATTCATCCATAATTTTATTAAGCCCAAATTTAGAGATAACCTCAGAAAAAAATTACTCACAAATCATCCTCTAATAAAGACAGTTGTTTCGTGCGTTTTGGATGTCAAATAGTCAGTGAAATTGGGATTAAAATATTTTGCTGAATTTCCCTTCCACACTTAATTTTTTTTGTAACTATTGCCCTAAAAAACTCTATATAAATGATATTTTCACTCTTTGGGAAGGTTTTTAGAGGCTTTGGGAAGGTGTGTCTGAAGGGGTGTCTCCAAGGAACATCTCAAAACTCTTGTAAGTAGTAAGGACTTGTGTAAAGAACTCTTCCAAGAAGGATCTCCTCTCCCTCCTCCACTTTTTGTTTCTTGGTTTTCATGCTTGAAACATGAATTTATCTTCAAATAATATTCTATAATAATCACTTTTCATATTTTTATTTTTCTTCTTGGTGCTATAATCTAAGAGTGGAGATGAGATTGGGTGTTTCCCTCTCAATCCATTTCTTATAAAAAATGTCTCCACAATGACAACTCCACCCATGGAAGAGTGATTTCATTATTAGTCAATATAATATATACTCTATTAATTTATTTAATTTTAATCCATAAACATATTTTAATTCATAATTTTTTATCAAATAATTGAGTTTTAATTTCTAAGTAACTTGACTGACTTTCACTTGACCGCATGGTCGGACTTGTGTCAATCCTGTGGGTGGAACTTCAATAGAAAAATCCAATCAACTTGGGATACAATTATAGGGTTCAATTATCATCCCTAAACATAATTAATTATCAAATCTAGGGAGGATATGATTCCCTAATTTACCATTGAACGTAATTTGTCTTTTATACCACAATCAAAGTAGGGGTCCGCGGTTGGAAGTCCCAAAGTCGACCTAAGGATCATTTTTCCAATATTTGTGGGTGTGTTAATTTCTATAGGGTTAGAGGGTTGAAATGGTTAGGGGATCATAATTGAATGAATTCTAATCATATGGTATAATTATAAATAAAATTTAATAGGGGTAGATTAGATCGACCACGTCTTCTCATATTAGTCTTTTTAAAGAAATTGTGTCCTTGATTGTTTCCTTCTCGTTTGTTTTTTAGTTTATTGTCTGAAAGTCACTGAACCAAAACCCCAATTTTTTATTTGTTTTCACTTATTTTATTTCTTCCTTAAAAAATATTAAGGGTTGTTTAATTAACTTACTCCTTTAGAGAATTACCTAGGTCATCTACTGTATTGTACTTAGTAAAATCACAAATATTTTTAAGAGCGTGTGCGACAATACTCATAAAATTGGCACTATTTATAAGGAGAAAATTATTTTATTCAAATAATTAGAGGTTTTTTTCTTTTATTTTATCATTTTATTTTATCTTATTTCTTATTTCATTATTCCCCTTTCTCAATTTTTGTTTGTTTCTTTTTATCTTTCTTCTTCCTCTCTATTTGATTCACTATTTGGCCATCAATTGAAACTTATTATCATGATAATATGGTATAATTTTATCAATTTCTATGATTTATGAATCTATCCCATCCTAAAGATCTCTTTTATCTAGACCCTGAGATTAAATGCAGCCTTAGGGCTTAGATCAGACAATCTCGGTCTACGGGAAGTGTCGACATTTACCCAACTGGGGAATTTCACCACTATAAGAACATTGAAATTAGAAACACTTATAAATCAAACCTAAAATAATAACCAATGGATGTAAACAATAACAATGAACTTAACATAACTATTCGAGAATTGGTTGCACCTGATATTAACTATCAACCAAACTGTATTGCATACCCATATATCGAATCAGACTTTGAACTAAAATCAGGGTTAATTCACCTTCTCCCAAAATTTCATGGATTATTTAGTAAGGATCCAAACAATCATTTTTAAGAATTTAATGTTGTTTTCATAACCCTAAAAACCACAAATGTCTCTAATGATCAAATAAAACTAATAGCATTCCCATTCTCACTTGATGGAACTGAAAAGAAAAGATGTATTATTTACAACCTGAAGGTGTAACTTGTTGGAATGATTTAAACCATAATTTATTTCAGATATTTTTTCTAGAATCATGGAACACTAAAATCAAAAGGATATCTCAGAAATTAATCAAGCACAAAGGGAGTAGATGTATGAGTACTGGGAGCGATTCAATAAGTTGTGTGAAATATGAATGCATCACCAAATTAGTGGTAAAATTCTCATCTAGTACTTCTATGAAGGCCTCAAACCTATGAAGATAATCATGGTGGATACCGTAGATGGAGGTGAATTAGTTGACAAAACAACAGCATATGTATGCGTGTTGATCGAAAAGATGACACAAAACTCCCAAAAAATTGGGGATCGAGGTACACCACATGTTAGAGGAGTACATCAGGTAATTCCATATTCTCTTGAAAGTAATTTAATTGATACCAAGTTTGACTAATTGACCACAATGGTGAGGTAGATTTATTTGGATCAAAAGACATCCCAAACAAATTCTATGAGGCCATGTGGCATTTGTACTGAAAAGGAACACCCAACTAACTATTTCCCCTAATTACAAGAGATAGAGGATTGCGCAGTAGTATTCCATTGGAGACCATATCATCAGTATAAATAACAAAATCCCCAGAATAAGTATGATTCCATTACACCAACATACAAAAAAGGATATAAGGATTAATTAAATATAATTTATGGCTCTAGACAACAACAAAGGTCCCCTTTTAAACAAAATTTATAGTATACTCCACATTACCAACAGGGTTTCCAACAACCCTAAAGGAGATTTAAAGACTAAGAATCAAAAAGTCAATAACAAAGGAATTCTCAACCAAAGGTAGATTCTAATACTCATGATATTTTGAAAAAAATAGTTCTTAATAAATATAATGAGTTGATGAGTCAAGGTTTGAAGTTGAGGTAATTGAAGACACAAATGAGCTAGATTTCCACCACCCTTCATGAACTGGTAAGTTGGAACTATGAAAATTTTCCTTCCCATCATACTCCAACTCCCAATGGGAATGTTAGTTCCATCACATTAAGAAGTGTTAAGAGAAAAAATGATACATATAAACCTATCATTCCACCGAGATTCACATCCACCCTGGAGAATCCCCATTCCATACCAACTGATGAGTAACCCAATGAGAAAGAAAAAGGTCAGAAAAATATTTATGATGTTCTCATAAACCCCTTATCTTTCCAAATAGAGTTGTTAAAACAAAAAAGATGGCTGAAGAGGAAATGAAAAAAGAGGTTTTGGACACATTCAAGTGTTTGGAGATAAACATACCCCTTACTAAAGCCATTAAGAAAATCCAAGTTATAACGAATTCTTAAAAGAACTTTGTACCAATCGAAGAGGGATCAAGGGAAATGAGAAGATAAATCTTGGAAAGAATGTGTCAGTAATCATTAAACAAAATCAATAAATTCCAACAAAGTGCAAGGATCCAAATACATTCACTGTCCCATGAACCATTGGGGAGTTTCACTTTTATGATGCTCCTTTTGATTTGGTAGATTCCATAAATGTGATGCCTCAATCTATATTCTATTCTTTATAATTTGGTGAGTTGAATCTGATGAGAGTATTGGTGCATTTTTTGAATAGAGCTACAATATATCCAATAGGAATCCTTGAGGATGTATTTGTTTAGGTAAGAAACATGATATTTCTAGCAGATTTTTATATGATTAATATGGAGGATGATCAGATAAATTATCATTCTCCCGTTATCTTAGGTAGTACCTTCCTAAAAACTATATAAATAGTTATAAATTTCAATTATGATACACTTTCCTTGGAGTTTGGAGATAAAGTTGTGATATTTAATGTTATGGAATCCATGATGTAGCCCTCAGAGGACCATTTTGACTTTCTTATCTCCCATTTGAACCACCAAGTAAAAAACCAATGGATTTTGATTGTCCTATTATTAGTGATATTACGAGCATTGGTTCTAGTTTTATGACTAAGAACACTTCCACTCATGTTTCTAATGAACAAACCTCTCTTGGATGTGATTTTGATGTGGATTCATATTCTAATTTTGATCATGCTCACTCTGATTATTACATGGATATTGAGTATGATAATGGATTTAATGCATTATTCTCTGATTTTGATGATGTTTATTCTGGTACTGATGTTCATTGTGCACATATTTTAATTCGTTCAATGTCTCTATCTATATTGCACCCCCTTCATTATAACTCAATCCATTACTACAAAATCTCAAATAACCATACTTGTTAATAGGTGATAGATTACCTATTATCATTGCTAACAATATCCATTTTTAAAATAAAGAAAAACTTTTGAATCCTTGAAGGGAGAACATCTGGGAAATCAGGTGGACCTTGGCTGACATATCAGGTAGTAGCCCCTCTATTTTCAGGAAAAGGATTATTTTGGAGGATGGTTCTAAATTGGTTATGTAACCATAGAGGAGATTGAATCCAACTCTACTATAAGTTGTTAAAAAATAAGTTGAAAAATTAATCGAGGTAGGTATAATCTATCCCATTTTAGATTCCTAGTGGATGAGTCTTATTCAGGTTATTCCAAAGAAATTTTTTGTTATTGTTGTTAATAATGAGAAAGATGAGTTAATTACATGAGGGTTCAAAATAGTTGGTGTGTGTGTATTGATTATAGAAAACTAAATCAATCCACTCATAAAAACTTTTCCCCCTCATATTTATTGATAAAATGCTTAAGAGACTAGTTGGGACGACACACTATTGTTTCTTGGATGAATTTACTGGATATTTTTAGGTTCCTATAGCTCTGAGGATCATGAACAGACAACATTAACCTATCTATTCAGAAAATTTTTCTACTAGAGTATTCCATTTTTACTTTGTAATTCCCCATGTACTATCTAGGGATTCATGGTGAGCATTTTTTCATATTTCATTGAGACCTGAATGGAGGAATTTATCGTTGATTTTACACTATATGTATCTTTATTTGATGAATGTGTCACTAGTCTAGGAAAGGTGTTGAATTGCTGTATTGAGAAGAATATGGTATTAAAAATTGAATAAAGTCATTTCAGGGTAGAGAATGGAATTTTCATAAGGCATGTAGTGTCAAAACATGGAATAGAGTTTGATAGATCTAAGGTAGATACTATTTTATCCTTACCCTATCCTTTATGTGTGTGTGATGTTATATCTTTCCTAGGGAATGCATGCTTTTATTGTTACTTCATCAAATATCTTAGTAAGATTTATCTTCCTTTGTCATGATTACTTCAAAAGGATTATGATTTTGTCTTTTAAGATTCTAGTATAGTTTACTTTAATGATATAATTAAATTTCTCCTCACACCACCAATCATGCATCCCCCACGGTGGGACTGACCATTTGTACTTATGTGTGATGTGTAAAACTTCACAGTTGGAGTTGTCTTATCTAAGAGGGTCAAAGGAAGTTCACATGTGATTTCCTATGCTTCTAGGACATTAGATTCAACCCAATAAAACTACATAACCATGAAAAAGTAGTTTATTGTCATCATATTTTCTTTAGATGACTTCTGTTCATATTTATTGGGCTATAAAGTGGTTTTTTATAACCATGCAGCTCTGAGGTACCTCTTAAAGAATCCTAATGAAAATACCAAACTCATCTGAGGGATGTTCCTTCTTAAAGAATTTGATATTGAAATAAAGGACAAGAAGGGGTAAGAAAACTTGGCAGCGGACCACATGAGTAGGATTACTCACATACAAGAGGATGACACTATAAACCATGAACCCCTTTGGAACACTTTTCCCAATGGGAATATTTATACCATCTCAGGTATGCATCCCTGGTATACTAATTTAGTGAACTACTTTGTTTCCTCTAAAATTATTTTAAGTTTAAAGAAACATCATGTCCAAAAAATAAAAAGTGAGTCTTGGTTTTATGTGTGGGATGATCCCTACCTCTAGTGCATGTGTATTGATCATGTTATTAGTAGGTGTGTTCCAGATCACAACTTTAACTCTATTATACATTTGTGTCATACACTGTCATGTAGAGGACACTTTGGAACCCAACGAATAGATAATAATATCTTAGACTCTATATAATACTATCCTAGATTATTCTATGATGACCATGTGTTTTGTAAGTCATGATCACATTGAAAACACATTGGAAATATTTATAGGAGACATGAGATACCTCAACATCCCATATTAATCTATGAGATTTTTGATGTATGGGGATTTGATTTTATGGGTCCTTTTTCTAGTTCATTTAGTTTTTTGTATATTTTGTCTGTCATTGATCATGTGAGAAAATGGTTGGAGGCTAAGGCCACTAGGATTAATGATTCTCATGTTGTAGTGGAATTTTCCAGGGCACAAGATTTTTGTTTGTTTGGAGTACCAAAGACTATCATCAGTGATCATGTTAAAAAAAAATTAATATGAATTTGTCTTTCCTCCTTCGGAAGTATGGGGTGACACAAAAAACATCAATACCATACCACCCCCAAAAAAATGGTCAGGATGAAGTTTCAAATCACGAGTTAAATTTTTTTGGAGAAAATGTGCATCAGAATAGGAAGGATTGGAACAAGTTCTTGGATGATGTTCTATGGGTTTATAGGATGACATAAAAGACCCCCGTCAGTATGTCCCCATTTCAAATTGTTTTTGTAAAATCCTATCATCTCCCCATGGAGGTTGAGCGTTGAGCTATAAAGAAACGAAACATGTATTTGGACCATGTTGGAATTCAATGGAAGTTTCAAATTCAAGAGATTAAGAAAATTTTATTTTCATCATATGAGAACTCAAGGCTCTATATGGAAAGATCAAAAGTAGCTCATGACAGAATGATCCAACAAAGGGAGTTTCATGTAGTAGAGAAATTTCTACTCTATAGTTCATGATTAAAGTAGATTCTTGCTAAGTTTAATTCTAGATAGTTAGGCCCTTATTCCGTGTCTAATGTTTTTTCTTATGGTGTAGTGGAGATCACACAGGAGAAAATAGGAAGGATATTTATAGTTAGTGGGAAACATTTAAAGAAATATATTTAGGTAATTCCTATTGATGTAGTTGATTTCATCACACTGCATGACCCCATCATCACTTAAGAATATCAGGCTGTTCCTAACCCTTTCACTTTTATATTAGTTGTCCAAAATTATACATTTCATATGCACATATTATATCATAGGATCACATTAAAAAAAATTCAATATTTTAAGTGTGGGGGAGGGGGAAACATTTTGGGGTAGATATTTAGTATTTTTATTTGTGTGTTTTTGTGTGTTTTTTGTTATGTTTTATGTTATATTTAAAAAAAAGGCAAAAAAATATCATGTAACATGCTCATTTAGATATGGATTATATAAAAAATCCAGGTATTCAAAATTCATTGGTGGCACGATAATAAAGATCAGTATTTCATCATCAATTATTAATTTTTATAAAAATTGACACTGTTGATGATATGATTGGTTGTGTCATCATAAAACATTTTAGATTTTGACACCGTTATTTGTGATTTTTGTTAATAGTAAATTGTTTCATTGATTTCTCCAAACATCTTTTCCCACAATAATAAATTATGAGTTTCTCTTACCTAATTGAATGTATATTTAGGGTAAGTAATTCTTTTCAGCTTATAACATGGTCTTTCCATACATTTTTTTCTCTTTTGATAATTTCCATCATTGTACCAGAGTGACCTATGCATGTGCACCCAATATCTGATTTTTGTACTCCCTAAAAAAACAAAACAAAAACAATAAAAAAATAAAATCAATAAAGAGGGGAGTGAATAAATGTACAACATGAGGGGATATTTAGGATGAGAGATCATGGTTTGACTTCTGGTAATTCTTAAATGAGTGGGTTTTGAAATTTTATTACAAAGGCTATTGAAAAAGTTCGATGGAATATAATTAGGTATGAAGAAATTTTTGTATTGACATGAATATACCGGATAAAGGGTGTAGAGACAGGCTTGAAATGATTGGAATACACACATGTGGGGAATTAGTGTCATGGTAGACCCGTGATTTGTTTTTGCTCTGATTAGTGTTATTAATCCCACTAGATTTTGCTTTGACATAATTTATCAGACAATAAATTTAAAATTTATTGATATTGACTATTAATGAGATTCTTACGTTTTCTATTTTTATATTGTGGATTGAGGAAAATGATCATGCATATCTTGTCACAATTTTTTTTAGAATACATTGTATGTTTTTTCCCAAAGAGTGAAAAAGGGTAAGTGTGGGGAAGTTTAAAAAACAAAATTTTATTGAAAATAAATGACATAATATCCTCACATTGTGCTAAATATTTTTATTTATATAATTTTTTAGATTAGATAATTCATTTGAAAATTTGATGAAAATTCCATTTTTTTCCTTTTAATGTTCACTTTAGTATTTCAGAGATAAATATTTTTATGTTAATTATTTTTACTTTAAAATTTTTGATAGTGTTTTAGAATTAATGGATTAAAAATTTTATTCAGGACATTGGAGATAAAACATGCATTGGATTGGATTAAATGGGTCATGAATTCAAAGACGGACTTGAATATTCATATTGAATATCAATTTAGTATTTGGGCCATAACATCTTCATACTTTCTTTTATTGGATCCAAATTTGATGATAAGTTTGAGGAAAAAATTCCTCACAAATCAACTTTATCTAAGGATATATGGTTTGCTTTTTTTAAGGTCAAACAGTTAGTAAAATTGGGATTAAAATATTTTTTCAAATTTCCCTTTCACACTTAATGTTTTTTAACCCTATCCCTCCCAAACTATATTTAAATTATATTTAACTCTTTTTGAGGTTTTTTTTGGGGATTTGGGAATGTTTTTTATAATGGGTGTCTCCTAGGAACCTCTAAAACCTCTTGTAAGTAGTAAGACCTTGTGCAAAAAACTCTTCCAAGAAGGCTGTCCTCTCCCTCCCTTATATTGTGTTTCTTTGTTTTCATTCTTGTAACTTGAATTTATCTTCAATTAATATTATATATTATTCTATTTTAATATTTTTATTTTTCTTCTTGGTGATGGAATCTAAGAGTGGATATGGTATTGGGTGTTTCCCTTTCAATCCATTACTTTTGAAAAACATCTCCACGATGACAATTCCACCCATGGAAGAGTGATTTCATTTGTAGTCGATCTAATCCCTACTACCATCATTTATTTACTTTTAATCCATAAACATACTTTAATTCATAAATTGTGATCAATTAATTGAGTTTTAATTTCTATATAAATCAATCTACTTGCACTTTACCACGTGTTAATACTTTTTTCAATCATGTGAGTGAAACTTCAATTGAGAAATCCAGTCAACTTAGGATAAAATGGTATGTTTCAAGCCTCATACCCAAAAGAAATTCATTCTAAAATATAGGAAGGAGATTCTATCCTAATTAAACATTAACAATAAGTTGTATTTTGGATCACAATCAAATAAGGGTGATGTCATTGGAAGTCCCAAAGTTGACCTAAGGTTCATTTTTCTAATGTTTATGGTCGTGTTAATTTCCATAGTGTTCAGGGGTTGACAAGGTTAGGGGATCATAATTTAATGAATTATATTTGTATGGTATAATGATAAATGAATGGTGAATTTGGTATATTAGATCATGTATGTATTCTCATATAAGTTTTTTTAATGAAATTGGTGTCCTTGATTATTTATTTATTGTTTGTTTGTTTAGTTTATTATCTGAAAGTCACTAAACCAAAACCCCCATATTTTTTTCATATGTTTTCACTTATTTTCCTACTTCCTTGAAGAAAATTAAGTTTTTTTTAATTCAATTCCTCCTTGAGATAATGAACTAGGTCAGCTACTGTGCTTCACTTAGTAAAATCACAAATATTTTTGAGTGTGTGCGGCAATGATCTTTATAGACCATAATCTTCCCATTCTTCTTCTTGGTTGGGATGATGCTAGAAATCTATATTGGATGTTTCACTTATTAGAAAAATTTGTATTTGGTCAATTTTTTAATTTCTATATCTACATTGGTAGCATGAGAGTGGTGCATACTCCGAGCTTCCTGCTTGAATCCTCAATTCTCATCAGGTTGTCTGATATGGTACTTAGACACATATAGATTTAGTCTGGGTACTTCTGTGTAGTTCCAAGTGAACACATATCGATGATACTTTATAAATTTGATGTATATCTCTTGATCTTCAAGGGACATGGTAGAACTAATCATAGTAGGTCATGGGTCTTCTTCTGTTCATAGATTTATTAGCCTTATCTCATTGATAGTGGCGGAGACACCTTACTTGAATGCAGGAGGGGCGTTCCTAAGGTCATCCTCATCTTCTGGCATCTCTGAGTCTGTGGAGACATATCTAGGTGAAGATGGAAATCTGGAGGCATCTTCATTATCATCTGGGTGAGATAGGCCATAATAAGAGATATTATTATCCCATGCTTCCTAATTTGTTACATAGAGACACTATATCTAATTGTATTTGACACTATCATTGGGGACAGTAGGTGCTTGGACCTCTGGGACTAGATCTGTTACCTTGACCAGATTTATGGGCACCACATTGTCACTATGGATCATATTCCATGGATTCTTTAGGGCCACCCCTAGCCCATTAGAGGCTACAAACTATATATCATCATCTACCATTGGTTTCCTTCTTCCCCTTTTGTAGAAATATACTTCATCATATGAGGCTCCACAAGTATCAAAGGGGGAACTATCAACATATAGTTTTCTGATTTTTCCATCAATTTGGTACTTCAGGCACTGATGGAATGTTGAAGGTACCACCAAGTGGCTATGGATCCAAGGCCTTCCAAGTAAGACATTATATGTGGTGTCTTTCCAGATAACCATAACCTCAATGTTAGATGTGATTTAACTAAATTGAGCTTCATGTCTAGTATTCCAGAGATTTATTTTCCTATTCTTGTCAAACCCTTGAATGGTCAAATTTGTGGGATAGAAATCCCCTTCACCATATCTAAAACATCGAAGGGTTTGAACTGGGATGAGGTTGATCCCAAAACCATTATCAATTAGTACCCTCAGTATGTTGACATTATTGAGTCTAACTAAAACATATAAAGGCATGATGTTCCCTTGAATTACATCTTCTTGATCTTGGTCATTGAATGAGATGGCGATATGGAATTCTGAAGGCATGGTCTCCAATCAATAAAGCTTGGATACAGTGAATTCTATGTCAAACTCTTATGGAATCTAGAAGGATTCAATGAGTGTATGCCTAAGTTCTATTGAATGATGGAGTGCATCAAGGACTAAGAGAATGGTTTGAACCACTACCACTAGTTTCAGAACATCATACTATTGTGGTAGTGGTCGGTTCTTCTCGATATGTTTTTTCTCTTAATACATACATCAGGATCCGAGGAATTTGAGGTTTGAGGACCTGGTGATTTTTAAAAGTTTGTGGGAGAATCTTATTTTGGTGGTGTTAGTCATGTTGTCCTTCCTCATTTCCTAGATTGATCAGGTAATTGAACCCATGCTAGGAGATCATGTAAGAAAATTGGAACCAGATGGATACTTGAGGGTTTTGTGTTGCCTCTATTCCTCTTTTGATACCATTTTAGCACTTTCCCATGGGTCTCAACTAAATATATATTCTCCATTCGGATATTAATATAATATTGGGTTTGACCACATCTACACTATCCCATGTATCCTCAGTTACAGTGCATGTAACCTCTCATTCCTCAGTTATGTGTGGAAAAATCGTGCTATATGAAATACTAATCATCAAACAAGGATTCTCCCAAGTGTGTCACATTGATAGAACCAAATATAATCCCTTTATCTGATGAGGTTTTTTTTTGGTGGGGCAGTTCCCATGTTGCAGATGTTATAAGGAAGAAGGATGTGAGAGTTAGATATTTATTTGGAGTAGAATATGACTCTTCCTATTCTGTTTCTTCTTACTTATGATGGTTATTTCCATATTTTGGAGGTGTATTTTATGTTTCCTCTTGAGGTGGTGGAGCTATTTTGGGTCTTTTTATCTATTCTTTATGGGTTTAATGACCTCATTCAACTATTTTTTGAGCCATCTAGCTGTTGAACTTTCACGCACACCTAACTGAGAATTTATTCTAATCACCTTATTCTTCTAAATGGGAAATATTTATTTATGAAACCTAGTCCAAGGTGTTATCTAGAACCACATGTCAGAAATAAACCATTCCTTGATGTAATTATTTGAAGATTAAGTAGTCTTGGATATTATAACCCATCCTTCTATGGAAAGGGAACTAGTCAGGACAGTTGATGAGGTCGACCTTCTTGGGCTTCTTGGGCTATGGTAGCATGAGTAGGTTGTTATTTATGGATACCAAGAAATAAATGAGGAATTTTTTATTTTAGAAATAGTATTCTTTATTAAGTTTTTATTCAAATCCCAAGCGTCCCTATTTTCTTTGTTCTTCAAACTAAGGGAGATTTTTTGGTTGACACAACTTGACAGGAGGTGTTGGGTAGTTTGAAGCCTACATGGGTGTTTGGATAGGCAATGTTACCAGCTTGATAGTGATGGATTTAAATTCTATTTTTCCTGGACTTTCCCCCTATGATGTGGGCATGAGTCGGGGTTTGTATTGGGTTCTCTTAATGGAATGTTCAAGACATTGCGTCGTTTCTAAAAACTCACAGAACCCTCCTGGATACTTCATTGGGATCAGAGGTGTCTGAAACTCATCTCAGATATTTTCATTATAGAGTTCCAATAGTTGATCTTATGATAGAGGGATTCTAAGTGAATAAGTTAAACCTTTCCATCTTTCTATGAAGTCATACACCCTCTCATTTTCTCATTTCTTGCAATTTGTTAAGTCCAAGATCGTTGTTTTCCTCAGTGTAGAACTTAATTAATAAAGGAACTAATGATGAAGGTCTTCCCATCCTACAATGGATCCTGTTGGTAGGTTCCTATACCAAATAATGGTTGGACCTATCAGAGTATGTACAAAATAGCTCACCTTTTTTTCCTCATGTTGATCTTGAGAGCCTATCATTGACCCACATGGAGATACAAAGTGTGTGAGATAATGTTCAAGATTGGTCACATTATTAAAGGTAGAGAAGGTAGGATTGATGAAATTGGGTGGAGGAATAGTGTTATCCACCCATTTGGGATATGGATTTTTCTTAGGCTAAATTGGTGTTTGTTTCCATTACATGGCTTCCATTCGAGTAGCAAGGGACTTGATGAAATTAAGTAACTATAGGGGGGATTCTATTTGAGACATCTCCCATCCTCATGGAGAAGTAAGGTGTTGATGAAGGGGCCCTAAATTTGTTTCCCAAATTTTTTTGAATCATTTAATAACTAAATTATTTCCTTGATGAGGGATAGGATGTTTCCACAATGGAGGGAAGTCACGATAGTTTTGACTTCCTCGTTTATGTATATCGACTACCTAGATTTGGATCCTACCTAATGATAAAATACTACTCTTTTTAGAGGATCATATAAGGGCGGTAGAACATTCTTATCTACCTAAATATGATAACCAATGGGAATATTTTTCATGAGTTTATCCTCTTTGGGTTTTTAGAGAGCTCATATCTCACTCTCGTATTGCAAAAAATCTTCCTCCATGGTAGGAATATCAACTATTATGGGTGGTGATTGAGATGTAGTTGTACCTTTACCTTTTTATTTGGTTTTTTTCTTCAAGTATGTAGAAACTTATTATTTTGAGGTTCTATATTTTGAATCCTTCTTTGGTTCCGGGTGCATGTAGCCTTGTTTGGTGCATCCAAATCACTATACTACCGGGGAATGTCGTCCGTGTTGCGACCATCTAAAATATTTTCTAGATACAAAATTTCAACCATTTTGATAATGATGAAATTCACATAGGCATATTAGGAAGTGGTGGTGGCCCCATTATATTATATGTAATAGGTTTATTCTATAATTCCTTCCTCAGGGTCGTTATTTGAACCCTAGGCCGTATTGGGCCATTTTGGCTTGAAACACCCATGAGGTCTGATTTCCTTCACCATATGTTCCTACCATATTGTTCATGAACAGTGAACTTGAGGGAGTTTTTGGTCATGATTTCTGGGAGGTCCCTAACAAGTTGAGGATTATCTTATAGTGGGAGAAACAAGAGGGATTCCAATAGTTGATTTTTACCTCCCAATATGGAGAAGACTGATTCCATATGTGGTGATGTTGATGATGAAAATTCCCCTAGCCCTAAGGAATGGGGGTTATTATGGTAAACAATTGTCATTTATTGGTTCTATTTTTGAGGATCAAATGAATCTAATTGATGATTTGATGACTCCTAGGACAGACGTGAAGATATAAATTCCACCAGCCTAGTGAGGTGGGGTTGATCTACAATCACTGTTAACTTCCCCAGGGACCTCTCTAGGGATTATAAACCTGGTGATGGTTAATGAGATATAAATTTCACAAGCCCAATGGGCTAGGGTTTGTTTTTATCTAATTACAAGAAAACCTCCATGTAGCGGCGGTTTAAACCTCTGCTACATGGTTTGGAGACGGTCTATAGAAACCACCGCTAAATTTGGCATTGGAAAAATATTAGCTGCGGTTTTTTCCATTTAGTGGCGGTTTAAAGGAAGCGTCATAACTATCTCATTTAGCGGCGGTTCTCGCCACTTTAGCTGTGGTTTTTACGAACCCAGGATTTTATTTTCTTAGCAGCGGTTATAACCGCCGCTAATAAAATAAAATCCAGCTGCCGTAAAACCGCCGCTAAAGTTCCGATAACCGCCGCGGAATGCAGGCGGGGGATGCGACTCTATAGTGGCGGTTAAAACCACCAATAAATGTAAGTATTTTTACATTTAGTGACGGTTTTAACCGCTGCTACAATTTTACTTGTATACTATTCGCGGTGGTTAAAACCACTGTGAAAAGATGACCAGAAAAAAAAATTGATGCTTCCACTGCACCACTGCCCTGAAAAACAAATCAAACCAGACAAACCAGACACAATCTCATAAAATAACATCAACTCAATGATGTGTTGGACCTTTCAAGGATGTCAAAATGGAATAAGTGGTTGTTTATCAAAACTTTTATGGTTAAATGGGTTGTGAGATAACTAAGGGGATAAATAATGAATGTAAAATGTGGGAATATCCATGTTATAAGATGGAATTTAAAATACATAAAATGGTTTTTATTATGAATGAATAGTAAAATAGAATAGTTATGGAATTACGTTAAGTGCAGTGAAAGTGATTAACTATGTGAATATTGGTGAAATGAAATAGGTTCACCCTTGATATTGTAATTTGTTAAAAAAATAAAGTGTGTTTGACCTTGTGGAATGTGTATTGATGGATTAGTAAATGATGAGGGACACAGTATATCCCACCCATGGGTAAGAATTTTTTTTCAAGGAATTACTTATCTTTGATGTGGGATGGCTAAACATGAAATTTGACATAATGGACTTGATATGATGTATATGGAGTTTCCTATGCTTGGATAGTGTATTGACATGGCTTTACAGGCACTAAAGCCTATGTATATGATATGATTGAACTGATTAGTGCACCACAGTATATGAATTTTAAATGATTAATGAATTTCCATTTTTGTTAATGAAAATGTAAAACCCATTTATATTAATGAAATATAATTTTGACATGGCTGAAGAAGGTTTGGTTGGATTTTATGTCATCATAAAATCGAAGGATATACAGGGTTAAATGCTTGATATTTAATTATGGAACTTTTTTACCTTTTCTTCCTTGTTCATTATTTAATTGCACTTATGTATATATTATTATTGTTATTATAATATTTATTTGTTTAGACACTATTGGTGGTGTCCTATTAACCTATACTCACACCCTTTTTAGAATGACATTGATACCTGAGTAGATCTCATGGTTGTAGGGAAGTATAAGGGAAAAATCCTTTTGATAGATGGTTGGTTTGGGATATGGTATGAAGCATGTATGAGGGAACTGGATGGACATCGAGACCCATTTTAGGATTTTTATGGGGGTTTTTATTTTTTTTCCTTAACACATGACACTTGTATGAACTGACATGTTTACTATATTGGTTGTGGGGATTTACCCAATTTTTGGAATTGAATACATCATGCAGGATTATTCTTATAACATACTTGGTTATCCATTAAATTGATATTTATTATTGTTTCAAACTAGTAAAGATGGTATATTATCCCCACATACCTCATTGGACCCTCAATACTAGTAGGAAGCCTCTTGTATATGAGGAGGCATTCCTATGGTCGTGTGGCACATTGTTTTGGGGAAATAGTTTAGTGAAACCTAGGTAATGGTGTCACAATGTTGTATCAAAGCCATTTTATTTTCTATTGAATATTTTTTTTGAAAGTTTTATATGAAATTAAGGTGTTTCAGTCCTTGGTAATGTGTTTTTTTGTGGGATTATCTAACCCATATATGGGGGGAAACCCAAGTTCTCAGTGTGGGATTTTTTTTCTTGTTGTTTGATGTTATAGTTGGATGTTATTTCACCTTGGGTGATACGCTAGCTGTGAGATATTATTGTTTTCTAAGGTTTTATTCATGGAAATACATGTAATTTTTTATATATTCATGAATAATTTTAGGAAATCAAGATTTATATAACATGAATAATATTACGTTCAAATAGAAAACAAGGTTATGTTTGTGTTATGGAAAATGAAAATAATTTTCTATTGGTTTCATAGAAAATAGTTCATAATAAAGAGTTATCAATCCACATGTTTTTGTGATTCACGGTGTCATAGGATACCAACACCAGAAGGGTTTACCTTCTTGGATGATGACATTGAATAATTACATATTATAATATTAAGCATCGAGAATTTATTCAACACATCAAAAATGGGTTTAACTCCTAGTCATCCAAAATCATGACTACCAATTCAAACACAGGCCTAACTGGAATGATGTATACCACACTAGATAAATCAAGACATAAAAAGAAACATCAAAAATCAATAAAATTCATAGAAGGAAACATGAGAAATCAAGAAAATGTTAGGACATGAAAATGTTTGGTGGAAACTATGTGCCACACATGGTACATATACAAACCAACTATTCTCATATTTCTTCAACACATCAATAATACAACTCTACTCACAGTCTGATGATGCATCTTCACCCTCTCCATATACATCTTCACTTTCTGCTGTCACCTATAAGAACATTATATTGAAAATTAAATATTGTTGCATATTTATATTAAAACATTAAACCAATGAAAGTTTTCAAACTAAATTATTTTTATTTTTTGTGATTTACCTACTGACGATCGGTCGATGCACTACCACCAGGGGCATATCTTCTCATCTTCTGATGTATAGCATTCATCGCTTGCTGAAAAGCGGATATCTGAGCCCCCTGATCTTGAACTTTTCTTCTTAGAGAACTAATATCCCTCTAAGAATCTTCACGTATGGACTGACTATAACCAGGAGTAGATGTAGCTGGAATACCTGGTTTCATGGCAAAGACCTCAGATTGTACGGGTCCGAAACCCATCCCACGCACTCTACCAGGATGCTTCTTCCCAAGGTCTTTAGTAACTGGGTCATCTTGGGAGACTGAGTACGACTTCCTAGGATTCACATCCCATAGTTCTTTAATTTTTACCTATAAATCAAATATAAATATATATTAACATAGTAAAAACTGATAATAAGTTATTATAATAAAAAATTGACTTCATACCCCAACTTCTTTGGCAGGCTCATTAACAAAACTTCCATCTGATTTTTTGTGAACATCCAACCACAGTTCAGTTCGGGATGCTTCATGCCCTAAACTCTGTGAATGTATTAAGCAAAGATAAATCAACAATTCAATATATTAAACAAATAATATTGTCTTATAAATATTTAAAATAATTAAAAGATTACCAATGTCGTTCGGCTTCTAAAAAAGCTTTTTGAACCCACAGTGTGAGGGATGACTTGCTTAAACCGGTTTGATGCATTCTATCTTGAGAGATCCTGAAATAAATAAAATTCAATTTAAAATTAATGTATTCAATGTCATCACCTCTTAATATAAATGTATAAATGTAAAATGAGGATAATATAATAATATATATTTCAATACCATATACTTCTCATCACGATGTCTATCAATAAAAACTTTCCACTATTCTTTTGGTACCCCACTGGGTAGCTTCTCATACATTTGTTGCACGGTCAACAAAGTATCGTTGAAATCACACAATAATCTCCATTTTAAATCTTTCCATTTCTTACCAAGATTTTTCAACGTCCACTTTCATGCTATCACATCAACAACTGTAAAGTGGAAGAACATATGTATACAAAAATTTATTTTGAACATATTAGTAACATGAAATTCAATTAAACCATAATGTAATAAAATTACCTTTATTTGGGAATCAAAAACTTCATTTTTATAGCTTGGAGGAATATGTCTCCAATCATCATAAGAAATAGGAAGGGAAATGGGATCCGCTGCCAGCTGACCTAGAATCTAGCCAAGTAATCCCACGACGTCATCCGTAGGGACCACATAAAAATCAAATGGAACGGATATCTTCTCAGCATTCATATTCCAAACATCTGAACTTTTTATGTTTTTCTTCATGGTTTCATTTTTTTCATCTTCAAAGAGAAGACAATTAATATAAACAAAATTAAATAAATTTATTTAATTAAAATCTGTACCTATGACAGTGACACTCCAGTATGTCCGTGATGAACTGGAAGGGGCGTGTTGCTTCCCCACTACTGAGGCTTCTGAAGGGGGATTTGATGACTCATCCTCTAATGGGACACCCACAGATGGTGTGAGAGATGGTGTAGGGGGAGATGGTGCAGGGGTGTAGGCAGCTAGTGCCTCAGATGCCATGGGGAGGGAGCCAGATGGATCATCATCGGTTGCAGAACTAGATGATATAGTTTACTAATTTTTCCTTGGCATTCCTGTCATTTAATCAAATAAAATTTAGTTCAGAATATATATTTCAAAAAAAATTATGCAGAAAAAAAATAAAAAATGATAATAGATGCCCAGTACTAACAGAAAAAAAAATAACAATGATAATGAATGACTGCAGAAATGAAACAAGTGGTTGCTAAATGAATACATAATTGTACATACAATCATTTTCCCCTTCAATCATGTCGGTTTCCTACTCCATTGATTCATCTACTTTATTCATCCTTTCTAGACTAAAAATTTCAATATCATGATGGACAAATAATCCTGCTTCCTATTGTTGATGAAATTCAATTTCAGAGGTCAAATCTTCCACTTCATCACCCATATCATACAAATATCTTTGTATTACGTGAAAAACTACACTCCACCCTTCATCCACAACATCATTCACATAATATACCATTTTTCTTGCAATGCTAAGATATATGGATCATTCAGTTCACAATCACCAACATCCATCAAACGAGAGAAGTTCACAGAAGTAAATTGCAAGGAATCTCTTTTAACACATCTGATAATATCGACCCATTAGCATTTAAATAAAAAAAGAAAAATGTTCATGGTAGTTTAATTCAATAATATCATGCATCTTTCCATAGTATCTCACTTCAGAAAATGTAAATATACCACTATTCTTTGTTTTAAAACCCACTTCTCGATCAACTGTACGAAATCTAAATCCATTTACATTATAAGCGTCGAACTTTCTAACTTGTTTTATAGGACCTCTAGCAAGAAACTTCAAATCTTCTGACAAGTCTGATCGAGTATCAGTATTCATGATCTAAAAAAAGAAATATAATTTAATAGATTTACAAAATGTATGTGTCAAACTAATATTCGTATTTATTGCAATATTTATGAACTTACACGTCGTGCAAACCATTCTACAAGCTCTTTATTCACAACTTTTTTTATATATTTCTCATTTCGTTTTCGGCCTCTCATTCGTCTCTTTGTTTGTATCCTCAACTCTTCAATAAATGGATCTTCAGTTTCACTATTCAGAAGCACATGTCTATGTGCCTGTAATAATTCAAATTCTGTTAGTATCACATTTGAGTTCCTCCCAACTGATCGGACAATAGCAAGAAATATTTTTGAAGTCTGATGCATTTGAGATTGAGTTGATGTGTCGTCAACACACCCAACTCGATTAAATCTTGTCTCAATATCATACAAATATCTAGAACAAAAGGTAAGACACTCCTCAGCCAAATATCCTTCAGTAATAGAGCCTTCTGGTTGATATTTATTTCTCACATATTCTTTCAAATGCCCAAGATATCTGTGAAATAAAATAAAAATATTATGCATTTATTTAAATTCCAAAAATTGTTTACTTAAATGAAAAACATATAAATAAAATACCTATCAATTAGATACATCCATCGATAATGAACAGGACCTCATAATTTAGCTTCCTCAACCAAATGCACAGTTAAATGCATCATGATAGTAAAAAACGATGGAGGAAAGATCATGTCCATTGCACAAAGGGTCAATACAAACCTCTCCTGGAGGTTTTCAAGCTGAAATGGATGTAGAGATTTCTTACATAATTTCCTACAAAATGTGCGGAATTGGAGTACAACAGCAGTAACTTTTTTAGGTAATAATGTATGCAATGTCAATGGTAGTAACTATTGTAACAAAATATGTGAATCGTGACTTTTAAATCCATGTAACTTACAATTCTTCAAGTCAAAACACCTTGATATGTTACTCGAATACCCATCAGATACCTTCACATTCTTTAAAATTAATGTATATTTATCCCTATTTTTCATTGAAAAAATGGCCAGAGCATACTTTTCATTCTCATCTGGCCAGAGATCACGTTTTTTGTTAATTATTTGTAAGTCTTTGCGAGCATTGAGATGATCCTTCGACTTTCCATGCTCATTAAGTAATGTGAAAATAAAATTATCATTGACATTATTCTCAATATGAATCACATCAATATTTTTCCGCAATAAATGAAATTCCCAATATGAGAGCTTGAAGAATATACTTTTTTTCTTCCATTGTTGCATTCTGATTTCACCTAGCGATGCACTTCGAACCCGTTTTCTGCTATCATTCAAATGATGAACCTCACCAAATTCTGTTTCAACATTTTCAAGTTGTGTCAATATTTCAGAACCAGTTAAAAACTTCGGAGGTGGTCTACAATCAATGGAACCATTAAATTTTGATCTGTTCAACCTAAATCTATGAGATGCATCGAGAAATCTTCGATGGCACAAGAAGCACCATTTTATATTGTGAGGCAGCCGTCTGGGCTTAAAATCAAAGTTAAAAATGGGACAAGCCAAACCCGTGTAATTGTTCCAACCAGATAAATTACCAAGCCTAGGGAAGTCACTAATGGTCCACATTAAAGAAGCATGCATTTTGAACATTGTTTTAGAAGAAGCCTCAAATGTATCAACATCGTTTCTCCATAACTCCTTCAATTCTTCAATAAAAGGTTGAAAGTATACATCAATATTATTTCCAGGCATTTTTTTCCACAAATAATCATTGAAAAGATAAAATATGTTTGTTTCATACACATCCACAGAGGCAGATTATAAGGGATCAAAATAACTGGCGAAATGCTATAACTGGTACTCAAAGTCCCAAATGGGTTGAATCCATCGGCAGCCAATCCCAATCGAACATTCTTAGGATCAGCTGAGAAATATATATGTAATGAATCAAATGTCTTCTATAATAGGGAATCTCATGGATGTCTCATTAATCCATCATTTTTTTTATCTACAGAATGCCACTTCATGTGTTCGGCGATTTTCGATGACATGAATAATTTTTGCAATTGAGGCTTCAAGGGAAAGTAACACAAAACCTTTACAAATTTGTTCTTTTTCTTTTTCTCTATGAAATTATGTTCATTCAGACTTCCAACATCACCCTTTGACTTCTATCTAGAATAATAACATTTCTTGCAATTCTGTCTACTTGAATCCTCTCCACAATAAAGCATACAATCATTGGGACACACATGTATTTTTGTATAATTCAGAACAAGCTTGTTGACAACTTTTTTCATCTCATAAAAAGATTCTGGGATTTTTGCTTCAGGAAATGCATCACGAATAAATTCCAATATCATGAACATTGCCTTATTTGTAATTCCACATAGACATTTGATATGGTACAACTTCATCAGAAATGAAATATTTTAATATTTCAAACACCCACTATACAACTCTTGATTTCCATCATCAACTAAATCATGAAATGCGTTTTTCTCAGTGAGGGTTTCCCTTAAATTTGGCCCCATAGAATCAAGAGGAGGATCCAATGATATGTTACAATCTTGATCTTCTTGTGTTAGAGTCTCAAAAACATCACTTGTCACGTTTCAATTTGTAGCACCCTCTTCTGGTTTTTCTGATATGTTTTGATGCTGATAGTGGTGTATTGTAGTGCATAATGCATCATTTATGAGGTTTTTCATTTCATTTTCCATTGTCGACCAACTTGGGACTTCATTCTGTGGATTAATATCAGTACTCAATCTTTCTGTAACGTTCGATTCTCCATGCCAAACCCAAAAAAAATATTTACCAGGGAATTGCTTTAGTATTAAATGTTCATAAACTTCATCTCTCTTCAACCATGTTCTAAATTTACATTTAGGACATGAAAATATTATTCTCCATTCAATGGATCGATTAGAAATTTCAAAATCTAAAAACTCATTCAAACCCTTAACATACTGTGGTGTGTTCCTCGGTAATGTGATCTAGATTTTATCCATGTATATCACAATGTGCCTACACAATAATAAAAAAAATTAAAACACATAGTTACTACTAAATAAAGAAAGAGATTCATATATACGATAGTGTAAGATTACAGAAACATAATATAATAAATATGACCCCCTGAGTTAGATATGAACCCTCTAGTGTTTGGGATAAGGGAAGTTGCTTTGGTATAGAGAAATAGTGTGCTAACAATACCATATTACTCAATTACTCAATTACCACATGGTCAATACTAAAAGTTATGCTAAACAGTATTCCTATCATGTTTCTCCCAAATCTCTAAATTTTCAACCATTGAGTTTTGAAATCCTTTATAGCATTAAAATATAATATTAGATAACAAAAATTAACATGAGCATAACTTGGTTGGAATCATAGTTCATGAGGAAAAAAATAATGTTTCCAATCTTGATGAAGAAGCATAGAAATAGCAGGATGTCACCCTTAATTGGTCCTGATTGTGTGACTCTAAATCAAAAAGTAAATGGTAATGGATTTATGACCATAAACTAAATGACCCATGTTCCAAGACCCTATCTACACCTTCATTTTTTTTGGAATTATTGTGAAATTTGAACTGTTTTCCTTTTTTTATAAAAATTATTTAATGATTATCAGAGAATTATTAAATTAAAATGAGAATACTACTATTATTTTACAGAGAAATAATCTAGATCACCTAGGTGAGATCCTACTTATTCTACTATCTAACACCCTGTTCCCCTCTTATGTGGTCATTATGATTAGTTTTATTGAGTTGTAATTAATTATGAGATCATCCATATTCATGATACCATATTTTACTAATTCATATTAGGTTAACTTGAAACATCTCTTCATGTAGGCTACCCCAGATTATGGTCAACACATCATAAACTTAAACAATGTGCACCAATTGTAAAGAGAAACCTTAAACATCATCTATATCGCTACAACTTGCATGAACTAAAACTATATAAGTAAATATACACACAACTGATCATGGTGAACAATTGTAAAGAGAAACTTAGGTAAAAATTGAGTCTCCACTAATTGGATATGACGCTAACCTAATCTAATTTAAGAATTTGGAATTGAAAAATGGAAGAAATCCTATTAGGTTGAAAATATGTAAAGGGAAACCTAATAAGAAGAAAATTCCTTCTGAACTAGGCCTCCGCAATATGAGGATCAAGAAAAATTTAAGGTGATAAAATAAATAACTTAAAGCTTGTGGGTTTCATAATATTAATCTAGAAGAAGTCTGACTGTACTAGCTAATCCCTTTTGACTATGAATTTTTTTAAGAATTCACTTGTTCTCCCATCCTCGGTTTATCAGTCCAGAGGTTTATTGAATAAGAGAAGGATATATTCTTGGACTACCTATTCCTCTCAGGAAGTGAGAAAATGATGGATAAGAGCATAAAAGTTCCATTAATTGAACCCAGTTGTGGCCAATACATAAAAGAGTTGGAGAAGAAACTACACTTTATCAATATTCTCCTCTATCCCCATGATGATTGAAAAAAATTGGCACCAAACACATTTTATCACAGCTTAGTTTTTTACAGTGATGTTGGGATCCAAATACTATTTACTTGATTTTGTAAGTAGGAAGCTAACGATACTGTAGAAGCCTCCCTGTTTTATCCCCCCATGAATCCATTATAACCAAAAGATAGAAAAACTAAGAATGTAGATGCTCTAGGACAACAAGTAAACTAGGATATTGTTCAGTATGTTGAACATGGTTTTATGGAAGTTGTTAAGGGACCTATAAATGTGGAACTTCATTAGGTAAATCATTTAATAGAACTTCTAAAATTGAATCCACTGACATTTTAAGGGGATTTTAGACCTAATAAATCAGATGTGTTTTCATATAGGAGGTCCATTTTTTTTAACATTAATGGGAAACCAGATGAGATTAACATCAAATTTGGAATGAATATTCTTGAGTACCCGATGTTAGAATGATTAGACAAAGTTGTTTTGGATATTTTGTTTCAATACCTCACTTGGAAAGGATTTGTATACTTGTAATGTAAAATAATTATTCTTGAAAACCATTGGGGTAATAAATGTAGATTAATTTGTTAAATTTGAACATGTATGTGTATAAGAGATTAAATATACTTCAAAATTCACTCACCTTGTTCACTATTCATGAGAGGAAACACCTAGAAAAGGAATGAATGAATAGATCATTATTTAAGGTATACAAACTAAGGATCTATCAATATTTTTAATATTCTATATTACATGCCACATAGAAATTAATAATAAGGAGTTGGTTGGAGGAAGAGACTTTGGGTGGAATATTAGTATAGGAGACACCATTGTTCAGCTATGTGAAACTAAGAGCATCAACATGGGATTTAAACACAATATGTAGAGTCATTCCTATGATAGTAATGTAATATAAAATCAATCAATGGGATGAGTTTCTTATAATCCATATCACATCAATTGACCAGGTTTTTTACAGTGCATCTTGAATTTACACATGAATAATTAATTCATATCACCGCAATATAATTTACACCATTGTTCCATGAATGGGAATCTAAAAAAATATTCTCATAAAATTCTTTGACCAGTTGGTGAAACAAGATCAACTCTACCTCTGGTTTTATATGCTCAGATGGAATAGTCCTATTAGACTAGTTCTTAACAAAAGACTTAGGAAAACTAAGAGGCATCTAGGAACAATTAATTTTATTAGGATGGGCCTCATTAGAGAAGAAATAACTATCATGTGACATTTGAGAAGTAGTTTTATACATAAGTGAAGGATATCATGAACAAGAAACATAATTCCTATATGGTTTTGGGTACCATTTCTCTAAATATGGAAATTATGGATATCATATATGATATTTTTGTATTGGATACATCGATCATTCTTCTATTGTTAATCAACATGTAGAAACTATTCCTCATACCATCAATGTCAACACACCTTATAGATAGTGGTGGTGAGTAGGATTAAAATGGATAGAATTCTACATGAATTTTATTGTAGTATAATTTATCTAGTTTATTCAGATCATATACATGTATTTCATTGATTTAATCTTGTGTATGAAATACATGGTGGGATTTAAAGTTGGTATAGTCCACCAAGATTGTTAGGTAGTTTTCACATCTCTATATAGAGATCTTCATGAATTCACTTGGGATTTAGTTCTAAATACAGTTATAATTAAAGATATACTAATTGTGGTTGGAAAAATCAAGGACTAGTTAGTGTTAAAAAAATTGATTGCTGCTAATGAAACATGAAATATAACTCTTCATATCATAGTGTATTGACACACCAACATCTTTCCAAATGATTTCTCTAGGTTACCATCTAATAATGAAATAATATATTATATCAATCTACTTCAATGATCATTCCCATAACTGACTATTTATATCCCATTTATAATGAATAACCCATTAACATATATTCCATTTACAATCGCAACTCATTTATCACATATATCAATTCCATACCTTAACCCATTTAACACAATCACATTATACCAAATGCCCTCTTATGTTATGTCATCAAAAAAACACATATATCACTTATTTAATTTAATAAAACAAGTTAACATGCCAACCTAAATGTCGGGGGTTCTATCTCACTAACCCATATATCATTTAAATGACTATGTTCTCAACATATCTTTAAAATCAAATCATGGAATAGAACACAATTCAAGATACTCAATTAAAATAATCTTGAATACACCCTTCAAAAAACAAGTATTCCTCTTTTAAAAACTCAACATGTCCCAATAATTTCATTTCTATTTACAACCATAAAATGGTATTTTAAATCATTTTCAAAAAAGGGGAACCACACCCTCATTTCTAATCACCATTTGAAATCTATTAAGATAACCCCTTTTTTCTTATAACATTGAGGTCAACACCTTTTTTCAAAACAATACCCACTTTCAAAACATTGTTGTCCTTCATGGAAAAACATAACCAAATCAAAGTTAAAAATGTTTATTTTAATCCATTTCATAATCCAACTAGCCATTTCAAAAAAATACCAATTCCATATTTCAAATATTCCATTAACCTTGACTACATACCAACTTACAATTATCTACCCATTAACTTTCATAATTATATTATTGAAACATTTTAAAAAATATTTCACCAACCTTAGGAGGTTTTCATAACCCAAGGGTAGACCTAGGTATGATCTCAAACATCAATGGACCCAATAAAGTTGTTAGAGGGTTTCATACATCAATCTAAGTCCTAATCTCACTTTTCTTACTCAGGAACACAAAACATAGTAAAGAATTAAATTGGAACAACCACATACACATATAATACATAAAGTTTATGAGAAAAATATTCAATACCGCCTCAGGTCGTGGGGTTTCTGGGGTCGCGGGGGGTCGGGTTTGTCGGGGTCGCGGGGTCGCGGGGTCGTTGGAGTCACGGGGTCACCGAGGTCACGGGGGGTCGGGGTCTCTAGGATCACGGGGTCGCCGGCATCGCGGGGTCGTGGGTGTAATGGGGGGCTGGGGTCATGGGGGAAGTGGGATAGTGGGGAGAAGCGGGGTCGGGGTGGGGGGGGGGGGGAGGGTCGACTGCGTTAAAAAAATGTTTTGCGGTTGTTTATAATAAACTATTGCGAAACCATTTTAAAAAAAACGTTTAGCAGCAGTTACCAGAACCACCGCTAATAAACCGCCACTAAAACAAATTTTTGTTGTAGTATACTTCTGATGTGTCCGAAATCCTATTGGGAATTTACAAATCAAGAGGTGGAGGTGTTGGTAGATATTCCCTCATCCCAATGATATGGGTCTTCTCCTAGACGGATGATATTGCAACTTTTACTACAGCTTATTTGATGTGGTGTAGCTGCTCTCACATAGAATTTGGGTGAAATGATATCCCATGATGAGACCCATTCTTCATGAGAAGTTTTTCTGTTGATTGGAACTTCAATTTCTGTGTCTGAAATGAATTACTATTGGTTTGAGGGGCCCAGTTTTAAATCATCTTGGCTACCCTCTCTCTCTGTTCATGATGTTTGGGCATTGTTGAAGTGGGATCATTCTCTTTTAGTGACCAACTAGCCTGAGAATTACCTAGTCCTCTAATTCCTCCTAAGTCTATGACATTACAGTATGTCGTATCTGAGTGGTTATGTTGTTCTAGGATTGAGAAAAAGTGTAACGCTCCATACTATCCCCATCATTGAATATAGATGCATGATGTGGATTTAGAGATCATATTCGAAAGTTTCATGATGAAATTATGGAATGTGTGTTGTAGATTGGTACTATTATTTTCTAGTTTTTCATTTTGGGACATGGATATAGTAGCTAGTTCTAGATGACAACAGAGTATCTGGATGATTTGAAGGTGAGCATGTATTATGGATAAAGGAGATGTATAACCTTCAATCACTGATGAATATCCCACATATTTCGTATAAATAAGGCATATACTTCTTTTCTAGATCATTTGGTATCTCATAGTCAGAAGTAAAAAGAGTCCAGAACATGACAGGAAGGTTGATTCCTGCTAACTTTCTCCATATGTCAATTTCAGCCTCCTATTCATCAGTATCACATGCCTCCATCCAGTCAGACCATAGAAGATGATTCTAAAGTCCACCTACTGAAGAGAGTGGAGTGTCACTAGATGTTAATGGAAACTATATATCGTTAAGCCTAATATTTCAAGAACCTCTCTAAACAAAGGTGTCAAAGTTTTGGACACCTTTCTATATAGAGGTGTCTGGGAAAGGGGAGTATTACCTTGTTTGTGGGATTTATTATTGTGGGGTGGTTGACCATGGTGGATATTAGGAGTAGGGTCCCTACAATCTATCTCCCCACTACCTTGAGGATAACTACAATGGTAATGATCATCTTTTATTTTTGTGGAAGTGTTAATAGACCCTTGTGGTGTTGAGAATGTGTCTAGAAAGACCCCAAGGAAACTGAAATTGAGTAGATTAGAAATATGGGTCATGTCATGTGTCATGGTTAGAGTATGAAGACCCACCTTTTGGGATTTTGTAGGGATATGAGCCTGATATATGATAGTTTCTAGAAGTTTCTTGTAACCCTCTAGTGGTGGAGTAATATGCAACCTCTACTAAGAAGCTTCTTTATTATTCCATTGATCTATCTAATTATTGATAGGAATATGAACCTATATAGAGGCATGTGTCATTCCCACATGGTGAGCCTATGTCATGATGAGAATATGAGCTCGATCTTGAGACTTTAGGATATGTTGCTGGTATTTCTTAGTAGGGATATGAGACTGCCAAAAGGCATGTTCTACTCTCACTTGGTGATCCATGGTTGGAACTAGAATATGATCCTAATCCACATATGCATCCCCCACTAGAGTTTTCTGACTGACCAACAGAATCAGAGAAGGGATATGAGAATCCTCTTTTATTGCCTTAGAATGATGCTAGTACAATCATTCATCAGAATAAGTTGAAATATTCCCCTAGTTTCTATGATATGAAGGAATATACTAGAAATATTCACTAACAAGAATATAATCATGTTCCAAGGCTTGTTCCATTCTCAATTGGTATTCCCTATCCAAAACGATGATATATGCCTGATCCTAGGCCTTTGGAGTATACCACTGGACTTCTTCAATAGGAATTTGATCCTGTACTATGGATTGTTCCCATATCACTTGGAGATCCTCAACTAGAACAAGGATATGAGCCCAATCCCAGGCCTTTTGAATATGTTGCAGACTTTTTTCAATAGGCATGTTCCCCTATCCCATGACATGCGCTGCTCTCACTTGGTGATCCCTAGTTGGAATTGGAATATAAGCCCAGAAAAATGCCTTGACATTTATTGGAATATACCAATAATCCTCCTATATGGGAAAAAGAATGTTCCCTTGCTTAAATATAGTGACTTTTTCATGTTGATAAGAGTACTGAAGTGTACTGTCTATAGGGATAAACATATGCATTTATAACTTTATCTATTATAGTTCCAAAATATTTCAGTGAAGTTATTCAACTATTTATAAAATATATTTTCATTTTAGTAAATTGTGTAAAGGATATAATCTTGAACATTTTTCAAATCCATTATACACTGAAAGATGTCTTCAATTGAAGTGGGAATATGCACACACTTATGTCATCCTTGTACCACCAGAAAATGCTAATGGACTTCATGCACAAGGGTAGGGATATGTTCCTCCCCCATTCTTATTACATTAATATACCCACAAACATGTTTTGAACGAGTAGGGATATGGTGATGATTACAATTTCCTTCCAGAATATTCCAGAAGTCCTCGTCGGTAGGAGTGGGAATATGAGCCCTATCTGGAATATGCAATGAATTCTTCCCCAATGAATCTTACTTTTTTCCCATGCATGGGAATAAAAGGTGGAAGTTTGTTGGGTAGTACCCTCAACAAGTGACTGGTGGGTATGGGAAGGATGGTACTGATGATAGTGGTTAGCAGGGGACCTCTAGGATAGCCCCTATACTAGACAAGATTAATATTTATCTTCTTGGTCAACCTTCATTAGATATGGAAGGTGGAATTTATTGCACTCTGGGCATCAGCTCTAGAATATGTTGTTGTAACAATGAGGGCCACTAGCTTAGTTATGGATTTTTCTAGGTGATGTGAACTCTCCAGTTTCCATTCTTAGAGAACCTCACATGAAGATTCCAGGGTTGGGATTGTACCATGTCGGTGGTACTCCCAGACCATGGTGTTTTACACCTTATATTGGAGTTTTTGAATAGGTGAGATAATCTTACGACCCACAAAGGCTACAGATATATGGGATTTACCATAATGATTGTTGGATGAAGAAGAAATCATCTTAGATAAGGATATTATTGATGAGAGGAGTATCTTCTATTACACAATTAAAAAGAAACAAGGTCACCTACTAGTGTAATATCGTAGGAATGATCTTCTTAATCAGATAGTCATGGTTAACAAAATTGTCCATTTATTCCCTATCTGGCCATTATACTCATTTGGACTTTTCAAAATGAGGATGTAATTATTTTTTGATAACCTTGGTTACAGAGGATCATATGTAGGATTATGTCAGTCTTACTAATTTGTTTTTATAGGGTATGAAAAAAATGTGGCCTGACACTTGATTCATCGATCATTCTATTTCATGAGATATTCATGTCTATTTAACCATTTTTTAGTATAGTGTACAGAAAAAATGGATTGATGGATTAACCTAATGATTTTTTATTAGAGAGATTCACATAGGGTTCATCATTTCTATTTGTATATAGTGTTCAAAAAAATAGCCCCATGGAAAATAACCAATCATTTTTTATTTCATATATTCAGGTTGTGTTCTCCATTTCTCTTTACATATAGTGTGAAAACAAAATAGGTTGATAGATAATAACAAATCATTTAATATTTTAGAGATTCACACCATTTTAACCATTTTTGTTTTCATATAGTGTGCATACAAAATCGCCCAGCATATAATAAGTTTTTTTTTATTTTAAAGATTCCCATCGGGTTTACCATTTTTGTTTCGATAGATTAAGAGATGATCAAGGAAAACCCTCACTGAGGCTGGTTCGATCAGGCCTGATGGTTGATATTTTAGGAGGTTTTATCTATTGAAAAATCATTAACATAAGGTCATTTTAATCCTTAATGGAAACTCCCAATAGTTCCATTATCCATTACTTGGTATGGACCTACATTCCAAAGGAAGGTGGTCAGCTGGGGTTTCAGACCCAACAATACTTAGGGACACACATTGGTCAAGAGGATGAGAGGTTGGGCTCACCACACCCTTATGGGGGGGGGGGGGTTTCCTACTATGGGACTGTATTATAGATTTATGATATATTCATGAATATCTTACTAATACCAATACAAGACTAGATACCCTGAAAAATGATTATAGGTTAACTCACCTTATATAGATAAGAAAAGGGATCTCATTGATTAACAAAGGAAAAGGTTTCTCTTTTAGGAATCCATTTGTATGCATCCATGGTTCTCCATCCATTTCCCTAATGATGGGTAGCTACATTATATGATGAAACCATATAACCACATGATTCAAAATATTATTCTATGTAGGGATGTAGTTTAATATTCTAAGGAGGGGATTGAGCCATTATGAGGCATCTTATGTGTAATATCCTAACCTTTTCTGAAGTTTAATGGGGCTAGATTTCAGGTACTCTTTTTTCTTTATTTGAAAATTTCATGTTTGGTTTATAACATGGGGTAATTTTTTGTGTAATTTTGAGAAAAAATGAAAGAAAAAGGGTTGTGCGTAGTTGATGCATAGTTAGGGAAAACCATGCACCCCGCCTGACAAACTGTGTGAACCCAGACAGAAGGGATTCACACAACTGGAACATTGTTTGGTAACTATGAACTCTAAAAGGATTAATTGTGCACCCCTATAAAATAGGTTCATAGTTTAGGTTCATAGTTAGGGAAAACCATGCGCCCCAACCCAGCTAACCCTGTGTGGGAATTAATTAATCCTGAAAATTAATTCTAAAATTTACCGAACCCCCTAATTAACCACAAATTGCCCCCATTCAATACTACGTGGTATTTCATGATTTTGGAGCTCTCTGAATGAATTCAAAGCGTTCCTTACCTCCATTAACCATGATTTGAAGCCTAGATCAAAGATCCACATCCCTCTCAATAAGTGGATCATATCATGTTGCTTTCTCATTCATCATCCTTTCTTCCATCATTCTTTTCGTGGGATGTTATCTTATGTTTTTCTAGATATAGATTAAGATTTTATGAATCCAGACTTAGGCTTAAGGATCTAGATCTATATTAAATATATTTTGTTTCGTTTTATTGTGTAATTAGGTTTCAGATCTAGACTGTGTACATTATTACATTCTAGATTGTTCCGCTTCAAATTTAGGATTAGGATTTTGGTGAGTATTATTCATCAATATTGAGGTAGGTGTTCTAAAATTAAAAACTTATAGTCTTAATTATGATTTTTTGTATGTAATTGTATAATTTCTATTAGATTTTTAGAAATTGGGTTCTTGATAAAATTAATTAATTTTGTGAATTAATTAATTTTGGGAAATGTAAAATTATGATATTGGGGTTTTAGATCATGAATAATTAATCGTTAAATTAATTATGAGGAAATTAAGAGTTTTTATTTAGGGAAAATTAATTATTTAGTTAATTATCTAAATATTATATTTTTTAATGAGATAATTAATTTTTGAATTAATTATGTTATATTGGGATTGAATTAGATAATTAATTATTGAATTAGGTATAGGATATTGAGTTTTTGAATACTAATTAATTAATTGGTGAATTAATTAATGGGTTTGGTGTGATTAATTTATTAGGTAATTAATTAAGGAGATTGATGAGATGAAATAATTGTTAAATTAGTAATGAGATTTAGTTGGAACAATTAATTGATTAATTAATTGGGGATATTAAATTGGTTTATATGGAACAATTAATTGATTAATTAATTAAGATATTGAATTCATTGAGTTTGGATTAATTAATTGATGAATTAATCAATGGGTGTCACATGATTATTTAATTTTTGAATTAAATAATATGATTGATGAGATTAACTAATTGATTAATTAATTAATGAAGTAACATGATTATTTAATTGTTGAATTTAATAATGGGATTGATGGAATTAATTAATTGATGAATTAATTAATGGATGTAATGTGATTATTTAATTATTGAATTAAATAATTGGATTTATGATATTAATTAATTGACTAATTAATTAATGGAGTAATTTGATTATTTAATTGTTGAATTAAAAAATGGGATTGATGAGATTAATTAATTAATTAATTAATAGAGTGAAGTGATTATTTAATTATTGAATTAAATAATGGGATTGATGGGATTAATTGATTAAGGAATTAATTAATGGGTGTAATGTGAATATTTAATTGTTGAATTAAATAATGGGATTGATGAGATTAATTAATTGTCGACTTAATTAATGGAAGTGATGTGAATAATTAATTGGTGAACTAGTTTAAGGGATTGAGTTAGATTAATTAATTAGTATATTAATTAAGGGGTATTGTTCTGTTGATAGAATTGAATGAGTTAGATTAATTAATTGATTAATTAGTTAATGGGGATTATTGTGTTGATACAATAAAATGAGTTAGATTAATTAATTGTTGAATTAATTAATGGGGATTTTTGTGATGGTGCAATTGAATAAATTGGATCAATTTAATTAATAAATTAATTAATGTTGATTATTGGGATATTGAATTGATAAAATTGTGATAATTAATTATTGAATTACTTATTATGATGTTGTGATAATGAATTAAGAATAATTAATTATTAAATTAATTAAGAGAGTATTGAAATAATTTATTGTGAATAACTAATTATTGAATTAATTAATAGGACAATAGTGAGTAATTATATATTGCATTAATTAATTTTATTTACATGACTAATTAATTATTGAATTAACTAATCTAAACAATGTGATCATTTAATTGCTAAATTAACTAAAGGAATTGGACTGATTGATCAATTATTAAATTAATTAATGTAATTGTCATGACTAATTAATTATCAAATTAATTAATGTTATTGATATAATTAATTAATTTTTGAATTAAATAATGTTATTTAGGTGATTAGTTAATTTTTGAGTTAGATAATGGAAGTGATGTGAATAGTTAATTTTTGGATTAACTAAATGAATTGATGTGATTAATTAATTGTTGAGTTAACTAAGGGAATTGTTGTAATCAATTAATTATAGAATTAATTTTTGAGGCTGACATGATCAACAAATCATGGAAATAATAATGGAAATTGTGTGGTTAATTAATGGTTAAATTAATTATAAAATCGTCAATGTTAAAATGGTCATTCACTTATGAAATTATGAATGGTAACATGGACATTTAAATGTGAAAACATGTGATATTGAGATACATGTGATAATGTGATATGTTATGATGTATATGCATGATTGATAAATGGGGTGGTAGACATGACATTATATTCCCATAAAAGATATGTATGATTAATAATTGGGGTTCAAGACATAAATTTAAACACCTATGAAAAATATGTATTTTTGAGAATTGGGGTGCTATACATGGAATTCAATGCCCACGATACATATGTATGATTGAGAATTTGGGGTGCTAGACATGACGTTATAGGCCCATGATATATATGTATGATTGGGAATTGGGGAGCTAGGCATGCAATTATATGTCTATTACATATATGTATGACTAAGAATTGGGGTTCTAGACATGGCATTCTATGCCCATGATATAGATGAATAATTTATAAATGGGTTACTAGAAATGGTATTCTATACCCAAAACATTGACATTGGACTATGGTTCCAAGTGGAAGAAATAATGAAATTTAAGTGGCGTGGATAATGTAATCTCATGTGCTATAATGAAATGTGAATTGAATATGTGACATGGTTCAAACCCAATGCGGGATGAAGTAGGTATTGAGGTACACGTTTCCTCAGGAACCATGTGGTTTATGTGGTTAAATAAATATTAATTGATAATGTGATAAATATTTACTTATGCCCTACAAGTATTTATTTATACAACTGTATAAACTTTTTATTTACGAGATATTATTTTAGACACCATTGGTGGTGACCTACTTAGTTTTACTCACACCCTACACATGTTGCCTGATTGGTACCGAAATAAATTATATGATTATAGGACATATGAAGTGAAAATGTTCTTTATTAGAGGGTTGATTAGGATGGAACATGATGAGGGAAACAAACTTGGTCTCAAGATCCACTAAGAGTAGTTTCCAATGTCTATTAATTTTTTGAATTTTTCATATTGACACTTGGCACATACTTTATCATGGCATATCTACTATTTAGATTTGATATTGTCTTTCCAGTTTTGGGTAATCTTGTGATGTTGATATTATTCTAGTTATGTTATACCATTTCTTTTATTATTTTATTATTCTTGCTGGTGTATTTCTCTGATAAATAAAATAAATATGGCATACTCTATCCATGATCGATATTAAACCCTCTCTGCTAGTCGGCAACCTCTAGTGTATGGGGAGGCACACTTGAGGCCAAGTAACCAGCTAGTTCAGGGAACCGGTGTGTGGCACCCAGGATGAGATGTTTCACTACATATCCTGGTTATTGTAGGAATCATAACTGATGTATTTCATTTAACCCGTGTAGTTTAATGTCATGCGTTGAGGAAATATATGAGGGTGATGATGAAAAAAGTATTTGAACTCAAGACTCAAGGAGATGTCCTACGTATCTGGGTTATGAAAGGAATCATAGTTATCATTGTTCGATCACACCATTGGGAATAGCCCCAAGGTATATAACCTTGTATGATGGGTGTTTATATCATACCACTCATCAAGGTTTACAAGCTGAGATTACCCTAGCTGGCGGAGATTTATGATGTCAAGGAGGTGTTCATTGCGGCTCCCAAAGCCCATGAGAGTTATGCTCGGTGTGATAAACAAGGGATTATAAGTGATCAACCTCATGATGTATGGGTGTGGATACTTATTTACTGGGTCTACTACTAGGATTTTTAATATTGATCTCGGGCCTTATAGAGTCGTCCTACGTATCCTGGTTATGGTAGGAATTATATTAGTCATAGTTCCCTTGATTGGGGCTTACACACCGACATTTCCCTTTGCCTTCGTAGAGGCTTATAATGAAAATTATATGATTATTCAAACTCCTTAAGACCACATGAGTTGTGCTCAATGTGGGAACCAAGGGATAAAAAATGAACGGTCTCATTAATTAATGGGTGAGGTAATTACATATTTGGAAATCCCTTTGCAGATTTTATATGAAGCTCAATCCTTATAAAGACATCCTACAAATCCAAAATATAGTGGAAATTAGAGTTTTCATAGTTCATTTGATCAGGGATTATACACCAAAGTTTGCCTTTGGTTGGAACTTACGCACCGAGGGTGGAAAATGTTTTCAAATCATGAGATTCCCTTTTGACCTAAACCGTTTTTATTCCTATCATGTGTTTATTTTCCACTCGACATGCCTTGGTTGTCTTTCTAATATGTCCAATAATGTTTACCTAACATGTTAAAAGGCGTTCATGTGATCCATTTGACTTGTCTTGGGGGAATTGTGTATCCTGAATATCATTTCTAAAGGGTTTCCACATGATCAGTGTTTTCTAGTCTATAGGATATGATAATGCCAAGATGGATTATCCTGGAATAAATCACATGACCTGGTTGGCTTGTCAAGAGGGTTCACATGATCCATCCGACTTTCCCTAGTTTCATTGTGATATTTGAATAACACACTGAGAGGGTGTCACAAGAGTTAATGTGACATTTCTAGGAGTGATTCACATGTCCAAGCTAACATGTCTGGAGGGAATCATGAGACATGTATAGATTTCCTAGATGGAGTTACGAGATCCAGTTGATATGACTGAGTGATATCGAGATACTCAGCTAACATGGTGATAATACCATTGTGCGAACTAGGAAAAATGTCTGATGGAAATTTCAAGGATTGGATGATGAGGCTAGAGGGATTCACAAGACTCATGTGGCATTCCTAGGGGGCTCCATGTTACCTATCTTGACATGTACAAAGGACTTCGCATGATCCAAGTGGTATTCCCAAGGGGTGTCAAGAGACCTGGGTTATATATCGTCATGTTGTCTCATGACCTGCGTGGTTTATGTGAGGCACATGAGAATCAACATATATGTCTTCGCATGAGTCCCCTTGTTTATTAGTCTTAGTTTCATCCTTTATTTCACAAATATGTTAGATTTGTTTAGTGTTAGCTTTTTTTATGTATCGTGTAATCTAGAAGGTGTGTAGAATGTTCTTCACGATTCCTACTAGAGATCCCTCACATGATCTATGATGACCACACTAAGTGTTTATGCATGTCTCATGATTACTCCAGTAGTTTTCCATACCTTTACCTAACAAGGAACTTACTGTTTGTGAGATCCAATGCTTCAAGAAATAATCTATATCACCAGTGTGAGTTTCTGATAGTTCTTCTTGTTGTTCATGATATGTATCCCTCTCTTTGTGAATTTTTCATGTTATGGAGTGAAATTTATTAGCATCGCAAACCTATTAGTTCACAACCTTTCACGGAGTATCTCATGAAAATCTGGGATGGAGTCGGCTAAGGACTTTGGTGTCACGTGCCTTCACAATTCTCTATCATGGATTGATCCTAGGGATTCACCTAATTTTTATCCACCATGATTCCCTTCCATAAAAGATTCATTTATTAGACTATTTATAATTAATTGGTACTTGTTGAATCATGTAGGATATGCTGAAGGACTTCTTTTTTGTCGTATTGACATGTCCAAGGGTCTTCGTGAGATCAGGGTACCTTTTGTAAGGCCTTCATAAGATCTTGATTGGCGTTTTTGGAGATTCTGTGAGACCAGGATGGTTTGTCAAGGGGCCATCATGAGATCCATATGACTTTCCCAAGAGTCTCACAAGACTGTACTACATAATTCCTTAGCATGCCACAAGGGTTTTACGATTGTGAGAGGCTTACACCTCCTCCATATTTTATTTCCTTTGTTTTATTTTACAATGGTTGAGGGTCATGAAAGATTACATGAGTAATTTCAAAGACAATTACTCTACATCTTCATGATAATTCATGTGACCAATAAAGGTCTTGTAGATATGCATGATCATTTCATGGAAAAATCCATCTGTTTTTCCTTATGGAGCCAATAGAGAGTGAGAGGTTTCTTGTACACACCCTAGGATCCTTACATGATGAGGATGACATACCAATGAGATTTCATGGGATGAGGTGGCCATATGGTTGGGGTATCACTGTGTCTTGCAGACCGCCAGGGGTTCTTCGCATGACTTTTATGATCACGAGAGGCTTCCACCTCCCCCACTTTATTTCCCGTTTTTTATTTTAAAATGGATTAGGGGTCTTGTGATTTTTCTTGGATGTTTTCAAGAACAATCATCCTTCCCATAATTGATGACTCTCATGATCATTACAAAAGTGACAGTATCATTCCTTTTTTATATTTTTCTCATATAGAAGGATTCTCAGATTGGTTGTTAGGCGTCTGCTGATGGCAAACCACCTAAACTTGGGGAGATTATCCTACTGCCACTGCATGACGACTGGTGTATGGAGAACCTTCAAAAGATAAGGAGGGATTGTTAGAAGAGTTTATGAGGGATCTACTTTAGGATATGAGACACACATGGTTCTTTCACATGACCTTATGATGGTGACATGATCACAAGTTTTTAGAGTCTTTTTCAATCTGCAAGATTCGGTCACCCTCCCCTAACTTTTATTTTTTATAGGGGAACTAATACCCATATTTAGGTATTCTATACTTTTTGAATTTTTTTATGCTCATTTTGTGGGAATCAACAATAACATAACATATGTCCCAAAAAGATAATTTGATATGATAAATACATATCTCAAGTTTGAATTGCATTAAATGTGCTATAAAATCATACACAATATAGTTAAATTCATTATAATTAATTAATATAATCAATTAAATTCTTATAATATCATATATGACCCAATTATAACATTTTAACACCCATTTATTAATAAATATTTATTAAAATCATTGTTTCAAAGTGTTAACTATTTTGTTTTTCATGGAAGTTTTGGTTATGCAGTTTTGACCCTTCTACTTACATCATAGTTACATCATTATAGAATTCTAAAAATGATATAAATATAATATTTATTCATTATATATTTATATATATTCATCCATAAAATATTGATATACAAAAATTAATTACAATATTTTAGGATACGGTAGTTCATACATATGCATGAACGCTGCTTTCATTTTTTAAAGGATTGAATGAAATAAAGGTAAATAATAATTCAAATATTTAGGAAAATTTTTATATCATATATATAATATTTATACATTAAATATATCCTTATTACCATCAATAAAAACAAGAAATGAAAAATATATCACATCACTATGTGGAGGTAGAAGTCCATATGTGCGCATGATCAACATTATCATTTTCCAATGGATGTAAAGAAGGTATATTATGGTTTCTAATTCATAATAATAATAATTTAATATATATGATATACTTAATTAATTATTTCATAATGAACACCACTGATTTATAGGCAGTATAAGAAGAAATGAAATAGGTTGGGTAAGATGATAACCTCTTCATTGAGAATTTTCTTTTGGTTTACACCTTATTCCTCAAAAGGATGGTATTTTGAAATGAGAAGATGCTATAGGATATGGTGAAGGAAGATAGGATGATATTAGGGTAGTTATATTTAGAGAAATAAGGATCAAACATTGTGATTAATGAACTATAATAAGTTTCCTTTTATAAGTGAGGGCATGGGTACTTTTGTAATTAGCTAAAGTATTATATTAATATAAACTAATTTTCATTGAAAATGTATCAAAATTGTTATTATTTGAAAATAAGATTTGTATGATTTGAAATAATCTCGTACAATAAAATTTTGATATGTTTTGGTTATTTTTTCACCCTCATGTCTTAGTTTTAACCCTGATTAACCCTTTTCACAATTAATGTGATATTAATTATTTTTACTTTTTAAAGGAAAATAAAGTTACTATAAAATAAAAAGTGATCAATAAATGTACCATGGTTTATATTTTAAAAAATATAGTATTTAATAGTATAAATATATGTTTTTTATAAATTTTAAATCATTTAATGAAATATAATTTATTATAAAATATTATTAATGTCATTTTAGGAAATACATAAAATATTATAATCTAATATGAATCAAACTCAAGTAAAAAGGTTAAAAAAGGAAATGTATTAAAATATAATAATGATATTATCTTAATATAATAATAAAATAAAAATTTTATAGGATTAAATATCATTTTAAACCTTATCATATTTGTTTAACCCCTTGTTTACCCAATTATAAACTTAACAGTGGTAATGAATTTTTCAATAATAAGGGTTATAATTTTACTTATAAAGATAAAATTGTATCATAAATGGACAAAGGATGAAATTATAGACTATTTATCATCATAATTTTCCTCATTCAATATTTTTATAATTTTTTATTAATTTGGTAAAATATTATTTTACATAAATTACTATTAAAGTCATCTTAAGAACTATTCATAAAATTTTACATTGAACAAACATGATAATAATGGAATTATAATCTAAAAAATTTAAAACTTCTATAATATTTCATATTTATGTTCTAAATTATTGGAAAACATTTCACTCACCCAACCCGTATTACTTTTAGAGTTTTTAATATCATTTAGTTATTTTATTTATTACTTGAAAAAAATTGTGTTAGTGTTAGATAACATTTAAGGTTATTATTTGATCACTAAAAAATTAAAATAAATTACTATAAAAAATCATTCATATTTAAAATAACCATTTATAAAAAATATATGTCATTTTTATCCCTATCAAAAAAAATATAGAAATTAAAAGTAAGAAAGTGACATTTTTGACTTTATCTTTTACTTAAATAATTTTAATGTCAAAATAAAAGTTAAATAGAAAATTTTAATACAATTTCTAATAAAAATGAATGTTTTCACTATTCATTAAAAAACAATCTTTTATAAAAATTAAGAAAAATTCGGTCAATAATAATTTCTACACGCAGATATTAAAATTTTTATTATTTTTATAAAATATAAATCAAAAAATATATAGAAATTAATTATATTAGACAACCAAAAAATGCAATAAAAATTATTTATGAAGAAAATATATCTTCTAAGAATTAAATTATTTCTCTAAAAATTGAGTTATTATTTAATAAACACTGAAAAATACATTTTTATTGAGTAAGACCTTTATATATATTTCAAAAAATATTTAATCCTAGTCATACCCACCAATTTAAATTCTATTTTATAATGGTCATAATGATTTTTTTGGTTTATTTAATCTCAATGTTACATATTATATACACTATTTAATATAGTGTTCTTTTAAAATCACGGGGTTAAAAATTATTCCCTTTTAATAAATTATGTCTTCATAATTTAAACATGTGTATTGTAATAAAGGGTTTTATATTTGAAAATTACTTTCTTGAAAACCCACATCATAAAAATATTTAATTAAAAATCATATTGAAAAGAGGGAATGGGAGATATGAAGGTCATCTAAAATACTGCATAACTAGGTTTCTAAATAATATAACATTAGTTGGATATGAAAATATATACATAGAGAAAAAATTTAATGTCTAAATAATGATAAAGAGTTATTGAGAACATTAATCATAAGAAAGTGAATGACCATGAGAATGTTAACACCCACAAAACCATAAATTAGTGGGGTATGAAAAAGTACATTGATTTATCATAAATTGATGCAATATGATAGATTTTTTGCTTCAAGATCATTTTATCAGAATTTAGGAATTCCATTAGAATATAGACAATGAAAATAAGGTAATATAATTACTTGAAAAGTAAAATATCATTATTTAAATAATTTCTACCACAATATCATATTTTGCTTCAAATGATGAGCATTCAAGTTTATTTTTTATATCTGAGTAACTAATATATACATATGATAGATCATATGATTAAAAAATGGTAACAAGATATTACTTATAAATTTAAATATTAACCAAAACTAAATTTTTTATCAAAAGGAAATATAATAGAAAAAATGTATAAACCTTATTATGAAGAAATAATACATTTTACTTCAAAATTTACACTATAAAAACAAAGGTTTAACTTATATTATTCCATAAATATATAACCATACACCCCAAATAATCTCAACATGAAATAATTTTTTAACCTATAATGTGATCTCATACCTTTCATCTTTCATCCACAAAAAATTCAATTTCATTATCCCCAAACAGTCATTCATGTTGAAGCACATATTAAACCTAAGGGTTACATATACATCAACCCAATGAAACATCTCCAAAAAAATCATTAATACCCTTGATAAATCACAATTCAATCATAGAATTTATTTAACCTAACCAAAATAGAATAAATCAAAATTATATACTAACCTAAATTATAATCCTTAGATTGACCATAAATATAAATAAAATTATTAGAATTTTAGTGAATCAGTTTTCAACCATCATAATCATATTTATCCCACTATACAATAGACTACGATTAAATTAACATTAAATCATATACTAACCTAAATTTTTAATTAAAAATCAATAGATTATTCTTCATAAAACTCAGTAAAAATTTCAAATCACCTAAAAATATCATCACTTAAAACATCAAAAGGGGTATCTATGACATTGAATTTATGATGAATCTTAAACTTATAAACCATTCATAGAATTAATAAAACTAAAGTTAACATAATATAAAAATATATATGCTTCCAAAAATTAACATAATCCTTACTACACAATTAAAATCACCAACTAGTAAATATATTCCATAAATCTAAAAAATGCAATAAAATTCTTGAAATATGAACTAAATCAACATGTCAAGAAATCACTAACCAATTTAAAAGTCCCCAGTACTATCCCATATAATTCAGTAATGTCAATCATCACTTTATCAAAACTAAAAATTATAAACATACCACTGAATAAATTTTGATGTTTATTAGTACAATTAAACATATGTTTTCAAATTATTAATGAAAACTACTTTATAACAATACTTATATGTTTTATGATTCATTGAGCCAAAATATCATTGATATAACTCTTCTAAAATAGAAATTTTATATCCAAATACATAAACACTTCAATAATTTCACATTAATGATTGGAATAACCAATATACTTCCATGTTATAATAGTTAAACCTTTTATTTTTGAATTATCTTATATCATAAAAATATTTTCCACATATAAGACATTTAACTATAAATTGTATCTTAGGATGAGCTGCATATACCTCCATAATGCTCTTCATTATTACTCAAACATTACTTTATATATTCCCTTCTTTTCTATGCATAAATCATTTTCTTATTACTGTGAGACATTTCTCTAAGTTATTCTTACCATATACTTGAAATGTAGGAATATGAATATTATTTATTCCTTGGTCTTCATGAAATTTAATATTTCTATTATTAAGTGTGTCTGAAAACACAAAAATGTTTATATTTTTAATCACATAACAAGATAGATAATTTGGAATAATCACAAGGTTTTATCTTCTATAACTTATTTCATTTAGTTTCCCAGGGGGAATACCATTACATTGTTCATCACATTCTACATTAACTTGAATACTCCTAGTTTTATCCATTAAATAAAACCAAATATTATAGTGTGAGAAACAATAGTCATAGTGAGGAGTCATAATACTACGAAAACATATTCCTAGTTTATCTAAATAATGAAACATTCATTTTAATATATTCAACCTTAGGTTTAACCTTGTCTATCCTTAATTATAATCTATTAAAATACTATATAAGTGATCATATGTAAAATGTGATTTAAACCAAGAATATCCCCTATGAGTTTCAAAATAGGTTCATAATATGGGAAAACTGACTATGCACTGGAGTGATGGGCCATATATACTCAACCAACTCTTTTCATGGTTATTACCTCGATATTCATCTATGCCAAAACCATACCCACTTTTTGTATCCAAAAAGAGATATTTTACTAGGAATACCACACTCATTTTTTACCCTAACATAGGATAATATATTATACATAGTATTATCCTAAGTGTTCTCAGTAACATATTTTCATCGTAGATTCCAAAGGTTACTAAAAATTTCTTTGATACAAACTATAGTGACCCTTACTTTTTATACATAAATATTACATCTTATTATATGAATATTCATTTTATAACATTACAATCCATGTTATAACCTTAATGTTGTAGTATCTTTGGATACCTAAAAAAAGGGTTCATAAATGACCTACATAATCTCCCAATTAGTTCATCGTAATTTTCACCCTTCTTAGACATAACATACTAAAAAAATTTCCTCATACTTAGGGGAATTGGAAACATAATATATAGTAATATTAGATTATTATTAAGGGAATGTAAGGGAGATATCAATGATAAATTTATCATTACATGAATATATAGGGAAAGAAATTATGATATTAACCTTTGAAAATAAGACCCAACCAACTTATATCATAAAAAAGATTCATGTAATAAATCTTATCAGTTTAGAAGACATGAATCACAAAGGGATCAAAGAGTATGAGCCATGAGAATATAAAATTATCATAATATCATGTCATAAAATAGTAAAATAAGGGTGGAATAATAATAATAATAGAAATATTATGTCAAGGATAACAACCAATAAATTGATAACATGTTAAGATTTGGCTAACCACATATATACTAACATCGAACTTGGTATAACCTCCCAAGCATCCTATTATAGGTTTGTCAAAATCTCCCATGTACCCTCTTTCTAGCTCGGGATAACCCCCCATTTACCCTTAGTGCTCATAGAATATTAATCTATTCTTCATTAATTATAGGGATATATAATTTCAGGCCCATCCATATAAAGACCCGAAGCCTGACGTACATGGATATTACATTACATTTGCGGAATACTTAGTACATAACAAAAACACACACACAAGGATCGTAATAGTTTAGTGTCTTTGGAAACTCGGAACGTAATCTTCTAATCGAGGTGAAAGATCTTCAATATCTCCCATAAAGATCTTCCTTTTTTTACCTAAAACCTTTCTTTATATCCTGGGGAAAATAAAACATAAAAGGGTGAGCTCAAATGCTCAGTAAGGGTATACAAAAGAAAAATCAATCACATCATATTCATAAGAACATAACTTTTGGAAATCTTAACCTGCAAAAGAGAGCATAATTTCATAACATGGGATAAATCATAGTAGTGAAATGAAATCCCAATAATCATAACTTAAAACATGAAACATTGTGGCATACACACATAATCATAGAGAATCATTTCTTGTTAGTCAAGACTCATTGCCAAGACTATCTTAGTGGACAAAGTCCCTTTCTGAATCGAGTAACCCTCGTTTCAGTCCTGTTTCACTGAACCGGTATAACCTACCATTTCAGCCATGTCTATCTCATGAGATATAAAATCTTTACCCAATGCATTGGAGGGAGATATAGGTCCCACCCATCTTATAATGAATCCTTTCTTATGTGTGCCACATAATCATAAACCATACATCATAGCGTATCCCATGTAATAAAAATGGGATTCTTAAACAACATGACATCATAAAACCATTCATATAAGATAAAGGAATTCATAAACATAATTCCATCACAACATAGTCAAATCAATGTAAAAATATGGATAGAAACAGAACCCTTTATTATCTTATATGGAAAATAATTTTGATAAAACACTTGAAATGAATTCTTGAGGAAAATATCCTTTCTTCTTCAAAATCAATTCCTTTTCACAAAACATCATGAAATTTTAAAAGAAAGAGATTTTATTGAAAATAGTCATGAAATATTTTGGAGGAAGGTTCATGAAAATAAGGCTTCGTAAAAATCCGTTCGTGCCGTATAAGTTAAAAAAAACATTCTTCGTACTTTTGTCGGAAAAGTCAAAAAGTACCTCGTATGACAAAAGATTCCTTTCATAGATATTACCAAAAACTCACCGAAGGGTAAAATTGGATTTAAACAATTGTAGTTGGATGAAAATAATATTACTTATTGAGGAAACATGGATGTGTATGATAAAATACACCCTAGTAAATACTTACGAATAAACAATCTCGGATAAAAATGAGATTATGATATTTTCCCTTACCTTAGGTCCGATTTGCTTCGTATGTGTCCGAACCTCCTGTATAATGATTTAAATAATGTCATTGACTTATTACAGAATCATATTCATTGTTATTATATCATATATGGTTCACTTATGACATTATATTACCCGTTCTTTTGTAAATTCCATGTTAAAGAAGCGTTTTTGGGTAAAATCGTTTCATTTATCGTAGGTGTTTTGACATGTTGTTCTTGACATTATTATTACTTATATCATGATTTACTTACTTCCAGAATATAAAATATTATTTATATATCATATAAATTCAGTATATATATATATATAATAGATAGATAAATGAAATGAAAAACACCGTTCATGGAGACGGTAGTCCGTACGTACACATGAACGCTGTTTTCCTTTCCTTATTGTCTTGAATGGAAGTAAGTAGATGACACACATATATATATATATATACATAAATCCAGTAGCTTTATAATGTCATATATTTCATTATTATTTCTTATATATACTTTATAATCATTCTTAAATGGTTAACATGGAGAATGAATCTCATCGCGTCGTGGAGACGATAGTCCGTACGTACGCACGAGCGATGATATCATTTCCATAATTATTGAATTGAATTGGAGTGGATTATACTATATATCAGAATCAATATGATGTTTTAATAACTATGTATAGTTATTCTTTACACCATTATACCCATCCATGTAAGGTGGTGGTGGAAAATAGATTACACCACGGCGTGGAGACGGTATTCCGTACGTACGCACGCGCGGTGATTTCATTTTTCCGTAGGATGGATAGAAGGTGAATTAGGGTTGTTTAATATTTATAATAACATATCAGTATGTAAGTAATACTTATGTTATTACTTTATCATGAAACAACTAAAGAAGAAGAAGTTGAAGAAGAAAGAAATTGAAAAGATCGGTAATGGATATTACCTCTTCTTTGGAACGCTTCTTTGAATCCTCCACTTAGGGAACTAATATTGGTCTTTGAAGAAGACCAGGACCTCTAGGATTATTATAGGGAAGTGTAGAGGAGAAAATGGCAGGGGTTGGCCGAGCTTGAGTGCTCAATTTGGTGTGAGGAGGAGGGGGAGGAGGTGTCCTTTTATAAGGGAGGAGAGGGGCACCTTAGGAATACCTCAAAATATTATTTTATATTAATGTCAAAATCGGTTTATAATGGTTCCAAAGGGTCTTATTTCGAAGCTAAAGTGGGTATGGGTCGAAATCCTATCAACCAATAGGATTTAGACAAGTTTGGGATATTATTTTAACCTTATCAATTAGATTTAACTCTAAGTTAAATAATTTAACTTTTACCATGTCTTTTTGTTTTCTTTCACTATATGGTTAATACACTTACTATAACATGCCAAACGAACCCCAAATTGTTTATTATTAATATATATATCCTTATCTAAGTCATTTGGCCGAACCTTAGATTTTTAGGAATAAAATAACAATTAATAATATAATATTTGATTTAAAAACTATTTTGTGTCAATTTTGACACTATTTGATATATGATTTTTGTGAAAGTCATAACAGAATTATATGTTCGAACCAAGTTGCTTAAATCAACATTAATATATCATAGTAACCTAGAAAATTAGTGTAATTCATAAAAAGTCTCAAATTACATTTATTTTGGTGTTTATAACATCAATTATGTCAATATTTCATTAATAAGATAATTACTGCATCATCATTGTGTCATAAATAAATTAAATTATTTAATGTCTAAAAATTACAAATAAAATACCATTATGTAGGAAATATTTTTATCTTTCTAATGAATATTTATAGTCGAATTTATCTTATGTATAACCCCATATTAAAAATGATTTACTTATTAAAGTTTGATTTTAACTATTTTAACCCTTCTTTAAATAAATTAATAATAAATGTCCTAATCTAATCCAAGTGGGTCTAAATGGTCATATTTTATTCCTAAGTTTGTTTTTGGTCTAATTACACTTATCCAATAGAATTAGGACATGTGTTAGGGTAATAGTAATATCATATTTACCCTTAGTTACCCTATTTACTATTAACCGCGGTAAAAAAAAGTAAAAAGTTACTATTCACCAAAAAATTATTTTTATCTCATTGAACCACATTTTACTTACTGATATCAACCGTGTCTGTCGGATTTTCGAAATTCCATTCACAGAAGCGGTAAAATTAAGTTTTATGAAAAATTCAGTTTTTAACCTACCACTTAGTGGTTTCACTATTCATCAAAAATTGAAAGTTTTCAGAAAAATACCAAAATTTCACCATAGGCTAATTTCGGTATTCTGAGTCCAAAAATGAAGTCCATTTTGAGAGCTAAAATTTCTAAAATTTAAAAAGTGGTTATTACTATTCATAACGGCTAGTTTTAATAATATTTTAATAGCATATCATTGTTTCGTGAAACTCAGTATTGCGTACTACACACGCTATCGAGTAAGGTTGCGATTGCGTGTAATGCAAGGTAAGTCAAGGATGCGTGTTGTGCAAGCTCCTTTTGGTGAAGCGTACAACACAAGACATTAGTGAAATTAAAGAAGGATATTTTTCATAAAATCTTGGGTTGTTACATTCTACCCCCCTTAAAATGAATTTCGCCCTCGAAATTCGTTGGGGTTATAAATGGTTTACTATTTGAAAGTTTCTTTAATAGAAACCCATATCGTAAAAAGGAATATCAAAACCAATCTTTAAAAACAAAAGTATGAAACGTAACGGTTACCCAAATAAACTAATCACTGGGTTTCCACATAGGTAAAAATATGGATATGGAAGAGAAATCTAACCATCATGTTCTGATGGAGAGTGGTAGAGAACATGGCTATGGAAAAGCCAGCAATCACAAAGGCATAAATTTGTGACGATCTAAGGTACCATCTGATTCATTAGGTATAAGAGCAGTAGGACAGCATTTTTGGTTTTCAAGATCGTTTCCCTAAAGTTGAAGAGTTTGAATTAGAATAAATACTTACTTTATTTTGGTACAATCTCGCTGTTGTTCGTGCCTTGAATAATTTCTACTTCATCTCTTAAATAAATGAAGTTGAATTTGTTATTCGTGAAGTGTTAGCAGATCATGTGATAGAATGACGGGTCATTCCATCTGTCTCAAACAAAAGGTTCGAAAAGTTATAAGTTCATCTTATGGTTAGATTAATTGTATATGGTTCCAAAAATGAACTTATACTTCGTATATCATACCGCTTAATAAAATAAAACTAGTTTCTACTAAACAGGGACTTCCTGTAGGCCAGTGGTAGGTGATAAAGGCCAGTCGCACTTCGGTTGTGGGTTCGATTCCCACAGCCTTGTCCGAAGCGATGGGCTGTCGCCCATCCTGCAGGTTGTCCTTTTTCTAAAACTATATTATTATAACATCCCATCAATAATATCGAAAAAAACTTATATCCTTAAACAATACTAACTTATGTCCAACATAATCCATTCCAATCTTTAGGCTTATCCATAATACTGCAGTCCACTCTCATAACATAGTGAAAACGATTACCAGAGATTTAATACCATCGTTGATCCCCATATATCATAAGATATATCTTGTTGGTCACATTCCAAACATTCAAAGGCCTTAATCTTGTACTCTCTTGAATACCCATTGAACCTTATTGAAAACATGAATTCTATTAAAAGTTAACTCTTTCCACATACCAAAATCCTCAAAATTCTATATACTCAAACCATGATATCACTTAGTCCTTATATCAATCATGAGCTCATGAATACTATCAAACATTTAATTTTCTCCTTATCCCTTCATTATGCGCATATCATCTACATTCCAAAAATATCTGAATAACCTTTCATGGATACTGGTAACATTAATCAGACAACAGTGTAACAATCCTTATATGTCTCTTTATTCTAGAGTACCATGAGATTACTTATACAACATTACACATGATAAACATGTAATCATTCCACTACATTCTTAAACCATTGACCGTGCTTCAACAATTCTTTCATCTCACATATCATTTGTAGTCTCTTCATCATCATCCACATAAATACTTCCCATACGACCATACTGATTATCTTCATGAGACTTTCCCTTAGGGCATTGGTTTGCATAATGCCCGCACATTCCACATTTAAAACATTTAACCATTGTTGATGTCGTAGCAATACCATTATCCCCATCCATGTTGTTAACTGAACCTTTTCCTTTGCATTTACTTGCTTTGTGTTCTTCTTTTCCACACCCAAAGCATCTTCCAGTTCCTTTGAAACATTCTCCTTGATGCCTCTTCCCACATTATTTACATAGGGGAAATTGAACTTTCTTTCCTCTATGATCACCATGAAACTCCATCTTTCTCTTATTAGCCGAGTCAGGAAACTTACCAAATTTTACTTTATTGATCATATTATGAGATTGCTGATTCGGCATAATAATGATGTTTGGACTTCCAAATCCCATTTCATTATGAAGAATATCATTCCATTGTCCATCATATCCTCCATTATCGTGAATCATCTTGTTTCCAGCCATTTTCTAAAACCCAAAAAAAATAGTGTGAGAGGCAAAAATCATGCTAGGGAAAACAACATAATAAAGGGGGAGTACCTTCAATATCTAACATCTTAGGTTTAATTCTATGATCGTTAGCATAGTTCTAGTACTATAACCTATACGTATACTTAACCTTAGGGACATCCCTAGACATACCGTAGAAATATCTCTAGGGATCTCACTAACGTTTTCGCATCCTAGTTTCCAAAGGTTGACTAAACCTTTCCTCTGATACCAACTATAAAGACCCGAAGCCTGACGTACATGGATATTACATTACATTTGCGGAATACTTAGTACATAACAAAAACACACACACAAGGATCGTAATAGTTTAGTGTCTTTGGAAACTCGGAACGTAATCTTCTAATCGAGGTGAAAGATCTTCAATATCTCCCATAAAGATCTTCCTTTTTTTTTACCTAAAACCTTTCTTTATATCCTGGGGAAAATAAAACATAAAAGGGTGAGCTCAAATGCTCAGTAAGGGTATACAAAAGAAAAATCAATCACATCATATTCATAAGAACATAAATTTTGGAAATCATAACCTGCAAAAGAGAGCATAATTTCATAACATGGGATAAATCATAGTAGTGAAATGAAATCCCAATAATCATAACTTAAAACATGAAACATTGTGGCATACACACATAATCATAAAGAATCATTTCTTGTTAGTCAAGACTCATTTCCAAGACTATCTTAGTGGACAAAGTCCCTTTCTGAATCGAGTAACCCTCGTTTCAGTCATGTTTCACTGAACTGGTATAACCTACCATTTCAGCCATGTCTATCTCATGGGATATAAAATCTTTACCCAATGCATTGGAGGGAGATATAGGTCCCACCCATCTTATAATGAATCCTTTCTTATGTGTGCCACATAATCATAAACCATATATCATAGCGTATCCCATGTAATAAAAATGGGATTCTTAAACAACATGACATCATAAAACCATTCATATAAGATAAAGGAATTCATAAACATAATTCCATCACAACATAGTCAAATCAATGTAAAAATATGGATAGAAACAGAACCCTTTATTATCTTATATGGAAAATAATTTTGATAAAACACTTGAAATGAATTCTTGAGGAAAATATCCTTTCTTCTTCAAAATCAATTCCTTTTCACAAAACATCATGCAATTTTAAAAGAAAGAGATTTTATTGAAAATAGTCATGAAATATTTTGGAGGAAGGTTCATGAAAATAAGGCTTCGTAAAAATCCGTTCGTGCCGTATAAGTTAAAAAAACATTCTTCGTACTTTTGTCGGAAAAGTCAAAAAGTACCTCGTATGACAAAAGATTCCTTTCATAGATATTACCAAAAACTCACCGAAGGGTAAAATTGGATTTAAACAATTGTAGTTGGATGAAAATAATATTACTTATTGAGGAAACATGGATGTGGATGATAAAATACACCCCAGTAAATACTTACGAATAAACAATCTCGGATAAAAATGAGATTATGATATTTTCCCTTACCTTAGGTCCGATTTGCTCCGTATGTGTCCGAACCTCCTGTATAATGATTTAAATAATGTCATTGACTTATTACAGAATCATATTCATTGTTATTATATCATATATGGTTCACTTATGACATTATATTACCCGTTCTTTTGTAAATTCCATGTTAAAGAAGCGTTTTTGGGTAAAATCGTTTCATTTATCGTAGGTGTTTTGACATGTTGTTATTGACATTATTATTACTTATATCATGATTTACTTACTTCCAAAATATAAAATATGATTTATATATCATATATATTCAGTATATATATATATATAATAGATAGATAAATGAAATGAAAAACACCGTTCATGGAGACGGTAGTCCGTACGTACACATGAACGCTGTTTTCCTTTCCTTATTGTCTTGAATGGAAGTAAGTAGATGAAATACATATATATATATATACATAAATCAAGTAGCTTTATAATGTCATATATTTCATTATTATTTCTTATATATACTTTATAATCATTCTTAAATGGTTAACATGGAGAATGAATCTCATCGCGTCGTGGAGACGGTAGTCCGTACGTACGCACGAGCGATGATATCATTTCCATAATTATTGAATTGAATTGGAGTGGATTATACTATATATCAGAATAAATATGATGTTGTAATAACTATGTATAGTTATTCTTTACACCATTATACCCATCCATGTAAGGTGGTGGTGGAAAATAGATTACACCACGGTGTGGAGACGGTATTCCGTACATACGCACGCGCGGTGATTTCATTTTTCCGTAGGATGGATAGAAGGTGAATTAGGGTTGTTTTATATTTATAATAACATATCAGTATGTAAGTAATACTGATGTTATTACTTTATCATGAAACAACTAAAGAAGAAGAAGTTGAAGAAGAAAGAAATTGAAAATATCGGTAATGGATATTACCTCTTCTTTGGAACGCTTCTTTGAATCCTCCACTTAGGGAACTAATATTGGTCTTTGAAGAAGACCAGGACCTCTAGGATTATTCTAGGGAAGTGGAGAGGAGAAAATGGCAGGGGTTGGCCGAGCTTGAGTGCTCAATTTGGTGTGAGGAGGAGGGGGAGGAGGTGTCCTTTTATAAGGGAGGAGAGGGGCACCTTAGGAATACCTCAAAATATTATTTTATATTAATGTCAAAATCGGTTTATAATGGTTCCAAAGGGTCTTATTTCGAAGCTAAAGTGGGTATGGGTCTAAATCCTATCAACCAATAGGATTTAGACAAGTTTGGGATATTAGTTTAACCTTATCAATTAGATTTAACTCTAAGTTAAATAATTTAACTTTTACCATGTCTTTTTGTTTTCTTTCACTATATGGTTAATACACTTACTATAACATGCCAAACGAACCCCAAATTGTTTATTATTAATATATATATCCTTATCTAAGTCATTTGGCCGAACCTTAGATTTTTAGGAATAAAATAACAATTAATAATATAATATTTGATTTAAAAACTATTTTGTGTCAATTTTGACACTATTTGATATATGATTTTTGTGAAAGTCATAACAGAATTATATGTTCGAACCAAGTTGATTAAATCAACATTAATATATCATAGTAACCTATAAAATTAGTGGAATTCATAAAAAGTCTCAAATTACATTTATTTTGGTGTTTATAACATCAATTATGTCAATATTTCATTAATAAGATAATTACTGCATCATCATTGTGTCATAAATAAATTAAATTATTTAATGTCTAAAAATTACAAATAAAATACCATTATGTAGGAAATATTTTTAGATTTCTAATGAATATTTATAGTCGAATTTATCTTATGTATAACCCCATATTAAAAATGATTTACTTATTAAACTTTGATTTTAACTATTTTAACCCTTCTTTAAATAAATTAATAATAAATGTCCTAATCTAATCCAAGTGGGCCTAAATGGTCATATTTTATTCCTAAGTTTGGTTTTGGTCGAATTACACTTATCCAATAGAATTAGGACATGTTTTAGGGTAATAGTAATATCATATTTACCCTTAGTTACCCTATTTACTATTAACCGCGGTAAAAAAAAGTAAAAAGTTACTATTCACCAAAAAATTATTTTTATCTCATTGAACCAAATTTTACTTACTGATATCAACCGTGTCTGTCGGATTTTCGAAATTCCATTCACAGAAGCGGTAAAATTAAGTTTTATGCAAAATTCAGTTTTTAACCTACCACTTAGTGGTTTCACTATTCATCAAAAATTGAAAGTTTTCAGAAAAATACCAAAATTTTACCCTAAGCTAATTTCGGTATTCTGAGTCCAAAAATGAAGTCCATTTTGAGAGCTAAAATTTCTAAAATTTAAAAAGTGGTTATTACTATTCATAATGGCTAGTTTTAATAATATTTTAATAGCATATCATTGTTTCGTGAAACTCAGTATTGCGTACTACACACGCTATCGAGTAAGGTTGCGATTGCGTGTAATGCAAGGCAAGTCAAGGATGCGTGTTGTGCAAGCTCCTTTTGGTGAAGCGTACAACACAAGACATTAGTGAAATTAAAGAAGGATATTTTTCATAAAATCTTGGGTTGTTACAATCCACCACACAATCATAAATCCATTCATATGTATTCCACAAGATCATAAAAATATACACCATAACTTAACCCATGGAAAAGAAAATTGGTTTTATTGATATTTAATAATAATAACCATAACATATAAAAATGAATAAAAAATATTATATCATGGGATCATATCCCTAGTTATGCCTAAGTAACATCAAATGATTCTATCATAAATGAATTTTCTTTAAAATATCAATGGAATATTGGTTGGTAAAAATATGTTTTTTTAAAATCACATATTAAAATAAAATATATTCACAAATTCAATGGAAAATTTTTAATTTAAAATAAACATGAAAACTTTTAAAGTAATCTTAAATTAATTAAGTAGTCATATTGGTAGGAAATTCCATTAATTTCATGTATTTTGAAACAAATATTCTATTCACATTTTTTGTAAAAAGTCAAAAGTACCCCATATAGAGAAGAATAAGAAAATTCATTTTAATTTTTTTTTAAAAATACATTAATGGATAAAAATTAATTTATCCATCAATAATATAAAAATTCTAAAATGTATTGAATTTTTTTTATATAACATTAATCTAGAAGAAAAATTATTTTCGACTGAAGAGAGAAATAAAGACTAGTTTTTGTAAAAAAAAATATTTTTGCCTCTTGGGAAATTAAATTGATGAAAATGAGAGGGAAAAATATATTTAAATAAGTAACAAGGGTATAAGAAAATAAAAATTATTTTTCATAAAAGTATTATATAATTTTCTTTAATGGAAATTCAAGCATAAACAATACTGATTAAAATGAGTTTAAAATATAATTATTTTACCGCTTTAGTAACATTTTAATTGTATGAACCAAAAAAGAATAAATTCAAACTAAACATTAAATATCATGATAATAACTATATTAATTCTATAAAATTTAATATTATCTATATATACACCACATAAAAGAATATTGGTGTAGAACATGATATATGTTTGAAAAAGAAAATTTGAGATGATAAAAACTTACCTCAAGTTTTACTAGCTTCAACAGTGATCTAATATCCTGTTTAAAAAATTTAGATTTAGTATAAATATATAAAACTATTTTAAATTATTATAATATCATATATTATCCACTAATATTATTTCAACATAAATTTATAATAAATTAGTTATTAACATTGTAATTTATAGGTGTTAACTGTTTCATCTTTCATGAATGTTTCGGTTTTACAGTTCCAGTCCTTGTACATCGATCATGGATCCATAATATAAATAATTTTAAACATGATATAAATATAATATATATTCAGTATATATATCTATATTTAGATTCACTCATAAAATATTGATATAGAAAAATGAATTACACCATTCATGGAGTTGGTAGGTCGTGCGTACGAATGGACACTATTTCAATTTTTTGAAGGATTGAACGAACGAAAGGAAAATAATAATTCACATATAATCAGTGATTTTTATATCATTTATAAATTATATATTAATTAAATCAATCCTTATTAAAATACATGCAAATTGAAAATGGGAAACAAATCACATTGCTTCATGGAGGTTGTAGTCCATACGCTAGTAGTAAAGACGTTTCCATTTTTCAACGATCGAAAAGAATATAGATTATAGTTATTAAAAAATAATAATTATAATTAATTATATTTAATATTATTAATTAATTATTTTATAATGGATAACATTGATTTATGGAAATAGAGGAAGAAATAAATTAAAAGAGGTTAGGTAAGATGATTGTCTATTCGTTGAGAAACCTCTTTTGGTTTACACATTAATCTAAAAAAGGATGGTGTTTTGGAAATAAAAAAAGATATAGGATATGATTATGGATTATAGGATGATATTAGGGTTAATATTGGAATATATATAAGGCTCAATCATTGGTAATAATGAATAAGAGGTGGTTCCCTTTTATAAGTGAGGGGAGGGGCACTCTTGGAATTACATAAAGTATTAAATTAATAAAAATTAATATTCATGTAAAATGGATCCAAATTTCTATAATTAACAAATAATATAAGGATTATTTGAAATCCTATCATATAATAAAATTTGTAAAAGTTTTGGTTACGTTTTCACACTTATATCTTAGTTTTAACATCCTATTAACCCTTTTGACATTTATCGTGATATCAATATTTGTTAATATTTAGGGGTAAATAAAGTTAATATAAAAGTAATTTTGATCCATAAATGGACCCTTTTTTATATTTTAAACTATATCCATTTTAATTTTTAAATATTTTATTTTTATGAATTTGAAATCATTTAATAAAAAATAGTTTATTATAAATTATCATTATTGTCATTTTTTGAAATACATGAAATATTATTATATAATATATGTCTAACCGATGTAAAATGATTCCAAAATGAAATTTATTTAAAGATAAATAATATATGGTCTTAATATAATCATCCAATAAAATGTTTATAGGGTTAAATGTCATTTTAAAACATATATTTTTGGTATAACCCCATGGTTAAAAATTTTAAACAATAACTGCGGTAATGACTTTTTCAATAATAAAGGGATAAAAGTTTACTTATAAGTTGAAAATTAGATCATAAATGGATAGAGAATGAAATTTTATAATATTTATAATCATAATTTTTCTATTTAAAGTTTTTTATAATTTTTAAATAATTCAATAAAATATTATTTTACATAAAATACTATTAATGTAATTTTAAGAACTATACACAATATCAAACTTTTAAAACAAAATGAAAATAATGGAATTAGAATATTAACACTTAAAAAATCTTTTATATTGTATATCTATCTTAAATATTTATTGTACCATTTTAAAGCACCCAAAAAAATAAATTATAGAGTTTTTAAAATCATTTACTTGATTTTTATTAGGCTTGAACAAGTACAATGTCAGCATGGTGTAAGAATTTAATGTAATTATTTATCACTGAAAATTTAAAATAAATTAACACGGTAAAAAAAATCATTAATATTTAAAATAAATATTTTAAACCATGAAAATTTATTTTTATCCCCATCAAAAATTTTATAGAAATTTAGAAGGTAACATTTTTGACTTTAACTTTAACTTAAATATTATAAAGGTAAAAATCGAAGTAAATGAAAAAAACAAATATTTTAGAAGTATGGATGATTATATAAAAAATATATTCATAAAATTACGTAAATTAAAATGTTTTAACAAATTTTAATCTTAATAACATTTGTTTTAACCCAAATTAACTCATTTTAGCTTCACCATGGTAATTTTTTTAAATAATTATTATTCATATTGAAGAAAAATAGAAGGGATATATTTACCAAACCTATAAATCATAATTAAAAGTATGTAATCATTTTTTCAAGATTAAATTTCTTTGTGTGACCGAAATTAATTTATGATAAAAAACAACACATGAGGAAGAATAGTTTTTTTAAAAAAATTATAATTTTTTAACCAAAAATCAGCCAGAAAATTGATTATAATGAACTTAATTGGATTATTAAAAATATAATATAACTTATATTACTTTTAAAATATTTTAAAATGAAATTTTACTTTTTAAATGTTTGAGACAAAAATACATTTTCTAATAAAAGTCATTATTTTTCACTATTCATTGAATAATCAAACTTTTTAGAAAATTTTAAAAATTAATTCTAAGATAAATTTGACGTGATGATTTCAAAAATGATATCCTTTTCTAAATTATAATTTCTAAAAGGATCTAGAATTTAATTATAATATTCACTAACAAAAATCAATTGAAATCATTTTTGAAGAAAACTTATTTTTGAAGCATAAAATGATTTTACTAAAAATTGAGTGCTTATTTCCAAATAATTTATTAATACATTTTTTAGTAGATAAATATATATATATATATATCATAATTATATTAATAATATTAATTCCCACTAATTTAGTAGATATAATATAATATTCATAATAATATTTCTTGATTTTTTTGAGCTTGGAATTGCGTGTTGTATACACTATCAAACAAATTGTTCATTTAAAATATCAGGGTGTTACATTATCCCACCATTAATAAAATTTGTACTAAAAATTTAAACTTGTTCTTAGAAATCAAGTTTTTGAAAATTTTAAATTCCTTTATTAAAAATTTACATCATAAAAAGGTTTAATAAAAATTCATTTAAATAATTGGAAAATAGAAATTAATAGGTCATCTAAAATAACACATAAATAGGTTTCCAAGTAGGGTAACATTAGTGGGATGTTAAAATATAGACATGGTGGAAAAACTTAAAGTCAAAATAATGATGGGGAGTGGCATAAAACATTGATCATAATAAATTGAATGATTATGAGAAAGTTAAGGACCATAAAACCATAAATCAATATTGTGTGAAAATACCATTTATTCATAAAAATTGAATGTTATAGGTTAATTTTTTTTGAAAATACTTTTAATATAGTTGTGGAATTAATTTACCTTATAGGATAAAAACATAAGGAAAAATACTTACATGAAAAGTATAATTTAATAATTTAATAAATTTCCACAACATTATCATATTTTTGTATAAATAATTAGATTTAAATATAATTTTTTCATTTATGATGCACTAAAATAAAATTCTAATGGGTCACATAATTCAAAAAATGGTATCACGATATTGCTCATATCTTTAAAAATAAAAAAAAATTAATATCTTTACCACATGGTTGTATAATATAAAAAATTTGTAAACCTTAATATGTATAAATAATACATTTTACTTTAAAATATACTCAATAACACAAAATATTTAACATAAAAATTTTCAAAAAATAAAAAACCCTACATCCCAAAAAAACTCGACCTGAACTACTTTTTTAATCACTAAGGTGATCTCGTACCTTTTATCTTATATCCCAAAAAATTCAATTGAATTTTACATAAATAATCTTTCATGTTAAACCATATGTTAAACATAAGGGTTACATATACCTCAAATAAATAAAAAATATAACAAAATATCCTTAATCAATATGATAAATTAAAATATTATCTTATATTTTAAGGAAAATAAAAAAAGCTCATGAATCAAATTTAGATACTAGCCTGAAAGGTAATCCTTACCTTAATAAAAAATATCTATAAAAATATATCTTTATCAATGAATCACTTTTCAATTTTTAATATTATCTATATCCCACTATCCAATAGGACATTATTATATTAACATCAAATCATAAATAATACTAAAGGTATATTTTTACCTCAATATAGTTTTCTTCTTAAAACATAGTAATATAATCAAATCACCACAAAATACCATCTCTTAATACCTAAAAAGGGGTATTTATACCTTTGGACGTATAATTAAACTAAAACATATAAACCCATGATAGAATCCATAAATCCTAATAAAACCTTATATGAAAACATATATGATTCCAAAAATTAACACAATATTTATTCCTAAAAAAATAAAAAAACTATTTAATATGTTGGATAAGTAAAAAAAATAAAACAAACCTCATCAAATATAACCTAAATAAATTTATCATAATATCCCTAACCAATTTCAAGGTCACTAATACTATACCTTTTACTTCATCAATTAAAATTATCCCTTTATCCCAATTAAAAATTATCACTATACCACTAAATCACTTTTATTTATTATCAGTACCATTCAACATATATTTTCAAATCCTTAAAGAAAACTACTATGGAATAATCCATAGATTTTTGATGATTCTTATAACCAAAATATCATTTATATACCACTTATTCAACATAATTGTAGAATCTAATACAAAAACACCTAAAAACTTTTACTTCAATGATTATAATAACATAAGTTCTTCTCCAATCTAAGAGTTAACACTTAGATTTAGTAATTCTCTTGGATAATGACCATAATCTCTAAACATAATACATTTGACTATAAATGGTACATTAAGATGAACTTCATATCACTCTATCAAAATATTCATTAGTCCTTAGCAATTAATTTCTCTTTTACATTCATTTTTAGACATAAAACATTTTATTATTTCTATGAGATATTTTTTTAGTGCTTCTTCTCACATACTTGAAATGTAGGAATCTGAATCTTCTTTCCTACATAGTATTCATGAAACTACATTTTCTATTATTAAATGTGTTATAAAACTCACCCATGTTGATATTTTTTATCATATAATGTGATAAATGAATAGGTATAATCAATAGGTTTCAGCTTCCATCTCCTGTTTCATTTGGTTTTTCATAGGGAAAATCATTCCATTGTCTATCACATTCTATGTTAATAGGAATACTCCTTATCCCATCCATTAAAGAAAACAAAAAAAGTAGAGTATGGTAAAACATATTAATAGTGATGAATCATATCACCATGAAAAAGTATTCATATGATATCTAAATAATTACACCTTCTTTTCAACATATGAAACCTTAGGTTTAACCTAGTATATCCTTTGTTATCGTCTATTCAAATACGTTGTAATGGTTCATGTGGAAAATGAGAGTTAAACCAATTATATAATCTAAGGAGTATCAAATTGGGAGTCTAGTTTGGTAACATTGATCATGCACTATAATGATTATTAATATATACTTGACAAACTCTTTTGGGGGTAAGTACCCCTAGATGTATCTATGCCAAAACCCCTTCCACTTGTAGTATCCAGTTAGGGATGTTTTTTTAAGAAAATATCAATATTTTCTTTACCAAAACATAGGATTTTATCCTATATATAGGATTATCATAAGGATTCTCACTAAAGTTTTCTCATACAAAAATACAAATGTTACTAAACCTTGCTATAATCCAATAATATATATCCTTACTTTTCATACATAAAAGTTACATCGTATTAGATGAATATTATTTACAAAAAATTACAGTGCACACCAACATTGTAAAGCCTTAGTATCTATGTAAACTTGGATACATAAAAATTTTGTTCATAAAATATCTATATCATCTCCAACTTAGTTCTTCAAAACTATCACCATTATTAAACACATATTACATAAAAAGTTTCTTCATATCCCAAGGAAAAGGGAACATAATAATTGATTATCTCAGATTCCCATTAAGGGTAATAAACGGAGACTTCAAGGATTATTTAAACATAACATTACCATAAAAGGTATTTAAATGTGATATTAACCTTTAAAAAAAACAAAAAAAACTTAGATAATAAAGATGAGTCATGTTAAAAATCTTGGTAGTTTGTAAGTATGGAATCAAAAAGGGATCAAAGAACAAGATCCATAATAACCTAACATTGGTACAAGATCATTTCATAAAAGAGTGGAATAAGATTTGTATAATAATAATAATATAAATATTATGTTAATGATTTCCCACAAGATATTTAAAACATGTTATTCTTGGCACAACCAACCATGTACCAACTTTGTGCTTGGGATAACCTCAACTATTCTCTATTTTAAACTTCAAATAACTTCCCATTTACCCTATTTTGGGATTGAGATAACCTCCTGTGTACCCTTTCAGTTCACAAAACATTAATATTTTACAAATTTATTATATGGATATATAATTTTTGACCCACACCTCATTTAATCATAAATCCATTCATTTGTATTTCATAGGATCATAAAAACATTCATCATAACTTAATGACGAGAAAATAAAATAGGTTTAATTGATATTTCTTCATCATAACAATTAAAAATCCATACAAATAATAAATATGGTATCATTAGATCATATCATCAATAAATTCTAATTAACATTAATGGAGATTATCACAAATGAAAAATTCATTTAAAAGGCCACTGAAATATTTTTTTGAGGAATTTACCATTTTTATTTTTAAATCACAAATTAAAATCTAAATATTTATAAAAAATTTAGAAAAAAATTACTTTTAAAATAATATTATAAATGATTATATGATTCTTTAAATCATTAAGTAGTCATGATTGTGGAAAATCCTTTTCATGTCAGGTATATTAAAACAATGATTCCATTCACTTTTCTGGTAAAAAATAAAAAATAACCCTTTCAAAAAATTATAAAAAAGAATCATTTTAAACCATTTTTTAAAATTAATCCATGGGTAAAAATTATTTTAAACAATCATATAAGACCACTAAAAAATTATTGAAAACATTTTCTGAAAACATTAATATAAAAGAAAAATTATTTTCGATCGAAGAGAAAAATAAAGTCATTTTTTATAAAGATATTCTTTCAGTATCTTGAGTACTTAATGTGTTGAAAATGAAAGTAAGACCTTTATTATCAAGAAATAATCTAATTAGAATAAAATAAAAATGATTTTTCATGAAAAGATCATATAATTTTTGTCAATTTAAATTCAAGAATAATCAATCTTGATTAAAATGAGATTGAAACATAAATCACTCACCACATTGGTAATTTTTGAATCATAGTCCCTATAAAGTAATAAATTAAAATTTAACATTAAATATAACTATCATAAGTATATCCATTCTATAACTTCTCAATGGGACTTTATATACACCACATAAAATAATATAGGTGCAGAACATAACATATGTCCCAAAAAGACAATTTGAGATGATAAACCCTTACATCATGTTTGGTATTAATATAAAGTTTGATAACCACCAATATAATACATATAAATTTATTATAATTATATAAAATAATCATGTACATCATTATAATATCATATATAATCCACTTATAAATTTTCAATGCCAATTTGTTAATAATTATTTATTAAAATTATTTTTTCCATGTGTAATTGTTTAATTTTTCATGGAGTTTTTGTTTATTAAATTATAGTCCCTGAACTTTTATCATGGTTCCATCATATCCAAAATTATAACAATAATTTAACTATGATATATAGTCACTATATATATATTTATATTCATCCATAAAAGATAGATATTGAAAAATGAATTACACCAGTCATGGGGATGTCATGTCGGTCGTACACATGAATACTATTTTCATTTTTTAATGGATTAAATGAGTGATCTGTAATTAATAATTTAAATTTATAGGCTCGTTTTACTATCAAATATATCTTATATATTCATTACATTTATTATTATTACCATTTATGTAAATATGAAATAAAAAACTAATCACATCGATTTATGGAGGTGGTATTATGCATGTATGCACAAGCGACATTATCATTTTCCAACAGATGAGAATAAGGTTGATTATGGTGGTTCCATCAAAATAATAATGGATAATTATTTTTAAGATAATTAATTCAATATTTTATAACGGATTATATGTATTTATAAGAATTATAATAAGAAATAAATTGAATAGGGTTGTGTAAGAGGATTACCTCTTTGTTGAGAAATCTATTTTGGTTCACACATTAATCCTTGAATATATATTATTTTATAAATAAAATAATCTCTAGGATATGGTTAAGAAATATAGTATGATATTCTTGCATGAATTTTCCTATATATAAGGATGAAGCATTTTGGATAATGAAAGAGAGGATATTCCCTTTTATAAGTGAGTGGAGGGGCACTCTCAAAATTACTTAAGGTATTATATTATTATAAATTAATATTCAATGAAAAATGAAAAAAAATAATATAATTTCAATATAACATAGAAATTATTCACAATAATCAAATACTATAAAATTGGAAAAATTTATGGTTATGTTTTCACCTTTATCTCTTAGTTTTAACCCATGTTAACCGCTTTGGAAATTATCACGATGTCAATGTTTTTTATTCTTTAAGAGACAATAAAGTTATTATAAAATGGAAACCAACACATAAATGGAATGTGGATGATAATTTAAACTATATCCCATTAAATTATAAAATGTTATGTTTTATATGAATTGTAAATCATTTAATAAAATATTTTTTATTATAAAATATTATTAATGTCATTTTAGAAATAGATGAAATATTATAATATAATATGTGTCTAACTCATATATAATTGTCAAAAAAATAAATATATTCAAATATATGAAATATTAGGTCTTAATATAATCACCCAATAAAATTTTTATACTTTCAAATATCATTTTGAACCTTATCAGTTTGGTTTAACCCATTTGTTAACCAATTTTAACCTTAACTATGGTAATGAATTTTTCAATAATAAAGGGTTATGAATATATATATATATATATATGGTAAAAATTGGTTAGTTAATAGAAAAAGGTTGATATTTTAGACAATTAATAATCCTTGTTTCCAATTAAAAGTTTTATATAGTATTTAAATAATTTAGTTAAATATTAATTCACATAAAATATTATTAATATCATTTTAAGAACTATTCACATAATTTGACTTTGAATAAACATGAAAACAATTTAATTATAATATAAACCTTTAAAACATATATAATATGTTATATTTATCATAAAAATAAATGGAAAACTTTTAAATAACCCAAAAAATATTACTTTTATACTTTTTAAAATCATTTACTTTATTTTTCTACAACTTTCACAAACATCACATTAGCGTTTCATAAGCATTTAAGGTAATTATTTCCAAAATAAAAAAAAATTACATTGATAAAAATATTCATTAATATTTTAAATTATCATTTAATATTAAATGCAAGTTATTTTTATCACTATCACAAAATATTTTACATATTAAAAGAATGTGACATTGTTAAATTTATATTTTACTTAAATATTATATTGATCCTAATTAAAGTTAAATGGAAAAATTGTTTTTATTCTAAATGTTTAGATGATTATGGTAGAAATAAAGTCTTATAATTAAATAAAGCCATGTTTTTGAATAAATTTTAATCCTTTTCTAATTATATTTAATTAGAATTAACTCATTTTACCTTTATTGTGGTAAACAAAATCTAATATAGTTACTATTCAAATTGATAAAAATATGGTACTATTTTCCAAATTTGGACCTCCTGATTAAAAATATGGATTCCAATTTTCATGATTCAATTTATATAAGTGGAATAAATTAATTTTAGATAAAAACACAAAATGAAAAAAAATATTTAGAAAAATATCTTTTTAAGTATAAAAATGATTTTATACCAAATTCAACCATAAATTTGATTCTAATGAACTTAATTATATTATTAATAATATAAGATAAATACAGATATATTTAATCAATTTTTATGAAATTTTAATTTATAAATACTTGATATAAATATACGGTTTTTAATAAATGTCGTTATTTTTCCTATTCATTGAAAAATCAAACCTTTCAAAAAATTCTAAAAAATTAAATCTAAGAAAATTTTGACATGATGATTTCAAAAATTATATAATTTTTATAAAATTTAATTTCTCAATGTTTCATAAATTAATTATAATATTTTTTCAAAAAAATTAATAAAAAATTGTGAATAAAATAAATTTAAGAAGAATAAAACAATTTTACAAAAAATTGAGTGCTAATTTCCTAATAATTATTCAATAAAACTGTATTGATTAGGGAATTTATAAATATATCTACCCAAAAATTAAATTAACCATATTCATTCTTTCCAATTTATTATCAATTTTATAATGATCTTAATAAATTTTTTTGGTTTGTTTAAGTTCGATGTAGTGTGTTTTATACGTTATTGAACATAATGTTCTTTTAAAATCTTCAGGTGTTACTTTGATTTTTCAATTAATAAAGGAATATTATCCCTATATTTCCATTAGATGTTATAGAGAATTTACATTTTTACATTTTACTTCTATTATCAATTTATATGATTGATCCTTCAATGTAGTTTTCAATGTTATCACCATAAGTCATTCTATAAATATGTTGTATAGAAATACTAATAAATTAACTCGATGAGATATTACTATATTCATATAATATATAATTCAAACATGAAGGTATCAATAATTTAATAAACTTCTTAATTTAGATTTTAATAAATTGTAGGAGGCATCAAATTGGACATGGTTAAAACCTATAATGGTTGGATTATCTTCAAATTTATATTATTCTCATCCAGAAACACCAAAAGACACATCATATCTATAACACATTAGAATGATAGTATAATAAGTGATAAGAGAAGCATCATGAGATATAATATCATGGGTTAAACACCATACCATATGGATGATGAAATTTAATCCACTCCCTATATCATCAATCAATTAGAATGATTCCTATATCACTAAAGTATATCATTATAGAAATTTATTACTCAAAATACTGGGGGAAGATCTATAAATAGTTCGTGAAAAAACTCCTCCAATTTAATCACAATCACTAGTGGTCAGAGGAGATTTATATAAAATCATTTATCATGAGAAATATCTTTTTATTAAATAAATGTATTAAAATAATAAATAATAATAGAAAAAGGGATTAAAGTAACTGGTCTCTCTGATAGGTTAATAGTAAGGATAAATTATAACCAGATCCCTAATAGTTACATTAAAGATGATGAAGACTGATACTTCATAGATTCATATGAAGATATGTTTTCTTTATGATTTCAATCCATGATCATCATTTTTGTTGGAAATACCAATGTTTCATAACATGATAGTAATAATGAACATGATAAATAAATGGATTTTTTTGAAAATATCACTCATTTTAAAATATATGAAATATGGGCACATGCCCAATAACAAAATAAATCTCAGTATTTCGCAACCCACGTTATTTGAAATTTCAAACTTATTAATGTTTTGGTAATAATTATGAAGGAAAATACATTACTATATTCTCATCCCACTCACCACCATGAGAAATTGAGACTGTCCTTAATGAGGAATAAATTAGAGAAGCTTTATGAAATCAATGTTGAGTTTCTTAAGGGAAATATACATATTTAACATGATTTCTAGTATAACTCCATAAATCCTTTAGTTCCCAAAATGAGAAATATGGTCAAAATTAAAAAAAATTAATTGATCTATTCAGCTGAATTGAGACCGCATCCATCATTAATTTCAATTACTACACCAATTTATTTTGAGGATTTGACTCTATTAGGCTTCTATCATTCCCAGGACAAGGTGAGTCTTTTATCAAAAACCTTAGGAAAAAATGGAATCACAAGTAGTGTTTCTCAATGCTATTACTATTTAATTAATGGACATTTAATCTCAGCATACACCTATTCAATTAAATAATAAACCACACCCCAAGCTAGTAAACTTGATACCTACACTTCCTAAGTTTGAAAATAAAAACTTCTAAACATTAAATAGTGTGGGTGACTGATAGAAAAATATTACTCATTTTTCCAGGTATTTCCCAATATTAGGGATTCTATAACACTATAAGAAAACCAATATTTTATGTTTCATGTAGACATGGAAGGTCTTGTATTTATCTTATATAATAATCCAACACCCGAATCTATCACAAATTAATAAGATATTCATGGAAAATTATTTTACCAATTCTGTTCCACGCTAAGTAAATAAGCATTCACAACATGTAAAATAGTAAAAAATGAAAAAAATGAGAGATTAACTAACTTCAGTTATAGATATAAGAGTATGAAATACTTCCTGAAGATATAACTTCCATTGGTGAAGTTAAGGAAATTTTATTAGGGAACTTGTTAAATGGGTTGGTGACTATACTAATCCTTTATAAATATCTTGGTGGAGTCCATGATTGTTTTTGAAATAGTGAAATATGAGGAGTATGGATTAATCTTAACTAGAATTAAGTCTCAACACGTTACTCCATCAAGAAAAAAGAGGCATGGAATGATAGTGTCATCTTTCATCATTCCCAATATTTCAGTGGCACAAAACCTAACATCTAAGATAATTAGGTTCAATGGAGTGACACCTTTTGGATCTAAAAAATATAAATTTACAATACAAAATCAATACATGAATGATATGAATAAGGTTAAAAAATATCATGATTTTAAGAATAAAAAATATGACATATTCTTTTTAGAATGACATGATCTAGGATACTTTATTACTTCCCTAGAAAATAACTCGATCACATTGCTAAAAAAATCCAATGAATTTTAAAAAAATTATTTCCTATATTATATACCTTACCATTGTATACTAGGAAATATAATAATATATTATTAAATTTTTTATCCATTTAACTATAAATATTTATATAATGGATAATTATATTTGGATAGTCCTAAGTCACATGTAACTTATGTGTCAATAATTTCACCAGAATAAAATTAAAAATTATAGGAGATTTTGAAAAGGTATTCACATAAAGTTGATATATATATGAACTCTATGTCAATAAATCATTTGAATCTAATCATTAGTCATGATATAATTATCCATTTATTACCCCAATTCCCTCTACAAACCTAGTGGTGAAACCCTTTATTTTAGAGCCTCCCATGATTCAATGCAATAAACATCAATAAAATAATTAGCATGGAGAATAAACTCCATGGGTTATCAAGAAAATATAATCTATTATAGACTTCATGACCTTTTAATTAGGTGGATTAGAACAAACCCCCTAAATAAACCCTCCATAGATAAAGAGTATAAGTATATCTCTATCAACATAATTTAATTAATATAAAGGTGTGATGATCAAGAAGATAATTATAAGAATATACTGTCTAAAAACTATCCTCAGAGTACATAATATAATTAAAGACTTACAAAATTTATATCTAGGAGTTGTGGATTCATCATTTATTACATAGAAAATGACACTTAAACTATATGAAAGGAAATTTCATGATCCAAAAGAAGAATCAATACAATCCTACACCCTCTAATGATCACTCTAAAACTATCAGTATAGTTGATTAATTATCATAGTGACCTTAAATAAGAAATATTTAAATTGTAATGGGAACTAGTCTTATAAGATAAAAAAATAAAAAACTACACCAAATCAAATATTTGGAATTTTAACTCCATAGTTAGATAAAATTTTCATGTCTTACACTCATGGATTAATGTATGGAAAGAGAAACATTCCCTTTGATAATAAGTTTGATTTTCTAAAAAAGCACTCTATTATTATGTCCTAAATCCCATTATTGGACTACCTCTAATTGTCCAAAGAACTTAGGGAACCCCTCATCGAGGCTTTATAGAATCGTCAATAGGTTGTGATGGAGGTGAAAATTACTTATATATATTTTTCTAAGACTTGATCATCTGAATTCCATAGTCTTTTACATTATAAAATAAGGATGAGAAATAACTATATAAGGACATATTGGCCCCTATAAGTTTCTAAAAATCTCATTGATGTCAATATCCATTGAGAAATAGTGAAAAATAGTTTAGGGAGAATAATTAATTTGTATTGGACCCAATATCACCCAAGATAAAAGGAAAAAAATTTATATTCCTATTATATAATGATTCAAGATTACAAAAATGGTGAAAAGAAATCCTTATGGAAGATCAAATTGAAAACTCAATTTAAGGATCTTGTGTCTGACTCTTTGTTGTGGGTGGTTAATCAAAACACCACCTTCAATGATTTATTGGGAATGAAATGGATTAGTTTTATATATAATTACCCTATTGGTATTATTAAATCTTGAAGTAATAAATAAATAGAAAAATATGTATAATTTATGGAGATTTTTCCCCTATGAACTCTTACAAATCTAGATATATTTATGAAGGATTAAACTAACAAGACTATGAATTTAATAAATGGAAAATATAATGTAGATTATAACCCCAAATAGATTGAAGGATAATTTTTTAAGGCCTTATAATGATGCGAAAGAGAGTTTCTTACTCCCCATTCATCATAATTTACTTATAAATCTTGATTTAGGAAATAAATTTATTATTTTTAATAAATGTAAATATACATAGATCAATTTATTATCCAAGTATATAAATAAAAATGTATCTTTTAAACTATACTCATTTAAACAAGAAATTAATAATCAATATTTGAGGCCCATGTGCATTGATCCTGGCTTAGAATGTATTTATGTAAATATACTTCTAAACGACACTCAATCGAAAAAATTGATAAATTTTTATTAAATATATATATATCACTGGTGACAGATACAAGGATTGAGACTTTTTTCCATTAAATTTATATAAAAAGGATCTGAATAACTTTCTTCCAATTTTGTTGAGTGTGATTCCAAAAAAGATGATGAAATTTCTATGGAATAATATGATTCTTAAGTGGTTTCTCCTTTATCAAATCCAGATGGTTATAATTAATATCATAAATATTCCACACATACCTTTAAGAAAGAAAAATACAACCCTATTGAAAAACTTAAACTAGTAAATATAGACACCGAATAAGACCCAAAAAATAAGATAATAAGTGCAGGTATGACTACTGACAAACAAAATTGATACATTTTCTTTCTAAATCTACACCAATAAATATCCACTTAGAGTTACATAAAAATGAAAGGGGTGGATCCTTAAGTAACATAGATGGCCCAATCCTTAAATAAACATATTTTTCTTCATTTAATATGACTAAATAGGAGAACTCAAATATAAAACAAAATCCTAAAACCCAAAAATTTAGTTTCTTTTGATATTCTCAACATTACCATCATATTTTGAAACCCCAAAAAAATTTATTCCATAAAATTTTATTACACATGATTCCATTATAAATATAAAATGAATATTACTCTTATTGATTACCTGTATAAATAAGAATCTAATGAAAATGTTGATCCTATAAATTTAGTATGGGGAAACATATTTAGTTAAAGAGGACTTATTATTGGATCATGAATATTTGAGGAATTTGAACATGGAAAAAATATAATTATTAATGGAATTAAATAATGAAATCATAAGAATTGGTCATGAGGAACCATAATATAATTATATATTAATAAATATGAATGTAGAACCATGAATGGATCATCATGAATGTATAACATATACCATGACTTAAGAATGTGAAATCCATAATCATGAACTATGGAGAAATAAAGTAGGAATGTGGTATGAAATAATAATGTAGTGCATACATATGAATAAGATATCATAAGAATATATAGATGTTAGCCACCAATACATTCATATCATAGTGTAATAGTTTAACCACTTGTTTTTAATAATATAATGGAATGAAATAACCATTATAACCAAATAGATTAGGTTTACCATAAGTTTCCCAAAATATAATAATATCACGAGATATAAATATTTACTCAATTAATTATAATGTAATATAAATTTTAACCACTAGTTGTATACTTATATAACCATAAATATGTGTGATATGTAAAATTAGTTATATATCATAGCCTTACTAACCCATGGTAATAGAATTTGTTACAAGAAAATTTCATAAGGTATCACATAAGAGGAAATAAAGAATTGAATCATATGATAACCAAAATTCAATAACCCAAAATAAATATATCACAACAGTATTCATTGGGTGATATATTAGTGGTATAAAATTTTCATAGGATATAGATCTTCTAAAGAAATAATGTAAAATGGAATAGTAATCATGAAAATAAATTTCTTAATGTTTTTATAATGTGTTCATAAAAAAGATATAAATAAATTAAAAAATCATTTTAAAAGATTCTATTTTCTTTTAAAAAATTAATTTAATTATAAATGACCTAATAATATAACCTTCAAAATAAACAATGTTAATTTATAATAAAAATGGAGTGAAGTATAAAAAATGGTATAGAAGTTGAAAGAAATTGTTTTCTAGAATTTCCAACCAGTTAAAGAAAACCAAATTGATAAAAAGGATATTAAAGTTATTATAGAGTACAATTAAATATAAATATTAATGTTATATAATCTAGTAAACATTTTACTACCCAAATAGTCAAAATAAATATTTTTAGTAAGAAATTAAAAAGACATGGAAGAGAAATACCTATACTAGAGGGATAAAATTATCCTTTAAGACATTGTAATTTTATAAGGTAAGAATCAATCAAAAAGTATTTTTTAATAAGAAAATTTAAATTACCTAGAAAATAAAAGGATATGGAATATTAGATAACAAAAGTTTAGAATATACCAAAATTAAAAGAAAATCGTCAAAAAATAAATAGTACGAGTCAATTATAGAAGATTGAGTAAAGACAACCCTTACCTTGGAATCTATTTTCTCTAACTTTCTCTAGATATCTATATAATAAACTTAAATTTATTATTCATAAATATTTGTAACTTATATATATTTATTTTACTTAATAGAATTCATTTTTATCTATTTATTATCTATTAATTAATCATTCATAGTTAATATTAATCATCAGCTGTAAATTGTTCCATTTGTTACTCAATTTATTCATCATAGTTATTTAATTATTTTCTCATTGATCATGTATTCAAAAAATCATGAATGACAATGGAATTGATATATATGTTTTATATAGTTTTATCATCCCATGATTATTTTATTAATGCTATAGTACATTTTCATAAATAAAGGTCAACAACCTTTTCTTTTTTGTAATATTTAATAAATCAAAATAATAATTTTTATTGATTTATATACATAGAAATATTAAAATTATAAAATAAAAAAACATAAGTTCATCATTAATACCACATATTACTATTATATAAGCTTTATTATTCACTCATTGTGACAATGTTATAGCATCATTCATGTAAGTGGTTAAACTAACTCGAAAAAAATTATGATGAAAAAGAGTAAGAATATATTGTTGTATTATTATAATATCACATTAACATAATAATAATGATATAAAAAATAAATTATTAAATTTTAAATATTATTTATGAAAATTTTGATAAATATGATGAATAAAATGATTTAGTAAATGATAATACATATATTGAAGAGTGAAATAATTCCTTTATTCTTTCAATTGAAGGTTTTTGGAATAATTATTTTGAAAAAAAAGGATAGCATGTTTTATAGATATTTATTATCAAGAAAAATTTGGATGATATTTGAGAAAAAATAAAAGGATATATATGTTTTGAAGTTAATAGTGGATATCTTATTTTATAAAAAATTTTGTGTGGCCAATTTAAGAATATCCATTCCTTAATGTATATGGAATTAAATTTTACAAGTATATTAGATAAAAATAGAAAATTTATGAGGCAAGTGTGTTAATTATATCATCCAAAAAGTTTTTAAAATATTTTTTAGATATATTTTTTCACTTTTCACCTTAGTTTAACATTTTACCCTATACCATCATAACTAACTTTTTACCCATGTGACATTTTTTTGAACAAAGAATGAAATGAACCATATTTAAAAATTTAAATAGGATAATTTAGACTATTAATTCCATTTTATTAAATTAAATTTAAAAAATTTATAAAGAATATTTTTAAAATAAAAACATGTAACACAAAAGAAAACATTTTTTGAAAAGTGTCTTTTTAAACATTAAATGAATTTATGATTCTTTGTTATAAATTAATAATCATTATATGAATGTTAATATATACATATATATAAATAAATTTCATTAAAATATTATTTTTAAATTTTTTATATTTAATTTAAATACATAACCAATAAAAATTCACATTTTAGAATAAAATATATTTTTTACAAATGAATTATTATAATTTTATTTAATTATGTAATTATTTATTTTATGTTAATTGAAATCAAAATATATTATTTATAACACATTAGTAACTTCTCAATTACATTTATAATATCTTCAATATACCTATCATATACATGTATACCCAATGACTATATATTCCATGATCACATAACTAATGACCATATAATGGGCATATTACTCATTCTATTTATTTATATAACCTTAAACACTTAATTAAAAAACATTCATATCATTCCATCATTTATTTCTCAATATTATTATCACATTTCAAATCCTTTTAATTTATTATTTACATATACTAGAAGATATGATCTTCATGTGAGGCTATGAAGGGGGAATACTTCAATCTTGTATTATTTTATTTACTTTTGGTTTTATAATTCTTGTTATTTTACTAATTTTGTTTCATTTAGATTTTTATCAATATATAACTTTATATTTTAATGTTATATATTAATTAAATAATATATTGTTCACTTTAGCTAAGTATTTCATGTAAAATAATGTATTGAGCATATTAAAAGAAAATTCATGCTATAAATATGGGATGTTATCATAACCATCCACCATTGATGTTTAAAATCTAACAACCATGGTTATAAATAAGTAATGAGATATATTCCTCTATCTCATATATCCATTATATAAGTTTATTTGGATAGGATGATCAAATACCAGATCATCAGAGAGGTTTAATACCGTAGGTGGATATCTTAAATTATCAATTTGAAGAAGAATAATGGAAAAATAATAATATTTATTGAATTTATAGACCTTAATCATCATTACCTAAGGAAATATTTCCCCATACAAATCATATATTTTCATATTGATGTAATAACTAGTTTTCAAGTCCTCTCATTCTTTGATGAGTATTATAGATATATCCAAATTTGAATGGTTATTAAAAATGAATGGATAACACCTTATGGAACCCCCAAATACTGTATTTATTTCATGATATTTTATTTTTATTAAATAATGACAGCGAAATATATCAAATAGAAATATATATTATTTTTAATCCCATTAATAAAAAACTATTTAATTATATGTCTATGACTCATCTGTTTAGTCAAGAATGTGTCTAGACCACTTCATTAATATTGTGGGGGAATTTTACAAACTATAATAACATAATATATAAGAGAACCCACTGAAAGGTGAATTTGGAGTGATCAAAAAAATGTTTCATGGTTTTTTTGGTGTTTTCTTTAGAGTTTTATTAGCAGACTTGGAATAAAATGTTCACCCATTATGAAAAAGAAGCTAAATGGTGTGACATATTAGTTGGATGAGGATTTAAAATGTGAATTTAATAACCTAAAGTAATAGTTACCACATAATCCCATGTTACGACATCCCATAGAGGAAAAAATCATACTTTATATAGTTTCTTCAAAATAATCTCTTGTAATAATTACCACCCATATGAATGATGTTAGAAGAGAAAAATATCCTTTATCATCTCATTGAAATGAAGTTATATGATGAGATTAGATATAATAGTTATGAGAAAAAATTACTTCCCTTTATCTTTGAGATGAAAAAGATACATCATTATCTACAATATCTTGGGGTATAATTGGTCTTTAAAAATGATCATTTGGAACACATCCTTGGTCACCTAATGAATATTGAAAGATTAAAAAATGGGATATTATTATCTAATAGTTTTACATTCAATTTTTCTCTAAAAAGGATACCAAATGATAAAAACTAAATAATTATTTAGTAGTATAACTTTCCCCAAAAAATTACATTTGGGTAAAAAGATCCCCAATCATAAAGTCTTATCTACAAATGATTATTCCTAAACATGGTAAATGCTCTTTGATGGTGCTTCCCTAATCCCAACTAGGAAGAGGATAGAGGATCCATAAATCGACCAAGTCAATAATGGAGTTATATTTTTTTACCAATAAAAATAACTCCTACAATAATATATCCTCGTTTAAGAAGGCTTCACCAGAAATGACGAAAAAAACCAACCACTTTTCACATTCCTATAGTTAGCCTTGGAAACAATAGATTATCAATTGAATGTAAAATGTAATTCAAAATTGGTGATCAAACAGGTCAACATGGAATATATTATCACGAAAGATTAGTTAATTATTTTTCTTGACCACATATTATAGTTAATGGTGGATTATTCCTATGAACTAATCCTATATTGTATCTCAAATATTCATAATAATCAAGTATATTCATTGAAAGAAATGTCCACTTCTCTTTACTATATGGATTAGGAAAAAATGATCATCCATATTTCAAATCAATGAGATGTTATTTATTTTATAAAAAATATATAGAATGGTTATGTGATATTAATAGAACCTTGAATATGAATGGGTCAAAATCCCTAAAAACTGATCAACTAGTTAGATAAATGTCTATAATAGTTAATTATATCTAAAATAGAGTTCTTCCCAAATTGTGAGCAAATAAGGAACATTTTTTCAATGAGTAATAAATTTTATCCCCTCTAATACACCAAAATATTAGAAAAAACTTTCATACAATTAATTTGTGGTTATATTATCAGTTTTGTTAATGTAGAAGATAACCTCATGGTAATTAATTAAATTCATGTTGGCATATGTGGTGCACATCAGACAGGAACTGATTTTTCACACTAAATGAGGAAACCAAGATATTTTTAGCCCCCTATGATTTATGATTACATGGAATTAACAATGAAATGTTAATTATGTCAAGTTGATGAAAACATCATTCATAAACCCCAAAATTTACTACATTCTAAGAGATAATACTATCTATTTTATATATTCTAGGATATATGTTATCGGTCCTTACCATCCAACCACTATTATATAGTTAAAATTCATCAACATGACCACTGAGGTATTCTCTAAATTGGAAGAACCTATATTATTAAATTACATTAAAATGACAGTTATGATCAATTTTTTATAATAAAATTACATAACAACATTTGGATTTACTCATAAAATCCTTATAGACAATGACGCACATTATGTATGTTTGAGTTAAAGAATATCTATTCAAGGAACAATTTATAATCTAATCATTCTTTTCACTATCACGCGACTATAGATTTAATGTTAGAATATTTAAACATGTTTTTATCAAATATATTATAGAAAATAGTGGATAAATGAAATAATTCTTATCTCGACAATCTCATCAATGCTTGGTGGCCTTAACCAATGTCCATACATAATCATAAAATAAAAATCCTATATTTTCTAGTGTATGGGGAGTGGTTTTTATTATTGAGGTTCAATTTTCATAACATTGAATATTTTTAAGAGATTAATTAATTAAATTTTTAGATATAATAATTTTATTGGATGATATGGAATATAGTTATGAGAAAAGGAAACGAAAATTGAAAAACATGGAAGTTTATCAAAAATGTGAATCCCATGTCTTTAAAAAGAAGGTTTTCCTATCCTCATTTGTTCAAGAGGAATTGGTGTTGATGTTAAGAACAAAAATGGTACTAGGAGAGAAACTTAAAAAATAGATTTGGATTTGGAAGTCCCTTAAATTATACACAAGTTCTACTATAATGGATAATTATTAATGTTTACTACATATAAATATTATATTACTTCTCCTATAAATTTGAGGTTCCTTTTAAAATAATTTTACTAAAAATTTATATTATATTTAGTAGTCCTGTATAGTGTATGGTCCTCATAATAAGACATAAACATCAAGACATATATTTTTTCTTTGAATGATACTAAACTACATAGATTTTTTATAGTCATAGGAGTTTAAACTACACAACATATGCTCAATCCCTTATAACCCTAAACTATTGGGAGTGGTCCATATCCCATGAACTTAAAAAATTTGGACTGGTCTATCCTTTATGACCTTAAACTATATGACCCTCTTTAGGGAATAGCTTGATCAATATAAAATACCACTTTATAGGGAAAAACTTAAAATCAAAATCACCCCATCCTTAGGACAAATTGAGAAATGAAACTTTCCATTGTGGTAAAACTCCTTCCATAGATATGGCTTCATGATACAATTATCCCTACTACAATATTTTCAAGTTCCTCAAAATAAAACCTTCCACATTATCTCATGGCCAAATACCTACATCGAAAGATTAATCTTATACATCACACTCCATGAAGAAATGTCATATATTGTGATGTGGCCTTTGACATGTAGTAGAATTTCATCAAGAACATAGGTTAAAACTCAAAATATCAACCCGAACCCTTTACCAACTTCTATAAAATCCCAAAATTGGTTATATACCCATGGTTTGGAAAAAAGAAAAAAAATTCACCCCATAGTATACTTTTGGTGGTACAACCTCCCCTCAATATAAAAACTCTTCCTTCATATGTATCACTAGAAAAATAATCTATCCATTATGATCACATATGATCCTCCTAATCTCTAGTAAATGTTATCATAATTTTTAAATAAAATTACTCATGGGAGGGGGTAAATTTATTTCTTGAATTCCACCTTAAAAAATTTACCTCTTCAATTATTTATTTAATATTTTCCTCTTTCTCATGTTATATTATATAATAAAAACAAGGAAAAATAAAAACATAACATAGTGATTTTTTATAGCGGTTCATGGTTTTCAAGAAACTTATCCTACTCCACTCAACCAACTCTCAATATAGGTATAGTAATTTTATTTAGAAATCTTTACTAGTGAATTCACTACTGACTGGAAATAGCTAACACTTGATTATGATAGGTTACAAGAGCATTCAACTATATTCTCCTCCCATTTACAACAACAATAACTATAATAATTCTCTCCTATCACACTTAGTATAAGATTTTTCAATTAATAAATAAGATAAAATATTTATAATTTAATTATAATTTTAGTACAAAAATATATAGGTATAAAATTGATAGTAATTGGAAATTATTCAATGAAACATGTATGTCGCAAAAGTGTAGGGTTGAAGGATCCAAATCTATATCTGAAATCTTCAACAATTCATAACAACATCAATATTATATTCTTTATTCTTATATGTTTTCAACTTCACAGTAAAAAAATTAATAAATGTACTTTTATAATAATAAATAAAATAAAAATAATAAAAGAGTAATTCATGATTTTTTAGGTCCTTCTTATATGTCATATCCCTATCTATCTAGATATAAATATAATACAATTTAATTTAATTGAGTAAAAATAATATTCAATTTTTTCTTGAAATTAAGTTTCTTCATAGACATTGGAGATTATTTGTTCTAAAAATAACAACTAATAAATTCTTGTTCAAAATCTTCTTAAAAGTAGTACTTTGTAAACAGACTACTTTATAGTTGAGTAATCTTTTCCTTTAAAATAACAATGATGAAATAACCCTAAAAATATTTTAATTTTATTTTCATAAGGATAAGGTATTTATATCTTCATACCTAGGAGTAACTTTATGGCGCCTCACTTTCCTGCACCCTCCCCGAGATCTCGTCTTATCTCCTAGGGTTTCAGGTTTCCCGGAAGACGATGATTCCTCCATGCTACTCCTCTCAGGTTCTTATTCTCTCTTTCTCCGCACAACTCTCTCTTGGATTTTCTTTCATTATCACTCGACTCTCCCTTATCTATGATGGTGCTGTAATTTTCTCCCTACCTATATCTTTGTGTTCTGTTCTTGCATTCCATAGCTCCTCTCCAGGTTGTATATGGAGCATGGGATACAGTTAGGGTTTGGTAAAGTGATGTGGTGGACAATAGATTTCCAAGTGTTTCTAGAGTTGATTCTTCTTCCTAGGGTTCCAAGAGTAATTTATTTAAATAGGTTTTTGATTTTTAATTTTTTTACAAAAGGGTTAGGGTTTTCATTATTTTTAAAAATGGGTCTGAGATGCATGAACCCCATTCACATATCCCTGATCCCGAGAAGATGCGTGAACATGGTTCAGCCATCTTCAATCTGAGCGAGATGTGTGAACCCCGTTCATGTATCCTTCGCGAATCGGATGAAGGATGCGTGAACGGAGTTAACGCATCATGGAGAATGTTTTTTACTAGTTTTAAAATTTTTTATTTTTGTTTTTCTTTTGTTTTGTTTATATATATATATATATATAACAAAAAAATTTAGCAGAATTTATCCACTATTTAAAATCTAGTAGCACTACCATTACAGCAGTCTGGATTCTGATAGAAACTCTCACCCAGGACTCCCTTTTAAAGTAGGGCTTTCCCTAAAAATTATTCTACATTTTTGATATGGGATATAGGTTCTTCCTAACCTGCACAGTACATTCTGCATTTCCAATGTGAGATTCTGTTTCAAGTACGTGACTTTGAAAGATTATAAAATATAGACTATAAGACTAATATAAATGAAATTTTAAACATTGATTCAACATATAAGAAATAGTTGAAAACAAAAAGAAATCATAAAAAATGTTGATCAAAAATAAATTATAACCATTCAAAACCATCAAATTGAAACTCAAAAATGTTTCACGTATTTCAAGTACACGACTTTGAAAGACTATAAAATATAAAATATAACACTAATATAAATGAAATTTTAAACACTGATTAAACATATAAGAAATAGTTGAAATCCAAAATAATTTCATAAAAAATCTTGATAAAAAATAATTTATAACCATTAAATTCCATCAAATTGAAACTTAAAAATGTTTCATGTATTTCAAGTATGTGACTTTGAAAGACTATAAAATATAAACTATAAGACTAATATAAAAGAAATTTTAAACATTGATTAAAAATATAAGAAATGGTTGAAAATAAAAGAATTTCATAAAAAATGTTCATCAAAAATAATTTATAAGCATTGAAAACCATAAAATTCAGACTTAAAAATGTTTATATAGTAATTAATTATTATTATTAATTACTAATATAAAAAATAAATTAGTTAATTAGTAGTATAATTATTAATTATACAATAATTAAATAATTAATTAATTAGTAAGATAATTATTAATTATAATTATTCAATACAATAATTATTTCTTATTTCTTATTTATATAGTAATTAATTACTTAATTGGTTATATAATTATTAATTATAATTAGTCATTATTAATTATTAATTATATATATAATAACTTATTATTTATTAGTATTATAATTATTAGTTATATAATAATTAATTAGTTAATTAGTAATATAATTATAAAATATAATTTGTAATATAATTATTAATTATAAGTTGTAATTATTAATTATATAACAATTAATTAGTCAATTAGCAGCATAATTATTAATTATTAGTTAATTAATTATTATATAATTAATAATTATATTACTAATTAACTATTTAATTTTTATTAAATTAATAATTATATTACTAATTAACTATTAAATTATTATATAATTAATTATTAATAATTGATAATTAATATTTATAATGAATAATTATAATGATTAATTATATTGTAAATTTAATAGTTAAATAATGAATTATTATATAATTAATAATTATTTTACTACTTAAATAATTAAATATTATATAACTAATAATTATATTACTAATTAAATAATTAATTTTTATATATTTAATTATTATATTATGAATTAACTAATTAATTATTATATTATTAATAATTATATTACTAATTAATTATTATATAATTAATAATTATATTACTACTTAATTATTATATAATTAATAATGATATTACTAATTAACTAATAATTATATTAATAATTAAATAATTAATTATTATATAATAAATAATTATGTTTCTAATTAACTAATTAATTATTATATAATTATATTAGTAATTAACAAATTAATTTTTGTATATTAGTAATTAATAACTAATATTTGTATGAATAATTAACTAATTTATAATTATATTGATTAATAAGTAATTAATAATTATATAATTAATAATTGTACTACTAATTAACTAATTATTTTTTAATTATTTTTTATATGTTTAATCCATGTTTTAAGTTTCATTTATATTCTTCTTTTAATTTATATTTTAGTCTTCCAAAACCACATATTTGAAACATTTTTATGTTTCAAGTATGTGTGTTTGAAATCTTATAAATTATTTTTCATCAACATTTTTTATTAAAATCTTTTTATTTTCAAATATTTATTATATTTTAAATTCATGTTTAATTTTTATTTATATTGGTCTTATACTTTATATTTTATAGGATTTCAATGTCACATACATGAAACATTTTTAAGTCTCAATTTGATGGTTTTGAATGCTTACAAATTATTTTTTATCAACATTTTTTATGAAATAATTTTTGTTTTCAACTATTTCTTATATGTTTAATCAATGTTTAAAATTTCATTTATATTAGTCTTATATATTTTATTTTATAGTCTTTCAAAATCACGTACTTGAAATACATGAAACATTTTTAAGTTTCAATTTGATGGTTTTCAATGGTTATAAATTATTTTTGATCAATGTTTTTTATGAAATTATTTCTATTTTAAAATATTTCTTATATGTTTAATCAATTTTTAAAATTTAATTTATATTAGTCTTATAGTTTATATTTTATATTCTTTCAAATTCACATACTTGAAATAAATGAAACATTTTTAAGTCTCAATTTATGGTCTTCAATGCTTACAAATTATTTTTTATCAAAATTTTTTATGAAATTCTTTTTATTATCAACTATTTATTATATTTTTAATCAATGTTTAAAATTTCATTTATATTAGTCTTATAGTTTATATTTTATAGTCTTTCAAAGTCACGTACTTGAAATACATGAAACAATTTTATGTTTTAATTTGATTGTTTTGAATGGTTATAAATTATATTTTATCAACATTTTTTATGAAATTATTTTGGTTTTAAACTATTTTTATATATTTTTAATCATTGTTTAAAATTTCATTTATATTAATGTTATAGTTTATATTTTATAGTCTTTCAAAGTCACGTACTTGAAATACATGAAACATTTTTAAGTTTCAATTTGATGGTTTTGAATGGTTATAATTTATTTTTGATCAAAATTTTTTATGAAATTATTTTTATTTTCAACTATTTATTATATGTTTAATCAATGTTTAAAATTTCATTTATATTAGTCTTATAGTCTATATTTTATAATCTTTCAAAGTCACGTACTTGAAACAGAATCCCACATCGAAAATACAGAATGTACTATGCAGGTTAGGAAGAACCTGTATCCCACATCGAAAATGTAGAATAATTTTTAGGGCAAGCCCTCTTATAAAAGGGAGTGTTGGGTGAGAGTTTCTGTCAGAATTAAGACTACTGTAATGGCAGTGCTGATGTATTTTAAATAGAGGATAAATTCTGCTAAATGTTTTTTTTATATATATATAAACAAAACAAAACAAAAATAAAAACAAAAATAATTTTTTTTAAAACTAGTAAAAAACATTATGCATGATGCGTGAACGGGGTTCACGCATCTCACTTGGATTGAAGATGTGTGAACCCCATTCATGCATCTTCCCGAGATTGGGGATGCGTGAACAGGGTTCACGCATCTCAGACTCATTTTTAAAAATACTGCAAACCCTAAACCTTTTGAAAAAAAATTAAAAAACAAAAAACCATTTAAAAAATTAATCTCCGTATCGGGTTTTGTACTACTTTTATTTTTTCTTGTTCAGGTTTTTTATTGGTTACGGATCTCCTTCAAAGTTTGTATCAGGGTTTCAATCCCATTTTCTTCCTACTTGTTCCATGGTGGCTATGGGTTGCGATTCTGTTCCTATTGAGTGGCTGGTGATGTTGGTCTCATCGGTGTTTTGTGAAAGTCATGTTCCTGGGTAGTTTTTGATGGTGTATACATCGTCAAATTGCTATGGAATGTTTTTCATTTGTATTGGTTTCGTACTTGTTCAATGAGAGTGGCTCGACTCTCTGTAGGGGCTTAAGCCACTCAAATCTACCCTGGCCTTGAGTCCCATATCTCATCCCTAGGTTAGCCATGTGAAATGGTTCTTCAGGGATTTGGGAAGTGATGTTTGGGTGGACATCAAATTTCCAATAGATGAGTTTTTCGTTTGGATGTTTGGTGTGATGGAGGATGGCAGTTCTGATGATGAATGACAGGTTTTTTATTTTGATAGTTGGTGATGGCGTGTTCGTGGAAGGATGACTGCGAGGTTTAATAGAATGTTCTGTAGCTATGGAGTGGCATTGTTTGGCTCTGGAGGTGTGTTTCTCTGGAGTATTAGAGTGGCGATGGATGGAATTGATGATGGAGGGTTAGGTTAGCTACGTTGACAAGCGCAATTCATAATGATGGCAGGAGTCATTTTCTGGTGACATGGGCCTCATGGGTTGATCCTCCATCGGTTTTCATGTTTGATGTGTTTTGAAATTTGAATTTGGTATCTAGATTGTAATGTTTTTTAGACATGCGTGATGTTTTCATTTTGATGATTCAGTACCACTCAACAAAAAAGTGGTCATTTTGAAAATTAAAAAAAAAGATAATTTTCAGTCATACCTAGGAGTAACTTCTTTCGATGATGTATATAATAAAACTTTTCCCTATATATGTGAGAATATATTATGATGATACATAAGAATAAATCATGAAATTAAAGATAATATGTAAGATTATCTTCTTAATGCATAAGAGTGACTATTAAAACATAAGATCAAACATCCCATGGATTAATATATTTTACTAATACATAGGATCTCAAAGTTAGAGAATTTTTTAAATTCAACTGAATATGTAAGTGTAACAGGTCCATACATAATAATAAAATTTAATCACATAATATCCAATACTTTATTAAAATTTGATACAAAAGAATAAATTTCAGTTCATTCTAAATATATAAGAGTAATATTTGAAAATGTAAGATAAGTTACTTTGAAAAATATCAAACTAGAAAGAATAAAATCCAAATATTACTCGATATATAAGATGCAATAATTTGAAATTTATTTGAACATAGGTTGAACATATAATTTTCACCTTATATGTAAGATTAACCTATATATATATGACATCTAGTGCTAAGAAAAATTTCTTACAGTGAAATATAAAAACATAAATAATATTAACAAAATCTTTAATCAATAAATAAATAACATGAAATTAATTTAAACTAAAAATATTATTAAAGAAAAGTTAATTCTTTAGAATCCAATGTTAGTATATATAGGTTATATTAAAGAACTACATCTATACAACAATCTACCCATATTAAATCACCATAGAACCTATAAAATTTAAATTAATAAATTTAATGATGATAATAATAATAATTAAAATATAAATTGAAATTTAGTGTTAAAAAAATATTTCTACCCCTTTTGTGATATCCAAAAGAACATTTATAAAAAACATTAAAACATTTGATATTTCGTATTATAAGAACTAAAATAGAGTGTAAATGATTTAAAATGAACAAGAGTTAATATTTGAAATGTTTTTTCCTAAAAAAGGTAATAAAGGTAAATGGAAAAGATAAATTAAAAATCCGTAAAAAAATAAAACATAAATCATTTGGTTGTTGGGTCTGTTTACCTAGAATCATATGGTTTAGGGTATGTTGTTTTTGGATTCTATTCTTCTTAAATTGGTATATTATCTTAATTAAACAGTTTAATTTCTGATGATACATAAAAATATCTCTCCCATAAAACATTAATATTCTAAGATTTATCTATTATTCTTCTCACTTTTTGAGGATTTTTATATTAATTTGAGATCTTTGTTATATTTTCTATTTTTTACACTTTTCCTCTCCTGAATAATCTTTTAATGGTCTAGAAAACACAAGTGGAGAATATTATATGGGATTAGTTTCATCGTGATTAATGATTATTAATCCATCAAATGATGTCGCAAGGTCCACATTTAATGACACATACCTTCTCCACTTAAATTTAGGACCATACATTGATCTTTCATAAAATCACTTTTTTGGACCAAAAATATTTTGTAACTATGATTTGGATGTAAGATGAATGTTGTATAGAACTATGCCTAGAAATTTTTCACATTTATTCTCATATAAATATTTTCTAAATATATCCAACCTCGAGATGATTTCATCTTTATTATACTCAAGAAACACCTCATGTATTTTCTTGAGAAAATATCCATAAGCATTTTATATTTCGATCATTTCTTCTCTCCTAATAGTTTTATTGTAAGAAATATCAACCTTTTATTCTAATCTTATTGAAATATTTACTATTAATATATTAAAATTCCTCTATGAAAATTGAATCATTATATAGAAAATTCTCATTAGATATTTTATATTGTTCATACTATCTCTAAATTCATATATCTTCTTATAATAACTCTAAATAACCCCCACATATTTCTTGAGTATAAGTATTCTATGAAATTATATTATATTTAGTAATAGAATATGATGCAGAGGAAACATATAAATGTAAAACAAAATTTATTCAAAATTTTAAATAGCATGATAGGCTTGATATGGTTCTAATTATTTTTTAGATGATTCTAATTCTAAATTAGATTCAGAAGAGTACAATTATTCAATTTTCTCAAGAACCTTCTTATGATTATCAATTATATATCAATTATTGAAATATAATAGTGCTTCAAAATCAATTAGAATCCAATTTCTATGTTCAATATCTTGACAATTTTGATCAATATTGCAATTAACATGATACTAAAACCATAAAAACTCTATCTTACTATCCAAAATATACATAGATTTGCAATAGTTTAGTTTTTTCAGTTATTAATTTTTTATAAATCAACTGATTTCATAACTTTTGAAATTTATCCAATGTTATAATATCACACTATAATAAAGAAATTATTTAATTCACTATAATCAAAAATAAAATTAAATTATAGTATCTAATTTACCTTTAATAGATTTCATCTCTTAAAAAAATAAGAGGAGAATTTTCAATAAATGTTGTTTTATCCATTATAAAAATAGTTCGGTCTTTCATCATTTTCTTAAGCCCATTTTTAAAATCATCATTTATACCATTGTTAAAAGATTGAGAACTCTTCATCATACTTTTTTTAATAATTCCTTCATTTCATTAAAAATTTTCTTTTAAATCATTTGATATTTTAGTTCTTCAAAATTAGATTTCAAAATAGAATTTGCATTCCATACTTTCATTTCATATCTATATTCATACAATCCAAATTTTAAACTATTTATCTCATATTGAAGTTGAAGAAAATCATAATGTATATTAGTGGTGAAATAGTTTAAATCTTCCCAAAAAAAATTTATATTCTTTATCTAAATAAAGTGATGAAATCTCCTCACTAATAACCACTTTTTTCTTTTGAAAAATGGAATTTATCTTTTGACCTTCAGAATTTATATTCTAATCAACCGTATAATTTTTTGGCTTAGATTGGTATTTTATATTTTCAATTTCTTATTCATCCATGTTTTTATCTTCTTCAACTTTTTTAATCTATAATACAAAGATAAAAATAACTTTTTCTCTTTATTCAATTGGATTATCCACTATTTCAACCAGAACATCATTATTTTTTATAACACATCCAATTTATTTAACAAATTTATCAACAATAGCTTTGACAATCGCTATTTCATTAACATAAAATTCCTTACCAACATTTTCATATTCACCATATTTATAAGACATACATTCATTGGTACTTCATATTTTAACATTAAAAGTTACCTCTTGATGTTGATCTTCAACTGCAGTAACTTGATCTCTTCCTACCTCATCCAAAAAAAATCTATAAGATAAAAGAAATATTTTTCAATAGATTTATGATAAACCACCTATGATTCATCTTGATTCCACCATAAATACTAATAAGGAATATTATATATTTTTTTCATCAGAATCATGATCCATTTTCTTTTTATAGAAACCATATTATTCAAATAAAAACTCCAAACACATCCTATATTCTTTAAAAAGACCACTTTTATTGAATTTTTATTAATTAATTTTTAATTCTTCCAACTCATTCAATTATATTTCATTCTTCTCAAATAAAATTGTAAACAATCATTTATAATGATAAGAGTTTTAATTATTCCTTTCATGGAAACAATGATCCATATACCTTAAAATAAATTACTTTCACTTCATAAGGACAATTTAATATTTCATATTAATTGGTATATGTAAAAGAAAATACATTTTCACTATATGAATTATTTATTACTCATACAATGAATCAACCTCCAACCCTACATCCATTAAATTGATCACATGAGAAGGGATGAGGTGGTATCTACTATATAGGATGCATGGAATATATCATGAATAATTTTTAAACTCTAATGAATCACTAAGCATTATTCTAGTGTTTTGAGAATCTTTTCAATGTCAAAAAACCCCATATATCTTAGCACCAATTTCCTATACCTTCAAACATAGAGGTGTCCCAAATGAGGTGACACTCAGAATAAAACCTAAAACCCCCCTAAAAACATTATAGAAAATCCTTTTGGCTTTCCACATAAACACCAAATGCTATTCTAGTAACTAGGATCTTACAAATCAACAAGATATGATCTAACATCTCCTAAATGAAACTCGATCTAATAATAAAAAATTCTTTACCAATAACCAATATAGAGGTGGATGGAATGAACATCGATACAAGACATAAAAAGTTTAAATATAAATCAATTATTAATAACTATGGTTATCCTTGAACTCAGTTAAAATTATATTACTCTCCCATGAACTACAAAAATATTGGACACATTCCCATAACATGTCCTCCAAAATACAGTTTGTACTCTCAGACTTCTTATTAGTCAAAGGATGGTATTCCATGTTAATTAGGAATTATGATCTAAAATGAAACACCTAAGAATTCCATGTAATTATTCTATCTCTCAAACATACAATGTGCCTATGTCATCTATAGAATGGGCCTCCCTGATTGTCAAAAAATGTGTGACCACCATTAACTAGCTGATAGTAACCCATACCACATCAATACCACAAGTAAACCTCAATATTTCCATAAAAAATCCATCATTACATCATCCCATTTCCAATCATGATTGGGTAATGATATTAAAGGTCCTAGATTTCACTAATTCTTATCCTTTACTCATTGAAAAGTGTAGCATCATGTGATAAAACCATATATATCTATCTTCACCGTGTACGAGAAATACTTATTGATGTAATGGAACAATTTTCTAGTCCCCAATAGATCAATCTATCTCAAGGAATATAAATACCACATTAACCCCTCACATGTTCTCATAGGGAGAAAAAATAATCCATATATGTTTAGAACCTTGTCATCATATTGGGACCAATCAGGTGGTTTATCCCCACCATATATTCTATCCCTTATAAATCTATAGTCATACGCATACAACTAACTCTCCTTAACCAACTATTAGAGTGAATGGGTAAAATCCAAGGTTGAAATGGTCAACCTAACATTTTACTTCTGTACATAAAGATGTACATTAGAAAATAGGTTCATCAATTTACATTGTCTAGTAGCCTAATAAAATACCTAGGAATGAGTCTTCCTACTCAGATAATCGACCAAAAAATTATAATTTATAGTGGTATATTGCATATATAAGTTGAAATACTATATTTAATCGACTAATATTCTCTACTAAAGGTTCATTCCATGCCAATAAAATATAATCCAAAGGATCTTATGGTTGGTATACACAACAAACCTATCACTAAACGAGTAGTGACACCAACATCTCAATGTTTTCACTAATACTACCAAATACAAATTATAAAGTAGATAATTATTCTCATGCAACCACAACTTCTAGAATCCATAATAAACTATTCACCTATCCTTAGTCATCAATGATATCAAAGAAACACCTAATGCATCCCTATATATGGTACACTCCTGACCCAGATTTGGTAAGTTCAAGATCAATATAAAATTTAACTTGCGTTTCATATCCTAGAAGGATCTCTTATAAGGATCATACCACTCAAAATTTTCCCCAATCTTGGTTAGGTCTATCATTACTTATTCTAGTTGGGATAATTCATTAATGAATCTCCTATACCAGCCTTCCAATCCAAGAATACTATTAATCTCAAAAATAAATTCTTAGGTCACTCCTATGAAAATACAACATTGACCTTTCTAGGTTCCATTTATATAAAAAGCATTGATATCACATTCCAAAACAATAAAACATCAAGGATCCAAAACTGACACATAGAAAGTATTTTATACAGCCAATGATCTTTTTTCATCATGAAAAAAATATCATGATGTCAAGTAGGATCCACCCATGAATCAGATTATTTAATAACATATTCGACCATGTTAACAAAAAATGAATCCAAATATGGATATCAAACTGTATTAATGATGTATTTAAACACTACTTACTTCTTAATCAATCAGAAAAATATCACAAGATACTGATATGGTTCATACCTTCTCCTAACAGAAGAAAAGGAAAATATCAGATGACTTCAAATGAATTTTATGACATCATGATCTCAATTAAATATATGAGAACAAAATAGATCCCCTAAGATAGTAAAAAGGTGTCTATATAAGAAAGATGATGAATATTGTTGATTATTACCTTGTTCAATCTCTTTTAATTCACACAGAAATGAAACAATCCATCATCCCTATTAGAGAATAACATGGGAACACCCTAAAGGGATGTGCTCGTGTAAATGACAACCTTCACCTAAAGTACCTATACCTAAAACATGAAATCTATAAGATTTTTAGGATCCATACAATAAGGGGAATTAATCTGGGATCTATATTTGGAATAATCATGATTGTAGACATATCCAACCCATTGGGTAAAAATTTTAACATCCTAGCCTTGCTTATAGTTAATAGTAACCAGACTAATGGTGTTATATGACCTCAATAATTACTCCCCATATATTATAGGTTTTCGAATAGTAGATATAGTCTAAGTAGGTACCATGGGGAGACTATACCCCCTATATTAGAGTGTGAAATAATTCCATAATATAATATCGATGGTGCTATATGAGCTCAGTCCTTAAACATCATATTATATTGATAATTAAAACATCCTAACAGTAATAATATGAATCTCATGAGCATACATACTATCTCACAAACTCAACTACCCTCTAGGTCGATGACATATATTGAATAAAAAAATAAAACAAAAGGCTCCATTATAACTCCAAGTAATACCACATCCTGGTATCTATATACCCATCAAAGATATCCTCTACAAAACACAAAAGGAAATCATGGGCCTCCGACCAACCTATTCAAATAATAAGTTAGGGCTACTCAGGTACCTAAGTATAATGGTAGTCCAAGAAGGTTATGAGTATATAACTCAGTAGGGTACTGCCAAAGTGATCTCACACATAACTAGTAAATTAAATGTATGTGCACATGACATACTCAGTATAATAATGAAAATTATGGATGTAAATAAATTAAGTCAGATATCCCTTGGGTTACATGGTGACACCTGAAGTCAGTTATACCTCCATAGGCTAGTGACAGACTGCCTTTAAGTATGTCATGTAATCATTCCAACCATAGTAACCCAAACTGCTTTGTGACAGTGATTGATAATCAACATTGATCCTTGGGAGATTTTTTTTTATTAAACATACCTAATTCAACCAGTCTTGGGAGTCTCTAAGTTGGTTTTATAATTGTGCCTACCAGTATAATAAACCAGAGCCTGGTCCACCTTAGTATAAATGAGATAAATACCACCTCATAGGGAATTTTATTACAAGTATAATGAACACATATAAGGACATTTTCACATATCAGTTCTATATTACCCAAATATATATCATGCTCTAATTATTAACCCTATATTATATCATAACTTTTTATAAGTTATCTTGCAGGTAACATTCCCTTATTACATATAGATACATAATTCCCTAAATCCTAGCCATATATCACAACACAACAGCATATTAGGGTGTATTAATGTATCAAGGCCTCAATACCCAGATATAAATCATGCCCCAAATTCCAAACCTAAATCGCAACACAACCGCCTATGAAGGAGTATACATGTATTAAGCCCTCATAACCTAAATATTCATCAGCCCCCAATGCATGAACCTATATAATTTCATAATTTCATATAAGGGAATATATATATTTCACTCCCTCATTACATAGAGATACATAATGCACTGATGCCTAACTATATACCATATTACAACCATATATTTGGGGTTATATACATTTATAACATGAAAAAAACTCTAAAAGAATATTCTATATAGCACCCCAACTCATACCATTTTGATTATAGGCAGGATCCTAGGAATTAAATCTATGCATCCATATAACATTATCATTAGTCCCCAAAACCTTGATGTTTTGGTTTGGGATATAGGGTGAAACCTGAAACTATCTACACTTATCTCATCATGCACCATCATAGGGTCAATCTATCATTGGGGCACCAAAAAGTTTCCCCTAGGTCATTATATAATAGTGTCACCAAACATGGGGTTCTCTAGGTCTCCACATGAAATGGTATCCAAACTCAGGTTCCATAAAGTTACATTATATACTAGGTAACCTACATGGGGTCCTTAATATCAATTTCCTTCCTTAATGAATGTTTTATAATGGCATGACCTTATAGACCACACAAGGTTAAGCCTTACTATTTTTGTTTAATGCCTTCCTGAATGGACCGAAGGCCTTATTTTTTTATTGATTTCTGATAACCCCCCTTTCAAGGGATGAGGGGGAACCCTTACAAGGCCTGTAGGCTTGGAGATTGCATTTCCTATAGGCCTTGAAAAATTACAGGATTCATAGGTATTAAGGAAATCATACATACTATGATTACTTGAAACCGCCCCTCCCCAGCATCTGCATCGTGATCAGCTGTCCACCTTTGCATGGTTGTTCAGCTAGCTGTCCTATGTAGAGATGCACAAGAATGGTACCGATGGAAATTTCATACCCTCTCATTCTTCCAAATTTGTTATCCCTTCTCTAGTCAATGTGCCCTACTCTTGAATCCTCCTCTATAGCTGGTTCCTTGTACAATCTGTCATGCATCTGCATATCAGGTTCCCTAAAGGCCTTGAGGTGGCCTAAAGGCCTTACTGACCCAAAAAATTGGGTGGCCCGAATGTCTTAAGGACTCCAAGACCAAACCAGTGTACCAAGGTGAATAGTTCTATATGTTATATTACCGAACACTACCTGATACAATAACTGCTACAGTACCCCCCAGAATTATGCCTCCACCTGGTTTTGAACCTCGGTCTCGTGGATGAACTTTGAGAGACCTCACCAACTGGGATGAGGCTCATGTGGGCTTTTTTCAATGTATGGAATAATGATTGTCTCTTATCTCATTCCACCTCATTTATCCCAAATTATATAAGGTTTGTCATGATTTTATAAGGAAAAAAAGGTCCAATCAATAGAAAATCATCCAACACCTCTACCTGGAGGTGTTGTTGGGATCTAACAATAGGTCCTTAATGATTTGTTCATTTCATATAATTTAAATCACACCCCTAAAGGTATTTTGACTATCATAAGGTAGGAATTTACATTATATGTTTTGGTGATCAGTGGTCGAGACATTGATCCAGTGCATGAGGACCTTGAAGGCCTTTGATCTTTATTCTAATCAAAGAATTATCTTTTATTAAATTCAATGATTTTATTAATATTTTATTAATTAATTTATATAATAATTATTCAATTTGTTTATAAATTAAATTAATCTTCCCTAAGAGGGTTGGACCACATGTCATATTCTAAAAATAAGGTCATAAACCATAGGGAAATTATGAATACCACCTACCTCATTTCAAAAATCCATATAAATTTAATTATTCAGCTAAAAAACTTTGTCTAGAATAGAAAAGGATGTACCTAACTCAAAAAAGTTTTTATTACCACTCGAGATCCTTCCTCACAACAAATTGAAAAAATAATTAATTATAAAAAATGGTTATAAATAATTTAATTTAATCCAATGAGACGTAATTGCTGAAACATATAATGAGAACCACTATACTTCCATAACCTTGACTAACTATACCTGGATGGTTTGTAACACATCCCCTAAACTAACCTGAAAAAAATACATAACCATCAATACTCATCCATTTACCAAATTAATTTAATTTAAGGAAAAAATTATTAAAAACCCCGCTATGGTGACATACCACATCAAAAAAGAGAGATGTGAGATTAAGATGGAATCTTGGGACACCCTCTAGCTATGAAATATGAAATCCCCTTAAAAAACAGGTGAAATCACTATTCTATGAGGAAATATACATCGAAGACCTAAAAATGATTCAAAAATAGCATGAGGGAGATATGAAGAGTAATGTTATAAGGGGATAGAGTTTATACCTTGAATCTTCACCAAAATCTTCATGAAATGATGCCCCATACCAGAGGAAAAAAATTGATAAGGGGGAGACCCTATAGGTCATATGGAAAAAATGAATGGGAGAGAGGGTTTGGACCCCCTCTTAAACTCATGAGGGGGATAATAATTATTCTCCTTAAAAGTCCCACTAGCGAGCCAATATCGGTCCACTAACTATCCAGTGAACCCATTTGTGGTGCAAGAACACTACCTAGGACACTAGGTAGTCGATGGCTATAAGCCACTATAAACCAAAATCCTAGACACCCAACCCTTCATACGACTCTCATCTAATCTTCCATCTACATACCAATCATTAATATTAATATAAAAACGTTCTTTTAGGTTTTTAAACCCTCAAAATTCCATTTTAAACCTTGATTTAATGTTTAATACCTAAACTAATTCAAAATTAAAATTCCCCCTTGAAATATAAGACCCATACGAGCACATGATCTTATAGAAACACTAAGAATTCCCCATAAGAGGAATCATTGAATTGGTTAATAATATGAGCAAAAATATATGGTTTTGTATCCTCATTATTAAAAAACAATAGAAAAATGAGATGCATGTTTGACCAAATACTGATGGTCACGTATCAAATAGACTGCCTAAAAATCCCAATATCCAAAATGGGTATAATATTTACCCATAGTATATATAAAAGATAACCACTGATTATAGTAGTCTATGTGAACTCAATACCAAGCCATCCAATCCATCCCAAGGATCACACCAAAATTAGGAATCTCTAATAGGATAAATTCAAAATAAAAATGTATACCTTTTAACAATTACATCACACTCTATAAATATTTAGATACCCTCAGATAAAATCCATAAGAGAGAATAGATAGACATCATCCCCATATAGATAATCTACAATCATACCTAGATCACATAAAACTGAGAAGATATAAACAAATGGGATTCACCTATATTTAATAAAATAGATTATAGTGTATATTTTTTTTAAGATTATACTTATAATTGATGGTACCTTTCTTTTATCAATAAAAGTTATCTTAATACATGAAGTTGGACTTCCCCTGATCCTTGAATCCATCCTCTAGACCATTGACTACCATGAGGAGAAATACTCTTCAACATCTATTGACCCTAATACCCATGATATACTCTTCATCTTGACTATCCAAAATAAATCCAAATATAACTCAATAATAAAGCCCCTAATTTTTATCTAGTTCCATGATCTTGGAAACACCATTACCAATAGATGACTTATAATTACTCTAAAAAAAGAACTATAGATGCCCATTTTTTCACATGAGAGACAATAAACATGTTTTTAGTGACATTGTGTTCAAGTATAATCAAACCTAGAAAACCGATAACACATTGAAGGATTCCTCCCCTTTCATGAAAAAGATGATAAATTGAATTGGATGGCCTTCTTATCACCAATTTTATGATAATCACCAAAATTCCACTTACAAATTCTTGATTATCCACTCTCATTCCCAACATAAGAACTAGATTAAACAAAAGTTTCACCATCATCTAGGTTTAACTATGTAATTATATCTTGGATCACATCCTTTAAGAAGTATATAAGAAACAAATGCTCGCCTATGATTGCATGGAATTATTATACCCATCCCCAAGATAGAGAACCTTGGTTGTCTCATCACCATCCATCATGGTTGAGATCCAAATAATATTGAAAAAATGGGATCATATTTCATCACTTATGTGATCCCTCCTACCAAATTCATAAACTCATGAACCCTATATTTCCTCAACGCCTCAAGGAATACATTCTCTAAGAAATCTGATAAAAAGTTCTTCCTGGATAGTTCACATGTTAATGTTCTTGGACTAGAAAATTACACAAGCTCTTCACTAGTAAGATTCACCAAAATCTCATGGGTTTTATAAAGATTTTGGATTATAGTATCTATGGAAACAAACCAAAACTCCTTATACTAAGTTCCATACTCTACAAAAAATATAGGTGGGTACTAAAAATTAAAATCTCTGTTCATATTTCATATGGAATGAAACAATCATGGATCTCCCAATCCCATAGACTGAATATATCATATCAGACACTCTCAAAGATTTTGATCAATTAGATTCACATTCATAACTACGGTCTCCAACTCAATAACCAGTGGGGTATGCTCATTCCCACCCTCTGGGAACTCAAAATGTGTATATTAGAGTGTAATTTCATTATAAATCCAAATTCATGACTCAAAAAACATTTATAATAATTCTAGATATAATATAGAGGTTATGAAAAAATGAGGATTACATTATAATATTCTATATATATACCCCATATAAAAGGGTCTCATATAACTATGTTTCTATCTCAATCCTTTATCACCCACTCTCAAGGTTAGATATCAAGATATATATATATATATATATATGACTTACACTATCAATTAATAAAAAGTAGTAATATAATGATGGTTTATCTATGTATAATTCCATAAAAAATTATATTGGAAACACTATATAAGTTTATGTGTGAATTTTAAATATCTAAACCCTATATCATAATCAATGTGCTTAATTATAAGAAATCACACAAACTTCAGGTGAATTTTAAGTGATTAAATTGATGCATTAACACATTCCCATTTTCCCACTGTTTTAAGAGTAAGATCATAAACCATAAATCAATATCCTTATTCATCATATTTGAAAAAACTAACAAAAAATAAAATTTAAAAATAAGTAACAAAAATCCCTTCCTTGGTAACATAAACATTAACTATACACGAGTTATCTAATCCTAAGAACATGGTATATATAAAGTACTAAAAACAACCCACCTCTTATCTACCATGACATATATGGTAAAAAATCAAGGCTCCAATACCACTTTGTAATATCCTCAAACCAATTCACATCCACCAAGACCTAACTGAGGCACTACATATTATAATCATGCCTCACCATATTCTAGAGGGTTAAGACTAATGGAAAGGGTCTATATATATAATTGGAATCTATAACCCTTTTATTGATAACCTAAAATAATTATGTATGTAATAAAAAATAATATTCATCCCAAAATAAAAGGAAAATATGGAAAATATAACTAAAATACACGAACAAATTAATAACCGCAAACATGATATATAAAAATGAGGTATTTTAATATCATATGATTCATACTAAAATAAAAAAAATACTATCATCTTATTATATTCAACAAGGTCAAAAAAGAATTTTTTTAAAGGCATCTACAAAACTGGACCCGGGTCCTCACCCGGTTCCATCTCTTAACTCAAACTTAGAATCTCCAGCTCACCCATTAGTAACCATATACCCCTTTCCCTTACATTGGTCAGGAAAAATTATATCTACTTGGACATCATGATTTTTGGTAATAGTATGAATATAATATATTAGGAAAATATCCATGGTGTCCCAAATCCTATTCAACAAAGGTAAGTATATGCATGATGTGATATGCACATAATTAAATAATTATAATAGTAACAATGATAAAAATCATAACTATGAGTGAAGCACTGGACACCCAATATCCACCATACCTACTTCAGCTAATTTTGGAGGGAATATAATAATATCATAATAACAATACCATGGTTTCCATTATAACACCCTGATATTTTATGATATATTTCTTTAAATTGTATCTCTTAGATAGCTTGCAATACACAAAACCTCTTGTCTAAAGTAATTGTAATATAGTATATTGTCAAAACCTAGATATTAAATTAGAATGTATGAATAAAAATAACTAAATTATAAAAATTATATGGATTGCATGTGTATAAAATAAATTTATTAGTTATCAATTGATTATAAATTAAAATAAAATCAGTTGAAAGTAAATGAAATGTTTTTATGAATTTTTTTACGCATGCAATGTTTTTTATCTTAATAAATTAAATTAATACCTATTGTTGGATTATTTTAAGGATATTTATATATATTACACATTAAATAATTTTTTTATCATTTATCTAAGATTTTTATAGGATTTGAAAAAGAGTAAAACCATTTTTATACATAAAATCTATATTATTTCCAAAAAGTGTTTTCATCCAGAGTTTGTGTAATTAATAAAAAATTATTTATTTAAACTTATAGAAAATTTATTTCACAAGATAAAATTACTTTTTAAATAATAATGTAAAAATTATCATATAGCAACTTAATGAAAATTTGCTGAAAAGATTAAATTTTCAATCAATAGTGAAAAATTCTGATTTTTATTAAAAACATTAATTTCATTTAAAGAATTTACAAAGTTAAATTTTATTTTAAAAAGGGTTTAAAAGTGAAATTAGTTCAATTATATTTTTTTAAATCCAATTTATGTAATTTGAATCACTTTTATATTTAATTTTGATAAAAAAAAATATTTTATACTTAAGAAATTGTTTTCTTTGAAAATCATTTTTTATGTCATATCTATAGGTTTAATTTTAAATTAAATTATGCCGCTTCTATGAATTGAATTTGAGTAAAGGGTTAAATTTCTGAAACACAATTAACAATATTATTTAATAACAACAAATTAATTATTGGTCAAAATAAATGGTAAAATAATACAAATTAATTATCGTAGTTAAGTTTTGAACATTATTTTTCTCATTAAATGCACTTGTGTTAAAATTATTTTTTAAAAAAACATGTCATTTTTATTTTATAAAATTGATTTGATTTTTAGAATCATTCTTTCAAAATTATCTAATAAGGATCATTTTAATTTTCATCTTAAAGGATAAATAACTAAAATGATTCATCCATGAATTTAGAGACCAAATCCATGGCCCTAAATTTATTAATAAAAAGAAAACATATAAATAGGGAGAGGGGAAGGCAATAAAAAAACCCCACATTGGAAAAATTAATCTAAACCCAAAATTCTAGTTCCTATTTCCCAAGTTCCTAGGGTATATCACTCTACCCTTTGGTTGATGAACTCTTCTCCATGTCTTGGACCTCTTCAAGGGTTAATATTCTTCATATGATGATTCATATGAGACCTTTGGAGTGAAACTGATCCTGAATTTATTAGATAGATCATGAATTTTCATCATTAGATTGGATCATATTCCATATTTAATGTCAATTGATAACATCTTTTGGAAAATTGAATATTCAGAGAAACTAAAAATATCTAGATGCATCAAAGAAAATGTGGCCTTAAGTTGTGAGAAGAAACATTCAGTTTCTTCTTGATTGATACTCATATCTGGTCATTTCCATTATTTAATAGTTTTGGGTATTTACAAAAATTCCATTTTTTCTCACTTATAAGAGGACACCCCCTCTCCCCACCTCTCCACACTTAAAAAGAACTTTGGTTCATATAAGATATGATAGAATAATTATATTACTTCCCTTAAAATGTCCTTAAGGACTTGATTTTATTATAAACCCCTCATAAGAAGGATTCTTCTGAAAAACTAGAGATATTATTTGAAGTTGATGTATCAATATTAACTGGGAGTTTTGGTTCTATTTCTTATTCAAACTTATTCAAAAATATTTCAATTATACTAAAATAATAACAACAATATATTACATATATTGAGATATTATTATGTTAATGTAATAACCTATATCTATCTCCTCTTCCATCAAATAGGAAACAAAACTATTGATCTTGTGTACGAAAAAATATCACCACACTAACCAATGCAATTTTTTTCCATAACTGAGTCTCATGGATCAATATAATGATTATTTTAATTTAATTATATGATATTTATGGAATAATTATACTACTGGAATAATAATATCAAATCAACCTTCTTACCATTCAATCCTTTGGAAAATGACAATGTCTCCCATGAAAATGTGTAGACTATTACCTCCAAAATGCGATGTGATTTATTTTTAATTTAATTTTTATATGGAAAATAATAAGGTTGGATTTGATGAATATATATTATTTTAATGATATACTAATTATTATTTAAAGAATAATTATTATTTACCTTTCTTTCATTACATCCATTAAAAATTGGACAAAGCGATCATGCGTACGTATGACCTAATGTCTCAGTTAATGGTGTAATTAATTTTTCTATATAAAGTTTTATGGATGACTATAAATATTTATATAATTAATATATAATATTCTTTTATCTTGATTAATAATAAATAGGTGATGGGAATATGGTCAAGGTATAATGACCAAAACTATAGAATGAAATCATATATGAAAAATGAAGCAGTTATTACATGGAACAATGATTTCAAAAAATAACTGTTAATAAACATATGATAATAGATTATAAGTAATAAATATATATTATTATATATATTATTATCTTTATATAATAAATTTATAATTAAAATATATTTATTGTATATGTGTTTCAGAAACATTCGAAGGAAATCGAACCTAAGGTCTGACATTTCATTTCAATATCCATTCATTGAGGTATATTTTGTTATTATACATCTCATTATTTTATATGGTGTATATACTACCAATTTTACATGATGTATCATGATTCCCCAATTTTTCAGGATAATTTGAATTTTAATTTGAAGTTATTATTTCATAGGGATTAAGATTCAAAAGTTACCAAAGTGGTAATAGTTTATTTCACAATCTCATCATTATTGAAGATTTTTTATGTTTATGTACCTCTTAGGGTAATTATTTTATATTTATTTTATAAGCCAAATTAATTTTCCTATCAAATGATTATTTCTTTAAATTACATTTTTTACTTTCAATTTCCTCTCATTATTTACTCATCATACCAAAATACCGTTTTAAGGAAAACTGACCTTATTTATATACTTGTCCAGGAATCATTCCATTCTATGTCCGTATTTTCATTAAAATTTATAATAGTATATTTTTAACATTATAAAATGAATTATTAAATAAATTTATACCCATGTTTGACTTTTAAAAAAATAATTTAAATGTAATTGTATTATATTTTTCATAATGAGTTACTTTTTTACCTTTCTAAAAAAGTGTGAATGGAATGGGTTTTTAACTTATACGACATGAAATAAATACCCACTATCATGAACGCTCTTTGATTTGATTCTAACTTTAAAAACTTACAAGGATATTTTTCAAATAAATTTTTTTCATATTATTTGTGAATTTTTAAGATTTAAAATAAGTTATTTAAAAGTGAACAATGGTATTTTCCTTGAGTAATTTTCCTAAGATATTTTGAAAGTATTTTTATCTCTATAAAGACATGGAATTTCAATGTAATTTTTTTTAAATATATGGAAATTTTACGAGTCCACAAAAATTGATGGCGCATGATTCTGAGGCTCGGAGTACCCGGAATGATTTTCTAAACTTTTTTTCAGGTATGTTCAGTAAACGTGCGAGCGGGTTTTTTGTAAATTTTGAACTAGTGCTCAAAATTGAAATCTGAGGGCACCATTGAACTGATAGCGTTGGTATTCGCTTATGGTGACATTCACCTCGACCGTAGTAGGTCGAGGGAGAAAGATAGTTTTTGGGTTCTTCATGAAAAAATAAAATAAAATAAAAATGTGTAACATTTTATTTTATTTGGAACTCCCATGTGGATTTTGAGAGGTGGGGACCACCAGAACTAAACCTCCCATGTGAGGTTTTGTAGGTGGGGACCACGAGGATTAACCTCCCATGTGGGTTATGGTTGTGGGTACCACTCGAGACTAAAACCCCCCTGAACTCCCCTCTTTATGGGAGAAAAACCTCTCAACTCCCTAATTTAATTATGCCAACTCTCCTTTAATAAATTAAGCTAACTTAATTTGTGCCAACAATTTAAAATTGGACAAACACATTTCATTGGGTCGACACCTCTTTTCTTGGGAGGGTATTTTTGGTTGGTGAAAGAGAAGGGGAAGAACTTGGGAGAAAGCTCTCCAATGAAGAATGCACTCCAGAATTGAAGAATGTGGATGACGTTTGAACCGACTTTGGAAGTGTGACTGTGGAAGCAACGATCGTTGGAACTCTCTTCGCCTTCACTGTTTCCATCTCACGATCTCCGTCAACAATTCTCCAAGGTAGGGGTTGTTATTGAATTCATGAAATTTCTCGATTTAATTCGTCGTTATTAGAAATCATGGAGAACATGGATCAACTAAAACAATTTGATCCACTATTTTTATGAATTATAGAGTTTGACATTCTTGACTCAAGATTTTATAGAGCCATTTACTACCCCTATAACGTGGAGGGTGAAAGCTAAACAAACATGGCCCAACCCCTTCGTCATTTTTCCTTATTGTTGAGATCTTCGCGATTGTGTTAGCAACCGGTGTCGGAGGTTGGAACCAGTGGAACTTGAGAACCGCAATGAAGGTGACGAATGAAGGGAAGATGGTCAAGCTGGCCGCCAGTGAAAGCACATCACCCCACCACCCTGCCGCCTTCGTGCCCTATGACCTTTTCACCCTGCGGCGCTTCGCCGCCGGTGGCCGCTGCCGCCCGCGGACGCCACCTGCCGCCCGCGGATTCCACCTGCGGCCGCCATTGCCTCATGGCCACCACCGCCCCGCGGCCTCGTTGTGCCACCCCGCGGCTTCACCGTGCTGCCCCGTGGCCTCGCCATGCCGCCTCGCGGCCTCGCCACGCCACCTCGTGGCCACCACTCCCCTGCGACCTCACCGCACTGCCCTGTGGCCTCTCCGCACCTCCCTACGGCCTCACGGCCCTCCGTGGTAGTATCCTTGGTGGGTGATCGCAGGATCTGTTTCGGTTTACTTGTACTTTCAATTTATTGTACTTTTTAGTTGGGCTTGTATTTTGGCCCCTTTTACTTAGTGTACTCACTCTATTCACTATTTAGTTTACTTGAGTTCGTATCTTGTCGTGTGCTTGGTTGCATTTGCTTACATGTTATAATGGAAATTCCTTCCCAGTTTTAGTAAAACGCCTTCGGTGTTAGTCGCCATCCCCTATCCTATGGAAGGTGGGATTGGGTTAGTCACGACCTGGGCCCTGGGGGACGGGTCGTAACAAATTGGTATCAAAGGATTCTGTTCTACCATATAACATAGGAATCTGATCTTTAGCGGGTGATCGCAGGAGCTGTTCCAGTTTACTTATACTTTCAGTTTCTTGTACTTTCCAGTTGGGCATGTATTCTGGCCCCTTTTACTTACTATACTCACTCTATTCACTATTCACTTTACTTGAGTTTGTATCTTGTTGTGTGCTTTGTTTCATTTTCTTATAGTTTATAAAGGCAATGCCTTCCCAGTTTTAGGGAAAATGCCTTCGGTGTTAGTCGCCATCCCCTAGCCTATGGAAGGCGGGCTTTGGGTAGTCACGACACGGGCCCCGGGGGACGGGTCGTGACAAATTGGTATCAAAGGAGTCAGTTCTACCATATAACATAATAATATGATCTTTTTTACAGAAATAGTGTTAAGTGTAGTGAGTGTGGTTATCAGTTTAGGTAATCCAGTGTTGGTGCGGCGACTGACGTATCCATACACCAGGACCCTGACTTCTGATTTCTGACTCGGTGCACGAAAACACTGATTGCATGTGTGTTTTCAAGAGTTTTCTTTGTGATCTCTTGAGTCATCTCAACAGGTATAACTTATTTATCATGGTGTACCTATTTCATTTCAAGATTCCTCCATGCAGATAGTCAGCTAGGGTTCCAGATATAGTACGCACTGACAGCCCACCGAGCGACGAGGCCTCGGTGCAAGGCCCTCTTCCAGTAGAGGCACCAGCAGTACCATTACTCGTTGTGCCACCAATTCCACCATCCCCAGCAGTAGAGGGTGCAAACCACTTAAGCGTGTTGCATGAGTTCCAGCGCCAGAGGCCACCCAGCTTCACGGGAGAGACAGACCCACAGGCAGCTGAGGATTGGATGGAGGCCGTAATGAGAATCTTCCGACTGGTAGGGACACAAGATGATCTCATGGTGATCCTTGCCACCATTCTTCTACAGGAAGAAGTAGGTAGATGGTGGAGCTTGATGCTCCAAGCTCACGATGAGATGACGCTTATCTAGGCAGACTTCGAGAGCCTGTTTCGGGTAGAGTTTGTTCCAGCGACTCTTCGCGCAGTGCACATTCAGGAGCTACTTCATCTGCAGCAGGGCAGCATGACTTTAGCTCAGTACTCAGTGAGGTTAACTGACCTCTCACGTTACTTCACAGATATGGTGTAGGACCCATTATTTAGGACCGGACCTTCGAGTAGGGACTTAGGTAGAAGATCAGGGCTTCGATGATCTCACTCAGCATCCCGACGCAGGCGGGAGTTTTAGAGAGATCACTTTTAGTGGAGAGTTTCCTTACTGAACAGTCACCAGCTGCGAGACCCACTACCAGTCATCACGTAGAAAAGTCTTCTTTAGTTGGAAGCAGACAGATGAGACATAGGTCTAAAAAGACCATACCTACAGGTGGATCACTGCAAGAATCAGGGTCGGTTGTGTGAGGCACCTGAGGTAGAGTCAGTCATGCTAGGAGAGGGCAGTGTTACACATGCAGCAGGTAGGGTCACATGGCTCATGACTGTCCGACCCGTTGTATGGATGATCAGCAGACGGTCGAAGGAACACCCAGGCAGAGAAAAAGATTCAACCAAGGAGGTTTGCAGGGAGCAGGAGGATGTGGCAGAAGATCTGGTCGTGCAACTAGCGGTGGGTGACGATTCGAGATGTTACTGCCACCACCACCAAGAGTTCCACCCTGATCGCAGGGAGCAGGTGGACAAGGGAGATCCTAGCTCCAGGCAGCTGACACTAGTAGACAAACCTTTTTTTACATAGCACTTTTTCACATCGGTTTTTGAGAACCAATGTGAAAATATATGAAAATCAATTTTTTTACGTCGGTTATTATATAACCGGCGTAAAAAAACATTTTCGCAGATTTTTCACGTCGGTTATATAATAACTGATGTGAAAAATCAATGTACATCACTTTTCTATGTTGATTATTTAATAACCGACGTGAAAAATCCATTTCCATGAAAATATATTAAAATGTTTTCTTATTTTTCACGTCGGTTATTATAAAACCGACATGAAAAATTGATTTTCATAATTTTTTCACATCAGTTATTTAATAACCGATGTTAAAAGGTATTTTTCATGTTTGTTATTTAATAAAAGACATGAAAAAAGTTTACAAAAATGTATTTCATTTCCCAGGATTTAATTTGACAAGTCATGGAGCTCAAACCAAGTTACGGATTAAAAGTTATGGCCTTCCGAAGTTGGCATTCCCTAAGACATCGTTTAGAGATGATCAACTTCTGAAGGCTATAACTTTTAATCCGTAACTCTGTTTGAGCTCCATGACCTGTCAAATTAAATCTTAAGAAATGAACTACATTTTTATAAACTTTTTTCACGTCATTTATTAAATAACTGACATTAAAAATATCTTTTAACATCGGTTATTAAATAACCAACGTGAAAAAGTCATGAAAATTTTTCACGTCGGTTTTATAATAACCGACGTGAAAAAGTGATGAAGATTGATTTTTCACGTTGGTTTTATAATAACCGATGTGAAAAATAAGAGAAAATTTTAATATCTTTTCACAACAGTTATCATAAAACCGACGTGAAAGATAATTTTAATATCCTGCGAACGCGAAATTTCAATTTTTTTACATCGCGGCATCCAAATTTTGAATTGCCGCCTAAAATTTTTAATACCGCATTTTCTATTAGCATATCAATTATATGTTTCCATTATAAAAATATCATAATTTAATGATCATATATTTCAACAATTATTGTTCCGCCAAATCGGCTCTTTTGGTCATCAACGTAAATCAATTATTTCTTCTTTCTGCGATCTCATCAAGGTATGTTTAATAATATATCCACAATTTAGGGTTTTTATGATTTGTTTTCTTAATTGATATACCATTTTACAATCATTTCATTCAACCATAATCATTCCACTAAATCAACTTGTTTGATCTTCCACTTGAATCAACAATTTCTTATTTCCGTGACCTCGCCATGGTATTTGTAATTATTTTCCCATGATTTATATTTTCTATGAGTAATTTTCTTAATTGATATACCATTTAACGATTATTAATTTATTATAACGATGGATGATTCTTTATATCATGGTAAAACTATGAATCCCCCTACATATTGAAAATTTCTTTCGAAGATGAAGCTACAGTTGGCTCATTCAATCTTTCCTCGAAAAAAATATCAAACTTCTATTGGTCATAACTTTTGATCCGTAGCTCCGTTTCATCTCTATGACCTGTTAAATGAAAGCTTAGGAAATTTTCTACAAGATGGTAAACATTTTTTACGTCAGTTATTTAATAACCGATGTTAAAAATAACTTTTAACGTTGGTTATTAATTAACCGACGTAAAAAATGGGGTTTTAATGACGGTTTTTTCAAAAACCGACGTAAAAAAAGGCTTCATAACACCATTTCCAGAACGTATTTCTTTCCGATTTTTTAAAAACCGACATTAAAAACCATAAAACCCCATTTTTTACGTCGGTTATTAAATAACAGACGTAAAAAATCATATTTTTAACGTTTCTCGCAATAACGTCGCCTAAAAACCGACGTTAAAAAGAAAAAAAAAACGACATAAAAAAAGGTTTTTGTACTAGTGTGAGGCCTACGATCATGATGCTTTGGATATGAAACGAGGTACAACCTGTATCTACTCTACCTTAGCTTTGGTACTTAGAGACACAGGTTCCAGTCATTCTTTTTTTTCCATTGCCCTCATTCAGAGCTCGGAGATTCCGATGGAGCTGTTGGCTCAATCCTTATGGCTAGAGACTCCTACAGGAGCAGATTCAATGATTATGCACTGGTTCTGGTAGTGTGAGCTTACTCTAGGAGGCAAGAGCTTCGGCTGGGATCTCCTAGTGGCAGCGTCGAGGCCTTACAATTCCATCTTGAGTATGGACTGGTTATCTACAGTACATGTTCAGATTGACTGTATTAGGCGCAAAGTGCGGTGTGTCCGTATGGATGGGACTAAGTTTACCTTCACCGGTGAGAAGGGAGACTTTGCAGCACAGGATGGACTTAGCCGGAGGAGAGTGCATCCTATCACTCATCAGTTGGCTAGCCTTAACCTCAGAGCAATTGATGTGGAGAGTACGAGTTATCCTGTAGTGGTGTACCAGTACGCGGATGTATTCCCTGATGATGTTTTAGGTCTAGCTCCTCACATAGAGGTGGACTTTTACATTGAATTCTACCCCAATATGGAACTGATATCTACACCAGCATATCGGATGGCTCCTGAGGAGCTTCATGATCTGTGGGTACAGCTACAGGACTTACATGGGAAAGGGTTCATTCAGCCCAATGTTTCTCTTTGTGAAGCCCTGATTTTGTTCACCAAGAAGGCAGATGGGATCTTGATACTTTGTGTTGACTATCAGCGCCTGGACTAGGTGACCGTGAAGAAAAAGTACCCACTTACGAGGATTGAATACCTCTTTGATCAGTTGATGGGAGCACAGTGGTTCTCAAAGATAGACCTCATATTAGGCTATCACCAGATCATAGTACGAGATGAGGAATTGTAGAAGACAACTTTCAGATGTCAGTATGGCCATTATGAGTTATTGGTTATGCCATTTGGTGTAACCAACTCTCTAATAGTGTTCATGGGACTCATGAATAGGATGTTTCAGCCATACCTTGATCGCTTTGTAGTAGTCATCATCGACGACATTCTGATCTACTTGGCTACTGATAAGAAGCATGCCTATCATTTGCAGGTAGTACTAGACACACTTTGAGAGCACCGACTTTATGGTAAGCTCTCAAAGTGCCAGTTTTGGATCCAAGAGGTTCACTTTCTAGAACATGTCATATCAGAGGCTAGAGCTGCAGTGGTTCCAGCGAAGATTGAGGTAGTACTTTCTTGGGATCCACCCAGTAGTGTGACGGAGATACAGAGTTTCCTGGGTTTGGCCAGATACTATCGGAGATTTGTGCTAGATTTATCTAGAGTTTTAGCACCTCTATTAGTGTTAAAAAAGAAGGGGCAACCCTTCATGTGGTCGGAGAGATGCCAGCAGAGTTTTTAGGAGCTGAGGCAGAGGTTGACTAGTGCCCCCATCTTGAGTATTCCAAAGGAGGACGTAGGGTATGTAGTCTACTTCGATGCATCAGGGACCAGGCTCAGATGTGTCCTGATGTAGGAGCAAGTAGTGATCGCATATGGTTATCGACAGCTGAGACAACATAATCAGAACTACACTACCCATGACCTGGAGTTAGCATCAGTGGTCTCTGCCTTGAAGATGTGGAGACATTACATGATGGGTGTTCATTTTATAGTGTACTATGATCACAAGAGTCTCAGGTATATCTTCTCTCAGAAGGACCTGAACCTGAGACAAAGACTTTGGCTTGAGTTCCTCTAAGACTATGACTTCGAGATATTCTATACTATTGGGAAGGGGAACATTGTAGCAGATGCACTCAGTCAGAGATCTGGTATACAGCTGCTAGGTGAGGCAACAGAGCAGTTGGCCGCTTTGTAGATATCCTTCCTGGAACATGATGGAGAATCTTTCCTTCAGAGTTTGTCTCTCGGTGCCTCACTTGTCAGTAAGTGAAGGCAGAGCATTAGGTACCAGCAGGATTGGTTCATCCTTTATAGGTACCAGAGTGGAAGTGGGATGGGATATCCATGAACTTCGTGATAGTACTTCCACATACATCTAGGGGTCATGATTCGATTTGGGTGATTGTCGACCGACTCAAAAAGTCGTCTCACTTCCTACCGATTAGAGAGTAGGGTTCGGTAGAGAACTTGGGATGCCTCTATGTGTAGGATATTGTGTAGCTACATGGACTACCCTATAATATTGTCTCTGATCATGATGCACATTTTACTTCTTGGCTATGGAAGGGGTTTTAGGAGGCTTTCAAGATGCATCTTTGTTTGATCACTACCTTCCATCCTCAGACTGATGGCCAGACTCAGCAGACCATTCAGACCCTTGAGGACATGTTTCATGCTTTCATCCTCTACTTAAGTCACATATAAGAGGATAACTTGCCTTTGGTGGAGTTTTCATACAACAACAGCTATCAGACCACCATTGGGATGTCACCTTTTGAGGCGTTGTACGGGTGGCCTTACAGATCACCTTTGTGCCGGACTGACCCAGGGAAGTCAGCACTCGTGGGACTAGAGATGGTATGGGCTGCCACAGAGAAGTGTCAGATCATCTAGGATCGGATAAAAACTGCACATATCAGGTAGAAGTCATATACTGACAGGAGATGGAGACCTCTGGAGTTCGAGGATGGCGACCACGTCTTTCTACGGGTCTCACATCGACGAGGTTTGTAGAGATTTGGCTGAGGTATCAAGTTATCTCCAAGGTTCATTGGACCCTTTCATGTCCTCAGTAGAGTTGGTGAGGTGGTTTAATGCTTAACTCCTCCACCTCAGTTGCACTGGGTGCACAGCGTCTTCCATGTATCCCAACTGAGGAGATACGTGCATGACCCTTCTCACATCATCGACCACGGCGAGCTGGACGTCGACAATGGGGAAAATTTTACGGAGGTTCCAATAGAGATTGAGGATCGAAAATACCAAGTCCTTCATGGGCGGTCTATACCTATGGTGCGCGTTCTCTGGAAGCATGGGAACCTCCAGGAGAGCACGTGGGAGTGGGAGGCTCATATTCGTGCTCAGTACCCCCACTTGTTTTCCTAGTTTTGTGATGTGTCTTTCAGGGAAGCAAAGACCTAATGTTGGGAGAATGTAAAGACCTGGAATTTACATTTATTTTTTTAAATATATAATAATTTTATGAGTCCATGAAAATTGATCGCGTGTGATTCTGAGGCCCAGAGTGCCCGAAATGATTTTCTGAACTTTTTTCAGGTACGTTCAGTAAACGTGGGAGTGGGTTTTTTGTAACTTTTGAACCGGTGCTCAAAATTGAAATCTGATGGCACCATTGAACTCGTAGTGCTGATATTCTCTTAAGGTGACCTTCACCTCGACTGTAGTAGGTCGATGGTGAAAGATAGTTTTTGGTTTTTTTGTGAAAGAATAAAATAAAATAAAATTATGTAACATTTAATTTTATTTGGAACTCCCATGTGGATGTTGAGAGGTGGGTACCACCAGAACTAAACCTTCTATATGAGTTTATGGAGGTGGGGACCACCAAGATTAACCTCCCATGTGGGTTATGGTGGGGGGGGGGGGGAAACCAGAAGCTAAAAGCCCCATTGAACTCCCCTCTTTATGGGAGAAAAATCTCTAAACTCCATACTTTAATTATGCCAACTCTCCTTTAATTAATTAATCTAACTTAATTTGTGCCAACAATTTAAAATTGGACAAACATATTTCATTGGGTTGGAACCTCTTTTCTTGGGAGGGGATTTTTTGGTTGGAAAAAGAGAAGGGGGAGAACTTGGGAGAAATCTCTCCAACGAAGAACGCACTCTGGAATTGAATAACGTGGACGACGTTCGAACCGACTTCAGAAGCGTGACCTTGGAAGCAACGATCGTTGGCACTCTCTTCACCTTCACCATTTCCATATCATGATCTCTGTCAATAATTCTACAAGGTAGGGGTTGTTATTGAATTCATGAAATTTCTCTATTTAATTCCTTATTCTTGGAAAGCATGGAAAACCCGGATCAACCAAAATGAGTTGATCCATGATTCATATAAATTATAGAGTTTTATGTTCTTAACTCAATATTTTGTAGATAAGTTTGCTACCGCTCTAACGCAAAGGGTGCGGGCCAAACAAACATGGCTCGACCCCTCCAGAGTTCTTCCTTATTGTTGAGATCCTCGTGATGGTGTTGGCGACCGGTGCCAGCAGTTGGCACCGGTGGAACTTGAGAACCGCGATGAAGGCGACGAACGAAGGGCAGCCGGTCAAGCTAACCACTGACGAAAGCACGACGCCCCGCCACCCCACAGCCTCTGCACCTCGCGGTGCTCCACCGCTCGCGGCCATTACCACCCTATGGCCTCGCCGCACCGCCCCGCGGACGCCGCTGCCCCGCGGCCTCGTCGCGCTGCCCTGCGGACATCGCCACCCCGTGGCCTCGCCACACCACCCTGTGGCCTCGCCACGCCACCCCGCGACCTCTTCGCACCGCCCCGTGGCCACTGCCGTCCTGCGGCCTTGCCGCGTCACCCCGCGGCCACCGCCGCCCCGCAGCCTCGTCACGCCACCCCATGGCCTCGTGGCTCTCCGCAGTCCTTCGAGTCCCTATGTGGCCCTCCATGTCCTGGCGGCCTCACCGCACAGGGCTTGGTCGGTTCGACTAGGTCAGACCGGACCCAGACCCACTTCGACCCATTACACTCTTTTGGCCATAATTTTGGCACCAGACGTCCATTTGATGAACCGTCTGTGGCACCAAAAACCTTGGAGTGAGATGGTCAATTTGAGTATCCTATTGGAGATTTGAATACAGTTGGAGTATGGTCAGGTTGGATCGATCATGAATCCAACCGGGCCCTCGGGACTAAAAGGCTAATAACTCATAGACCGGGCGTCCGATTAACGTACCGTCTGTTGTGTTGAGACCCCTATGACGTGGCAGTCCTTTGAGATACTTCTTCCTGGGACTTCATGGCAGTTAGAGTATTGACCAGTGTCTGGAGCAGAGGACCCTCCCAGAGATGAGCGAGCTTAGCGCGGAACCCAGTAGGTGGCTGTGACTTAAATAAGAGATACTTCGTGGGTCGGAGATTGAGGGTTCCACATGGAACCACTCTAGGATTCCATGTGGGACTACCCGAGCGATCCTGTGTGGGTCATCACCTAGAAATTATATATAGGTCAGCACCTAGTGATCCTGTGTGGGTCATCACCTAGCGATCCTGTGTGGGTCAGCACCGAGCGATCATGTGTGGGTCAGCACCGAGCGATCCTGTGTGGGTCAACACCTAGAAATACTATATGGGTCTGATGATGATTAGAAATCCTTCGTGGGTCTGACTATTAAAATTGTATGATGATTCAGTAGTTACATATAATCATCTCTACTACTGTACCTAAGTTATACCTGGTGTGAGCTGAGTCTGTACCTTGTGGTATTTTCCTTTGTGGTAATACCTTGGTGGTATTCTTCTATCTAGCGTACCTATGCGGTACTTTCCTTTGTGGTATTCCTTCCTTTGTGGAATAGTTAAGATTTGGGATTTGAGTTGGTCTCTGTGTTTTCCTCATGATTGAGATGGGTATACTTGATAACTTAGGTATATGTATGGGCATATAACTAAGTATGGTTATCAGTTGATTTCATGATTTGTGGATTATCATTTGTGGATTTTGTGAGACCTTGAGGGTCTCGGAGTCCCTATGGAGTATCGTTATACTCACCCCTACACAGGCTATACCTTCACCTCGTTGTGTTTGGTGCAGACGACGGACAGTACTAACTGAGGATGAGAGTACCAGGACTAGAGGTAGCTCGGAGATGGACCTTAGATGTGGCGTACCATAGAGATGATCATTCAAGAGTTGTACCTACCCTTCAGGTAGGACCTTGGCGGGTGATCACAGGTGTCATTCCGATTTACTTGTACTTTCAGTTTCTTTTACTTTCTAGTTAGGCATGTATTCTAGCCCCTTTTACTTACTGTACTCACTCTGTTCACTATTCAGTTTACTTGAGTTCGTATCTTGTTGTATGCTTGGTTGCATTTGCTTATAGGTTATAAATGCAATGCCTTCCTAGTTTTAGGGAATACGCCTTCGGTGCTAGTCACTGGCCCGTAGCCTATGGAAGGCGGGCTTGGGGTAGCCATGGCACGGGCCCTGGGGGACGGTTCGTGACAAACTCGATCACATCCAATGTTAAATATTATACTTTAATGAGGTTATATAGTTATGATACCATCAAAAATTATTCTCTAAATGGTTTATGATCATCACAACTATAAAACTATCCTATAACAACGCTGTCATTTATTAGTGCTAAAAAAATTCACTAATAAAGGTCATCTTTATCAGCGCTAAAATAAGTGATGATAAAGGAATCCCTTTATCAATGCTTTTTTTAGTGCTGATAAAATTTAACCTTTATCATCATTTTATTTTAGTTCTAAGAAAGGAAACCTATATCGGTGCTTCATTTTTAGCACTGATAAAAGGTGTCCTTTATCAGCATATTTGTATTGCTGATAATAGTTTCCCTTCATCAGTTCTTTTTTAGTGCCGTTAAAGGTCCAAAATAAAATGAAAAATTCAACAAATAAAAATAAAATGAGAAAATTAAGAAAAATATAAAACATCTTATTAATTAAATAATTATTGATAAAAATCAATAAATTTAATATACATATATATATATTATAAATATTAATAAATATAATATATTAAATATTGATATATAAAATGAATAAGTATAATATATATAAAATGTTAACTAAAAACATATTAATGTCTTATTCATTTTTAATGTTGTTTGATTTTTCAATTTAACCTATATTAACTATTTTGTGTTTCATTTAGTTCACACACACACACACACACACACACATATATATGTTAATGTAGTTTTCTACCTAAACACACACAAAAATATATCTATGTAATATATAGAAGCATATACACCTAATATTTATGTAATTTATTCTAATTTTATTATAGTTTATAATTTCATTATAACATGATGCATTTAATATATATTATGTTTTTAATTGGTCAATTTTTTTTAAATACTACAGTTAGGGTATTCATTTTTAATGTTTTTTATTTTTTATTTTAGTTTTGAATTTGATAATTTTGTATTATTCATTTATATATATTCATTTATATATATTCATTTATATATATTCATTTATTATGTTTTAAAAATTTCAATATGTATTAATCTACTTCAATATATATATATATCCATATATTTTAATAACTTATATTTAATTAATAAAACTTATCTATTTTTTCAACATGTTTGAAGTGAACTCATTTTGAATTATTCAATTTCACTCATTTTTAAAATGCATATATTTAAGATTATATTTCCATTAATAATGTTAAAAATATATCTGTAAATAAATATTTTGAAATAAATAATAAATGTATATTTATTCTATTAATAATTATTATAAATAAATAATTATTATTTTTAAATATGTAGTTATATATTTATAAATAAATAATTACATATATTTAAATATGTATAAAATTATAATAAAATTATTAAATAGTTATAATTACAAAACTTTTAAAAGTGATTTTATAGCGCTGTTAAATGATATATTTATCAACACTAAAACTTTATCACTGATAAATTTTGAGATTTATCAGTGCTAAAAAAGTGCTGATAAAAGGGATCTTTGATAGTTCTTTTTTGAAAGTGTTGTTAAAAGTTTCCCCAATCTATTTAAAAAACCCTAACCACGACTTAGTCACCAACGATTCTCAAGCTCTCACAGAACTCCTATGATGTCGGCATGACTCCTCTATTTTCTCTCAGATTAATCAAGGATATAATCCAATGTTTGTTATTTTCTACACTTCCTCTATCGTTGTTTAATGTTTCGGGTTCTGTTTTTTTCATTTTTGTACTTTTCTTAAACATAATGAACCCTACATCTCTTCTCATCACTACTGAAATATAACAAGTGTGGTTCAATTTCATCATTTTTCTCCTTTCATATTTATTTGATTGTCCATCCCATTTTTCCCTAGAGACACACATATATGGTGTACTCTCCTCTCGACATTATCAAGGAGAACTCTCATCCCCCTTAGTTTTCTCTTCATTTGAATAAAATAGGGTTATGAAATCTAGGTATTTTCACAAATTATATTTATCTCATATACTAGATTGTAGATTCTAAAGGCTTAATTATGAGGGCTTTTAAAGATTAGGGGATATAAATTTGTGTCCTTCATTTATGGGTGATGAACATATAGGGACCAATGAAAGTGTAAAAATCATTAAAACATGTTTTTTAGATTTTGGTTATTTATATAAATTGTTAAACCATGAAATGGGTTATATATATTTTTGATTTTGATGAATAATTTTTTATTGAATTCAAAAAAATATTTAATTAATTACTCACATTCCAAAAAACATTTTAGTGATGCATGTTGTGAGAATTTTATTTTTTAATTAATTCAAGATTGTTATTAAACTTTAACCATAGGTTACAAAGAGTGATGGGGAATTTCTTTGGTGAGAAAAGTATGCCCATTTTTTTTAAATTTCCTAGATTGGATAGAGTTGAGAAATCATTATGTAAATGCACTTAAAAATACACAACAACATAAAAAGTGCGTATTTCCCAAAAGTAAGTGATTTATACATGGTTGGATAGTTGACCAAGAAAACAATTTTTTGTGATTTATTAATAAATTTACTAATCAAAATATAGATATAATTAATTTATAGGATAAAAAAATAATTTGAAAAACCATCTAACATGGTGAATAATCAAATAGAGAACAAATATTGATTTAAATATACTTATGATGGTTTGGATATTTATGTTCTATAAGTCATGATAATTTTTTATCCATGTCCAAAATGAAAAAATAGAGATACGATCCCCCTACTATAATTAACCCTTTGTTGCTTTCTATATCCAAAACTATATTCTTCTTTGATCACTGTTTATCACTAGGTTAAGGCCCTAGCACTCCTGTGGTGATCGAGGGTCCTCAAGAATATTTCTATGATTAAAGGCTAGTGTGATCTCCTCAAATTCTAGAATCCTTTTTTTTCTTCAGTGTTATAAATAAAACATATTCCATTGAATCTTAAAGATGGATTCCATTGATACTATATTACAAGTATCCCATAGTTGTTTTTTATTTGTTTCCATTCACATTTATCCTTGAGATAAATCTGCCCTTTTAGGTTTTTTATCTCTCAAATGATCATAAGATTATACCATAAAAATCATAAGTGGTATCAAAGACATGTTCTTAAAGGACACAATGTATTAATCGATTAGTTTTTTAAATAAATAAATGGAATACTATATTATTTTAGTATCATATATTATGATATGATGGGTTTCTTTGTTCATCCATAGAATATGGCTATTATATATCAATTGAGGAGACTTTTTGAGTAATTCCATTAATGTAGGTTCCTAGGACTCTTTAATCCCTAGATACTTGATTGTATTTCATCTCTTGAAGATGGATTGAAATCCCTATTTCAAAGTATCCTTCCACCACCATCAATAGATGAAAGGAAATCAAGCATCTGAGGACGGATTAAATAAAGGTAGTGAAGGTTAGTTGTACTGTAATATTTAAGTATTATATCTATGTTAATGATTTTATGTATGATACATGAAATTGTGTAATTTTATGCATGGAGTGTATTGAATTGTTGTTATTCATTACAAATTAAATGTTTGAATACTCATGTATATAATTGCTTCTAAACATGATGATATTTCCAATCCTGAGTAATAATATACTATTGATGATGAAACTACAGAATTATTAGGGGATCCACAACATTTTGATGAAAAAAATGAAAAAACAACAATGATGAGCCATCACATTTTTAAATAAAATTATCAAGGGTAGAAGTCAGGGTATAAAATTTGAGGTTGGTTGGAATCAACGTGACCAACCTATTGACCCTAACAAGTCAATATTTTTTATTTATATTGGGGTCACAACGAGGATGAATGTGCTGATTGATATTGATTTATGGTTCCTCACCCAACCTGTAATGAAGGAAATCCTTTATAAAGATATAACTTTAATTTTACAATATACATTCTCTATTTTATTAAAAAATTATATAATGAAATGTTGATTTTCTTTTCATTATTCCTTGAAGTTTTCGTTTATTTTAGAATATTTCTATAAGAAATTTTTCCTAATGACTGCTGGAAAATCCCATAGAGCCTTCTGGACTCTTCTGATGAAGTTAAATCTTAAGGATTATGAGGGGAAAATAAAGACCCACCCCTCACTTTGTTATACACACATTATAAAGCAAGAAACATGGATTTATTTCAAAAATCATTGCAATGAAAAAATATTTTAGGAGAATTGTGTTTGATAATATATTATTTAAAATTATTTATTTTATCCAACTTGATTTGAAAATTTTAATTTATGAAACAAAAAAATTGTGTTAAAAATAAAGAACGTGCATCAAAACCAGCATACCCCTATCATAAAGGAAGGATGGGGTATGCTTCATCAGATAAGAAATTGGTATGTATTTTAAGTCCACGATAAATGTCTAATTATGTAATATAAAACAACATATATTCCTTCTTTTATATTCAAATTGATGAATCAAAATCTAAATCCACTTCCATCCCACAACATGTGTTATGGAAGGAGGCTTGTGTCAATAAAGATGGTATATTAGTTGATGAAAACAAGAAACCAGTATGGGAAGCATGTGTAAGTATGAAATAATTTTAATTCATTATGATTTATAACAAAATTACATAAAATAAATATGTTCATATTTTTTATATGGTTTAGACATAAGAATTGTCAACGACCATACTAGAAGAAAAGAGGCTTTCATTAGCTTTGAAGTTTAATGAACAATATGGTCACGTTAGAGGATTAGGTTTTGGAGTCTCTCCTCAAACATATTTCTAGATGATAAAACCACATGAAGATTCATATAATCTTATGAGATGAGTAAAAATACAAATAGAATCAATACAAGATATTATTTTGTGTTATGGTTTGGCAGACCAATGTATAAGAAAAGATCAAAGAAAATCGGCGGTGGGGAAAAGATCTTCTATGATACAAATGACACCACTAGCTTTGAAGCTATTTATTACCCCTAAACCGTACCTAGGGTTATAAATTTTTTCACTACTCTTTCTTCTAAATGTTAAACAAACAACTTATGATGACTTTATTTAACTAAAATTCTACAGGGTGTAATTATATGTGATTTTTTTCTATCAACACCCATGTACCACTGTGTTGTGAGGGAAACAATGCATAGTATACCGGGATATCAGCTACACAATCAACCCCTCCTAAAATATCACATGAGAGTGGGGATTGAGGTAGATTATGAGTCAACTGCGGAGTTTCCTATTCCACTTGATGATCCAGATATTACAAGGGTCAAATATGCTATTGGAGGTTTTATAACATGGTCATCTAATCTTATAAAGATACATGGGGTATGTATTTAACAAATTTTTTAATATGAAAAACATGTAAAAGTTTATGATAAAATGTATAAAATGTGGTATGATATTACAGATGGATAAAGTAGTGGAGAAATGAAAGGTCAAATCAAGAAAATCTAGTGAATCAACCAAGAAAACAAAACAAACTTCTAAGAGTACCTTCTCTCCACCAATTCCAAAGAAACAATTATTAACATTACAACTTCATGTAGAGACCACATTTAAAGATAAAGATATATATTACATTCACTATGAAGAATAAATATTTGGAGCTTCCATTTCTTATGGAATTGGTCTCGAGTCTCTAAATGAAATTTTCAAGCATGAAGGTTTTGGCATCTCAATTATGAATACATACATAAGTTACATTTTCATAATATGTCTATCCAAATAGTGAGATAAATATGTTTATTAAAGTTAATAACTATTCATATTTTGTACATGCGTTTATATTAAAACTATATAAATGGATGATCATTTGAAGCAAAATTTGGATTAATTAATCATAGTATCATTTCTATAATAAAAATTACTTCAGAAAACAATTAAATAAATAATAAAAAATGACAAGTTACTCGAAGCGTTTAATAAGAAAGCATCAAATGACAGACTCTTTGTGATGCCTACAATGAAAGGGTAAAACTCTAAAATCTAATCACATAAAATAAATTTTTAATTTTTTCATTACTTAATTGTTTTTGTTTATTTAGGAATCACTGGATGTGGATATTTGTCAACATAAACACCCTAAATATTTATTTGTTGGATTCAAGGCATGGATTTCCAACCAACCGACCCCAAATGTTGTGTATTGTGAATATATAATACACTATAATGAAAATCTTATAGATAAACATTGAATTATATAGTCAATCTGTGTTTTAATTATAATTTTGTTATGATAGGGTGGTCACTCAATACATGCAAAATCATTTCATAAGGTCAGTTTCAGACCAGATAAATATTGTGGATTACTACAAATGGAAACAAATTATGGTATATATATATATAAATTTTACTATCAAAACAATTTACTTATTTTGGTCAATTTTTGTACAGTGTATCAAACAAGATAATGCAATTGATTATGGATATTATGTTTTCAAATTTATGATAAAAATCATACAGCATGAAAAGACCAGAATCCCTCAATAGGTAATTTCTGAATTTAATTACAATTTAATTAAATATATTTCATAATAATTTATTTTTTCATATTTTCTCAATACTATCAAGATTTCCAATAAAATAGTTAATCAAAATAAGTAATAAATTTGTTTATAGATGAGTGGGAAACATATTCTTTGTCAGAATATATGATAACAAAAAATCTAGGTGATTACATGCTATATTTTTAATCTAGTATCAGTTATGACCTTCAAAAGATATCTTGGGTGTGAAGAATCAGTGCATAATGCTTATGTATTATTTTTTATCTCTTTCTCAAGGATAAGATTAATTAGGGAAATCAATTTTTTTAGAAGTGCTAACCTACAAAAAACAATATTATTGAAAAAAAATGGAGACAGTGTTGCAGGTGGAGGATAAGGTAGAGGTGGAGGCGGAGGTGAAGGTGGAGGTATAGTCGGAGTCAGAGACTGGTGTGGAGGAGGATGAAGAGGCGAAGACCGAAGTAGAGACCGAGGCAGAGGACGATAATAAGTGATGACATTAAAACAATAAAATTTTTGGGAAATGAAGTATAATAAGAATTATACCATGATTGTGTTTGAGAACAATTTTTTAAAAGTGTGCACAACACTTATCACTTATGATAAGATCCATTGTGTGTCTTTCTCGTTTAAAATGACATTTTAGTAAAAAAACAAGGCATACTCAAAACCGAGAAAACACATTCAGATTGTTTTGATTCTTTAGTAAAATGATCTATACATCATTTGTGACATGTAGGGATAATTTTAACCTCAATATGATGCACATTATAACTGGTATGACTTAAAGGACATATTTTTTATTTAAAAGTGACATTAATTTCAGTGAAAAAAAACTCACATACTCAAAACTAAGAAAATGAATTTGGATTGTTTTTTTTACTTTAGGAAAATGATCTGTAGGTCATTTTTTATGTGAAAGGATCAGTTGAACCTCAATATGATGCTCGGTGTGACTGGTATGACTCCAAGTGCATCTTTGTATTCAAAACTAATATTAATTTTAATCAAAAAAACAATTTAAATATTCAAAACTATGAAAAAACATTTTTATTGTTTTAATACTTTAGGAAAATGATCCATGAGTCATTTGGGATGTGTAACATTTATCTTCTCCTCAATTCTATGAACAAAGTGACTCCAAGTGTATCTTTTTTATTCAAAAGTTACATTAATTTTAGTAAAAAAACAACTGACATGCTCAAAATTGATCAAACACATTCGGATTGTTTTGGTACTTTAGGACAACAATATATATGTAATATTTAACATGTAGGGATCATCTACACCTCTAACTAACCCATGGTGTGACCATTATGACTCCAAGTGCATATTTTTTATTTAAAAGTGACATTAATGTTAATAAAAAAACAACTGACATACTATTAAATGAGAAAAAACATTCTGATTGTTTTGATAGGTTAGGGAAAAATCCATGAGCCATTTGGTATGTGTAGCATTAATCTGCACCTTAATCAAATGCATGGTGTGACCGGTATGACTCCAAGTGTGTCTTTTTTATTCTAAACTGACATTAATTTTAATAAAAAACAACTAACATACACTATTATAGAGTTTTCTTTTTCTTGTATTTGTGCTAGAAATTTTATTTCATTTAAATTAAGTATTTTTATCTTATTTGGGTAATTTTTATTGTTGTTTCTACTGATGTGGTGTGTTGTTGAAGCACACTACAGCTATTTTTGGTGATACTGTGTGATACAACATCACACTCTAGTTTTCACCATTATCAACACTACTAAATGTACAAATAAATATGTCCTTTATTGGCACTTATACAGGTACTAATAAAGTCTCTCTATATCAATTCATTAAAAAGCACTGAGAAATCATACTTTTATCAGTGAAAATAAAAGCTTTGATAAATCATACTTTTATCAGCGCAAATAAATGTGCTGATAGAAGACTCCATTTATCATCGCTTTTAAAAGCACCGATAAAGGTACTATTTATCAGTGTTAAATAAATGCATTGATAAATGGGGTCTTTTATCAACGATTTTATTTACACTAATAAATTTAACCTTAATCAATGCTTTTTTAGAACTGATAAAAGTGATGTAATTTTAAACGTGCTAAGGTTATCAGTGATTTTCTAGCATTGATAAAGGCCAATTCTAGCACTATTAAAAGCATGTTTTATAGTAGAGAATCTTATATGAGGAAAGTATTGATATTCTAAATGCTAGTTCTTCCAAAATGGATAGTTATTTATTTTTAAAGCGTGTTGAATAAGTTGTTTTGATTATTCATATAATTAATTCATTTGAATTATTAAGTTATAAGTGGGTCCTAAAATTATATAGACCCTTGATGCATTGATAGGTCTCATGAGACAACCAATATTGTGTATTTGGTTGAGTCCTTATCCATTTTTGTAATATGTATTTTCACAAGGCCTCGATGGTGTGTTTTAAATGTCCAACATTATTAATTCAATAATTAAAAAATAAATTATTTATGTTCATATGATTATTTAAATTGTTATGATATCCATGGATATGATTCTAGATCAGGTGATTATTTATATGGAATTATTTTATCATTATTTATTCTTTCCATATTATTCAAGCCTTATAGGCTTCCACTATATTCATACCCTTACTGAGGGCCTGAGATCACCCCTTTCTTATGTTTCCTTTCCCTAGGGAGCCAAGAAGTGTATTACGATTGATATAAAGGGATGTGATAAAGAGAATAATGGTGTTCTAAAAGAAAATTTCATATTGTATTTTATATTTTCTATTATATTGTGGGATTCAATTATGCATATATAATTCCAAGACAATAAAAATATTTTGTTCTTTGGGATGGAATCCATTGTATATAGTGACACTATAAAAATTATCCATTAACTCTTGCCTACTAGGGTCAGGGTCTTTATAGTTGGTGTCAAAGGAAGGTCTATTATTAACCTTGGGAAATAATTTAGAAAAATTTATATTAGGGAAAATAGGCCTATGTCTGACATTGATGATAATTATAAGTATAGGATAATATCTTAATGTTTTGGTAAGGTAGATATTATATGGGTTTTCTTGAAAAAAACCATATATAGATACTTCGAGTGGATGTGGTTTTGGAATAGATACATCTAGGGGTAATAACCCCAATAAGTTTTCATTTGAGTATATCTTGGCCATCATTCTACTGCACGATGAGTATTCCCTTACTATGCACTTGATTTGAAACTCCCGGGAGATATTCTTGGGTTGATTCAAATATTCATTAAAAACAATTAATAATGATTTGAAAACATTTTTTTATTTGGGAACATTCCTAAAGAATCCATGTTTATGATTCCATGATTATCTATTCCTAATTTTTTCAATTTATATTATGTTTTTCACTAGATTTGAAATTATACATTATGATTCATAATGTTAAGATCTAATCAGGGGTATTCCATTTTATTGAATTGGTTCCTATTGAAAGAATGGAAACCATATTAATGAATGTAATAAATTTAGTTATTTCCCTCAGGGTTATGATAATGAATCTAGAGATGGAGATAAAGTTGGAGCTGGAAGATTTATAAATATTTTAGGGAATCTAAATCTGGTTATGACCAATAAATTTTCCCATATATAGTATTGTGATGATCTAGAAAATGGTGTAACAATGTTAGACCACTTTATGCATCAGAAACCTCCATAATTCAAAGGGACTACAAATCCATTTGTATATAGTAAAAGGATAAGTTCCTTAGAGAATATAAATTTCAATTTGAGAAGTAATTAAAGGGTGAAGTTTGTCAAGGATGTTTATCATCTCTCAGGGGATGGAGATCAATAATGTTCATTGATTCAAATCACTAAGTATTCGGGAAAAATATAAATCATGGAATGTAATGGTTTTAAGGAAATGTTTAATGAAAAATATTTTCCTCCTAAACAACTGGAGGATATGGGGTGACAATTCTTGAGTCTGTGATGAATGGAAGAGAACAATTTTTCTAATTATGAAACTAACAATATATGTTTATTGGGGCATACTGCAGACTAAATATGTAATCTAAAGATCAATATTTATTTTTTCATTAATGGGATCAATCTAGACCTTCAATGGGTACTAGTTTCCCAAACATTTACATTATATCAGTATCTTGTATCACATGTTATCGATAAATGGAAATAATTATTCAATTCCTAAGGATTTGAAGTAATGTAAGAGAATAGGAGGATGGTAGTACAAAATGTGGATAAGGGGATGAATAAAAAGGGTAATTTTCTAACATGTGATACCTATAGAATGAAATACCATGCTAAATGAATAACATGAAATGTAGTCAACTTCAAGTGGGGGGAAAGGCCATCATGATCATGAATGTAAGGGTAATACAGAAACCATTAAGTAATGTGACTTAACAATAAGGATATGAGGTACTATTACAACAAATTTCCCAATTATCAAGGGAACTTACCACAAAATAATCCAATGGTAGAAGGTAAAGCATATGAAATTAATACATACAATACAGAAGTTCCTAAAGATGTGGTGAACAATATACTAATCATCCAGTCCATGATTAATTTTCTTTAATTTGATTCTAGTTCTACCCAATATTTTATATCTAAATAGTTTTATAAGGGTGTCACATCACCACCACAATGATTAGATATTGAATAGGTAGTGAAAACTCTTAATGATAGAATAGAAACATCTCATGTTTATAATTCCTCTATAAATAAGTTTGTGTGATGGTTCTTCCTTAGGATCTTGTTATTCCTCCTCTAGTTTAATTTGATGTAATTTTTTATATGGATTACCTCTCCCATTATATAGACCATATCAATTTTCAATGAAGTGATGTTACACCTTATATTTTAAATCAACCTTCAATCATATATATGTTTACAAAAGAACATGAACACCCAATGGAAATTTCACTTATAATCAAGGTTTTTAAAACTATCAATGAGGGATTTTAATATCAAATGGTTGTAGATAAAATAAATATTGAAAATTTGGATATTGTTCATGAATATTAATATATATTTCCCAAGGAATTTCGTATTATTACCCCAAATCATGAAGTTTATTTTTCAATAGAGTTCATACCTAGTGTTATCCATATTTAAAAGACTCCATATAGAATGGACTCGATTAAGTTACAATAATTTAAAAAGAAACTCCAAGATAATATTGATAAGGAATTCCTTAATCTTAGTGATTCTCCATTGGGTGCATGAATTCTTTTTGCTAATAAGAAATATGGGTCAATATATCTTTGTATTGATTATTAGGAACCTAATAACATCACTATTAAGAATAGGTATCCTATACCACATATCAAGGATTTTTTGATCAACTAAGTGGAGATCTACATTTTTTAATGATTGGTCTTCGATATAGGTATCATAAAATATGTATCAAGAAGAAATATATACCAAAGAAAACAATTCATGAGTGGAATGGTCATAATAAATTTTTATTAATACCATCTAGACTTATCAATTCTCCTTTTTTGTTTATAAATGTAATGAATAGAGTTTTTAAAAATTACATTGATCAGTTTGTGGTAGTATTTATAGATTATATTCATATATATTTAATGATAAAGTAAGAGCATGAAGATTATTTAAAAATTGTGCAGAAGACCCTGAGAAAGGATGAGTAGTATAGTAAATTTACCAAGCGTGACTTTTGGATTCAAATTGTTTTATTATTGGGTCATACAATCTCATTCAAGAGTATATAAGTTAATCCATAAAAGATAGATTTCATTGAGTAATAGCCAAGACCAACCACAGTAACAAAAATAGTTAGTTTTCATAGGTTTTATGGATAATACCAATTCTTTATGATATATTTCCCATTAACATCTAATCTAATCAAAAATTTTACTTGTAAGGTTGTTAACTTTAAATAGAAAGAAATATTTCAAGAATATTTTAAAGAAATGAAGAGAAGGTTCATCATCACATCTGTGCTTACACTACCCTGCACTGGATAAGGGTTCACGATATATAGTGATGCATCAAAGATGGGACTAGGAGGTTTTTACATGAATAATTACATGGTGATATCATATACCTCTTGTTAAATAAAAATTTATGAGAAAAATTATCCGACTCGTTATTTGGAATAGGAATCGATAATTGTTTCATTGAAGATATAGATGAATTATTTGTATAGTGAATCAGGTAATATATATATTTTAGAAAGTATTATAATATATATTTAAAAATAAGTATTTTAATATATGTCAAATAATATGGTTATTTTGGATCAATATTTATGATTTCTTGACACATTACCACCCTGGGAAATCAAAAAATGTGGTTGATTCTCTAAGTCAGAAATACCATGCTTTCTTATCTATAATATTGATTAAAAAAGATCGAATATTTTTTTATTTTCAAATATGGATCATAAATTTAAAGACTAGTAAATTCCATGGAAAATATTTTCTTAAATTCATGGGAATTTTACAAGTCCGTAGTTTCTGACGGCGCTTGCTTCTGAGGCCCGGTGTTCCCGGAATCAATTTCTGAAGTTTTGTTCGGGTACGTTCAGTAAACGTACGATCAGGATTTTATATCTTTTGAACTAGTGCTCGGAATTGAAATTTGAGGGCACCGTTGAACTTCCAACGCTAGTATTCACTTAAGAAGACCTTTACAGCAGTTGCGTTTTATCGAGGTTGGAAGTTAATTTTTGGGGTTTCTAAATAAAATTAAATAAAAATATGTGTATCATATTTTTCTTGGAGTGGTGGTTTAATCCTCCGATGGGTGGGGGGTTGGAGGTGGGGCCCACCCGCACATAACCTCCCTTGGGAGGATATTATGTAGTGGGCCCCACAAGAGCTTCTTACCCCCCCCCCCCATTAAACCCCCATTAACTCTCCATTATTAATTTGACACCCCTCTTCATTAATTGGAACTCTTCACCTCCTCTAAGTTTGAATTTGAACCATTCCTTAGAATTAATTAAAATGAGTTGCCTCGTTTAATTAAACGCATCTTTGTGTTGTTGTGAGAAAGAATTAATAGAGATCATCCATGATCTTTTTTGGGGTTGGAATAATCCTTTGGAAAAGCTTGAGATAGGAGAGCTTCATAATTCCAACGAAGAACCACCGAAGAATGACGAACTTCTCCTTCGATCTTCATCCAACCCAAAACAGAAGGAGCCGCCCATGGGGAACGCTGACGACGCTTCATCCTCAGATATTTCCCAATGTCAACGAATCGACGTCTGCCCTTTTCCCGCGACTTTTCAATGTTCAACGACAAATACGAGGTAGGTGGATTTGAATTATTTTTAGGTATAAGTCATACCATTTTCCCTATCGTATGTTGTGATTCTTGATGCCGATTGTTAACAATGTAACGAGGAGGCCTCAGACTGCATGAAAAAGGTCCGACCCCCCCTGTTGTTGTTCTCATTGTGTTGATGAAGGAGGAAGAGCAATGGTGGCTGACATCGGGCCGACCACAAAGAAGACCAGAGGCGGAAGGCCACCAGGTTTCCAAGAGGGTGCAGTACCGTTGTGCTGCACAGAAGGGGAGTCGCAGCCACAACGGGCCATAGTGGAGGCACACTATGTCATTGCACCGCGCGGAGGCCAGCAGAGGGTCGCGGCCAGCCGGGCCACGGCGGAGGGGCGCGACGCCGTGTCACCGCCCCAGTGATGAGGAACCGCGGCCAGGGCAGGCCACGGTGAAGGGGTATGGCGTTGTTACACCACGCCAAAGTCAGAACCGGCTGGCCGCTCGTCCAGCCGGATAAGGAGGGACCCTTCGGGTCCCGCAGTGACCAAGATGGAACACCTTGCACTGGACGTTTCAGAAGGCAGGGGAGTGTAACCCCCCCCCCCATGCGTGGCTAGCCAGCCATGCGGGCCACCCGCTAGCCACACGGGCCAGCCAACCGGCCCGGCCGCCCTCAACCAGGCCGCCCCTAGGCCGAGCCGCCTTCGACCGGGCCGTCTCGGGCCGGACCACCCTCAGGTTGGGCTTCCTGTCAGGCCGGACCATTCCATCAGTTCAGGATGATTTCACGGACCAAGTCGGACTCTAGTATAGATCGGGTTGGGCCGGGTCGGACCGGACCCGGACTCGTTTGGCCAGTTTACACCTTTTCGCCCCTATCTTAGGCTACGGGTGTCTGATTGAAGAACCGCCTGCTATGATGGAATTATTGGACTGAGAAGATTATTTTGGAATTCCCCTATTGAGGTTTGGACACCGTTGGGGTACATCCAGGTTGGTTTGAACTTAAAAACCAACCAGGCCCCTGGAACGGAAATTCCAATAACTTACAGACTGAGCGTCTGAATGACGCATCGTCTATCATGTTGGGTTCCTTTTGATGAGACGGAACTACATGATACATCAACTCGAGACTTATTCATAGTTAACATATCAAAAATTGGCTCGAAGATTGGACCCTCCTGGAATCGAGCGTGCTGTGTGCGAAAACCCTATGGCTGGCTGCGACAAAGATGACAGGATCCTCCGTGGGTTCAACAGCGATGATACTGTACCAGGATCCTCTGTGGGTTCAAAAGTGATGACTTCTGTACTGGGATCCTCCATGGGTTTGATAGCGGATACATTTTTACTGGGAACCTCCGTGGGTTTGACAGTGATGAATTCTGTACCAGGATCCTACGTGGGTTCGACAATGCTGATATTGTTCCAGGATCCTATGTGGTTTTGACAGAGGAGATGATTCAGAGGCTACATATAATCATATCTACCCCTATAATTATGATGTATACCTATGTGAGTTGAGTCTTTTCTTTCAGTCATTATCAACAAGATGATTTACTTTACTTCCTTTGTGGAATGGGTTGAGCTTGGGCTCGAGTGTTGGAGTCGGACTGTGATTGGTATCTTAGGTATATCTATGGTCATATACCTAAGTAGGGATGGTTGATACTTATTGATTGTATCTTACTACTATTTTATCCTTAGTGGATTCTGGGAGACCTTTGGGGGTCTCAGGGTCCCCTACTATGTATTGTTATACTCACCCCAACACGGTCTTCACCCACACCTTGTTGTGTTCTGTGAAAACAACAGTCAGTAGTGATTAAGGCTGAGGGTGATGGATGGGAGGCTGCTCGGAGCTGGACTAGACGGGGAATACCTCAGGGAGTAGTTTTTCGAGTTCTATACCTACACTTCAGGTAGGATTCCCTATTGGATGATCTAGGAGTTGTTTTCCCCTTTTTACTTGTTCTTGTACTTGTTGTTCAGTTGAGTTTTTATACTAACCCACTTACTTTCAGCACACTTTTCTTTTATATACTAGTACTTGTTTCTTTTACTACATGTATTTAGACTATGTGTGTTACAAGTTTAAAGGCAATGCCTTCCCTTTTATCGGGAATTCACCTTTGGTGCTAGTCGCCAGCCCCTGGCCTATGGAAGGAGGGCTTGGGGTAGTCACGGCACGGGCCCTGAGGACGGATCGTGATAAATTGGTATCAGGGGAGTTGGTTCTACCGCATAACTTAGGACTATGATATTTCTTTTAAGTGGAAATAGTGTTATGTGTTTTGGGTGTAGTTATCAGTTTAGGGAAATTGGTGTTGGTGCGGCGGCCGACAAATCCGTACACTAGGACTCTGACTTCTGATTTCTGACTCAGTGCACGAAAAACACTGATTGTGTGTGTGTTTCCTTTGAAAAGTTTTCTTCATGATTACTTTGAATCAGGTCACCAGGTATATTGTTTTGACCATGGTGCACTTGTTTCTTTTTAGGATCGCCCCATGTAGGCAGCCAACTAGGGTTCAGAGTTTTGTACGAGATGGTAGCCCATCGAGTGACGAGGCCTCAGTGCAGGGCCCCATCACAACGGAGGTACCAACGGTACCACTACCCATTGGGACACTGATACCACTAGCTCTAGCAATAGAGAGTGCACACCATCTGAGTACATTGCACGAGTTCCAGTGCCATATGCCGCCCGGGTTTAGGGGAGAGATAGACCCACAGGCAGCTGAGGAATGGTTAGAGGTTGTCGTGAGAGTTTTCAGATTGGTAGGGACACCAGCCAACCTCATGGTGATCCTTGACATGAGTCTCCTACATGTAGTAGCAAGCAGATGGTGGAGCCTGATGCTCCAAGTGTATGACGAGACATCATTACTCTGGGTAGATTTTGAGAGTCTCTTCTGGTCAGAGTTTTTTCTAGCCACCCTTCGTGCGGTGCGGATTCAAGAGTTACTTCATCCGCATCAGGGAAGCATAACAGTATCTTAGTACTCAACGAGGTTCACCGAACTTTCACGCTACTCCACAGATATGGTGTGGGACCCATTATTCAGGGCCCAAACCTTCGATCAGGGACTCAAGTATGATATTAGGGCTTCGATGATCTCCCCCAGCATCCCGACACACGCGGGGGTGCTGGAGCGAGCCCTTCTAGTGGATATTTTTCTTACTGAGCAGTCACCAGCAGCGAGACCCACCACAGGGAAACATGTAGAAGAGTATTTTAAATTCGGCAGTAGACAGATGTCGTAGAGGTCCAAACAGACTAGGCCATCTGGTGGGAAACCCCAAGATACAGGTTCGTTTGTGCGGGGCACATGAGACAGATCCATCCATACGAGGAGCAGGCAGTACTATACATGCAGCGGGAAGGGTCACAAGGCTCGTGACTGCTCGACCCACCATGAAGATGAGCATCAGACAGTAGAGGGACCTCCCAGGAAGATGCAGAGGTTCGACTGTGGTGGTCCGCCAAGAGCAGGCGGATGTGGCAAAGGAGCTGGAAGAGTAGCAGGTGGTTGACGACGTTTCGAGGCCCTACCACCACCACCACCAGGAGGTCTACCCCAACCACAGGGATCTAGCAGACAAAGGCGGGATCAGCTCCAGACAGTTGAGGCCTATGACCATGGTGCACCTGAGATGATTCAAGGTACTATCTGTGTCTATTCCACCCTTTCTGTAGTACTTATAGACATAGGTTTGAGTCATTCTTTTATTGCTACTGGCCTCATTCGGAGCTCGATGATTCTGACGGATCCGTTGGCTCGATCATTATTAATAGAGACTCCTATGGGAGCTGACTCGATGATTACACACTGGTGTCGGCAGTGTGAGCTTACTCTAGGAGGTGAGAGCTTTGGCTGGGATCTCCTCTTAGTGGTGTTGAGGCCTTACGACGTCATCTTGGGTATGGATTGGTTATCCACAGTTCATGCTCAGATTGACTCTATTAGGAAGAAAGTGTGGTGTACCCGCGAGGATGGGATGAGGTTTACCTTCACCGACGAGAAGGGAGTCTTTGCAGCACAGGATGGACTTACCCAGAGGAGGGGGCAGCCGATCACACATCAGTTGGCTAGTCTCATTCTCGGAGTAGTTGATGTGCAGAGTCCGAGTTTTCTTATTGTGGTGGATCAGTATGCGGATTTTTTCTCTAACGATGTTCCAGGACTACCTCATCGCAGAGAGGTAGACTTCTACATTGACCTGTAACCCAGGATGACATCGATATCTACTCCAGCATATCGGATGACTCCCGCCGATCTTTGTGAGCTGCGGGTATAACTGGAGGACTTATAGGGGAAGAGATTTATCTGACCTAGTGTTTCACCCTAGGAATCCCCTATTTTGTTCTCCAAGAAGGTGGATGGGAGCTTACAAATGTGTGTTGATTATCGGTTCCTGAACTAGCTGACCGTGGAGAACAAGTACCCACTCCTAAGGATTGAAGACCTCTTTGATCAGCTCAAGGGAGCACGATGGTTCTCAAAGATAGACCTTAATTCATGCTATCACCAGCTCAGAGTTCGAGATGAGGATGTACATAAGATGACCTTCAGGTGTCGGTATGGCCACTATGAGTTCTTGGTTATGCCCTTCGGCGTAACCAATGCTCCAGCAGTGTTCATGAGTCTCATGGATAGGATCTTCCATCCTTACCTCAATTGCTTTGTCTTAGTCTTCATCGATGACATAATGATCTACTTGACTACTGAGGAGGAGCATGCCTATCATTTTCAGGTAGTACCGGACACACTCCGAGAGAACCAGCTTTATGGTAAGCTCTTGAAGTACCAGTTTTGGATTTAAGAAGTTTACTTCTTGGTACACATCATCTCGGAGGCTAGAGTTGCAGTGGATCCAGCGAAGATCGAGGCAGTGATGTCTTGGGAGCCACCCAGGAGTGTGATGGAGGTATGGAGTTTTCTGGGACTAGATGGGTAATATCGAAGATTTGTACCAGACTTCTTCAGAGTTGCAGCACCTCTTTTTGTGTTGACGAAGAATGGGCAACCCTTCAATTATTCAGAGAGATTCTAGAAGAGCTTTTAGGAGCTGAGGTAGAGGTTGACTAGTTCCCCCATCTTGAGTCTTCCAGAGGAGGGCGTAGGGTACGCAGTTTACTACGATGCATCAGGGAACAGACTTGGGTGTGTTCTGATGCAGGAGCAAGCAGTGATCACATATGGTTCTCGGTAGCTAAGACAACATGAGCAGAACTATGCTACCCATGACCTGGAGTTAGCAGCAGTGGTCTTCTCCTTGAAGATGTGGTAGCACTATCTGATGGGCAAGCATTTTACAGTCTACTCTGACCACTAGAGTCTTAGGTACATCTTCTCACAGAAAGACCTGAACCTGAGACAGTGACGATGGATTGAGTTTTTCTAGGACTATGACTTCGAGATAGTCTATACTCTTGGGAAAGATAATGTTGTAGCCAATGATCTCAGTAGGAGATTAGGCATTCAGCTGCTAGGAGAGGCGACGGAGCAGCTGGTCACATTGTAGATATCCTTCATGGATAGAGATGTAGCAGCCTTTCTACAGTCTTTCACAATCACACCTCTACTTCTTCAAAGAGTCAGGGAGGTGCAGCGTAGGGACGTTGATTGTGAGACATGGCATGATCATATATCCACAGGGCAGGCACCTGATGGATTTTATAAAGGTGGGGAGAACGCCATTCTCTTCAGAGGACATACCATGGTACCAGTTGCACTTCAGGAGGAAGTGTTGAGGGAGTTTCACACGTATCCTTTAGTGGTACATCCATGAGTGACGAAGATGTATCAGGACCTCTGACGACAGTACTGGTGGCCAGGTATGAAGAAGGAAGTAGCAGTGTTTGTCTCTCGATGCCTCACTTTTCAGCAAGTGAAGGCAGAGCACCAGGTTCCAGCAGGCTTGGTTCAGCCCTTAGAGGTCCCAGAATGGAAGTGGGACGGGATATCCATGGATCTCGTGACAGGAATTCCACATACATCCAGAGGACATGACTCTATCTGGGTGATTGTCGACTAACTCACCATGTCGGCCCACTTCTTACCGATCAGAGAGCAGGGTTGAGTAGAGAGATTGGGACGCCACTATATACAAGAATATTGTACGGCTTCTTGGTGTTCCATCGACGATTGTTTCTGATGGAGATGCTTGTTTCACTTCCCGACTATGGAAGGTGTTGCAGGAGTCTTTCGAGATGCAACTTCACTTGAGCACCGCCTTCCATACTTAGACGGATGGTCAGACTGAGAGGACCATTCAAACTCTCGAGGACATGCTCTGTGCATGTGTCCTCAACTTCGATTGTAGCTGGGAGGATCACTTACCCTTGGTAGAGTTTTCATATAACAACATCTACCACTCTACCATCGGAATGACACCTTTCGAGGCACTTTGCGGCCAACCTTGAAGATCACCTCTGTGCTGGACTGACCCAGAGGATTCAGCACTTATAGGACCAGAGATGGTGTAGGCTACGATGGAGAAGGTGTAGATCATCCATGAGAAGATAAAGACTGTACAAAGCAGGCAGAAGTCCTATGCTGATAGGATATGGAGACCACTGGAGTTAGAGGATGGAGACCATGTATTTCTACGAGTCTCACCTCGATGAGGTCTATGGTGATTTGGCCGAGGCGGAAAGTTCTCTCTGCGATTCATCGGACCTTTCTAGGTACTCAGCAGAGTAGGAAAGGTGGCTTACCGCATGGATCTTCCACCTCAGTTGCACCAGGTGCATGACGTCTTCCACGTATCTCAGTTGAGGAGAAACGTGCACGACCCGTCCCACATCATCGACCATGGGGAGCTGGACATCGATGACGGGGCGACTTTCACAGAGGTACCAGTGGATATTGAGGATCGACAGGAGCGGGTCCTGCGTGGATGGTTGATACCTCTGGTGCGCATTCGCTGGAAGCACGGGAACCTCCAGGAGATCACATGGGAGTGAGAGGCTCAAATGCGTGCTCAGTACCCCCATTTGTTTCCTTAGTGTGAGTTGTAGCTTACGAGGATGTAAATCCCTGATATTGGGAGAATGTAAAGACCTAGAAATTCTGTGGAAAAAAATTTCTTAAATTCATGGGAATTTTATGAGTCCTCAGTTTCCGACGACGCCTGATTCTGAGGCCCGGTGTGCCCGGAATCAATTTCTGAAGTTTTGTTCAGGTACATTCAGTAAACGTATGAGCGGGATTTTATATATTTTTAACTGGTGCTTGGAATTGAAATCTGAGGGCATCGTTGAACTCGCATCCCCGATATTCGCTTAAGGAGACCTTTACCGCAGTTGCGTTTTATCGAGGTTGGAAGTTAATTTTTGGGTTTTCTAAATAAAATTAAATAAAAATATGTGTAGCATATTTTTATTTGAGTGGTTGTTTAATCCTCCAGGGGAGGTTGGAGGTGGGGCCCATCCGCGCATAACATCCCTTGGGAGGATATTATGTAGTGGGCCCCACATGAGCTTCTTACCCCCATTAAACCCATATTAACTCTCCATTATTAATTTCACACCCCTCTTCATTAATTGTGACTCTTCACATTCACTTAGTTTGAATTTGAACCATTCCTTAGCATTAATTAAAATGAGTTGCCTCATTTAATTAAACACATCTTTGTATTTTTGTGAGAAAGAATTAATAGATATCATCCTTTATATTTTTTGGGGTTGGCATAATCCTTAGGAAAATCTTGAGAAAGGAGAGCTTCATCCTTCCAATGAAGAACCACCGAAGAACGATGAACTTCTCCTTCGATCTTCGTCCAAGCCAAAAGAGAAGGGGCCGCTCGTGGGGAACGCCGATGATGCTTCATCCTCGGACGTTTCCCGACGTCAACGAATCAATGTCCGCCCTTTTCCTGTGACTCTTCAATGTTCAACAACAAATACGAGGTAGGGGGATTTGAATTATTTTTATGTATAAGTCATACCCTCTTTTCCTCGTCGTATGTCGTGATTCTTGATGCCGATTATTAACAATGTAACGAGGAGGTATCGGACCTCACGAACACGGTCTGACCCCCCACCCCCCTTGTTGTTGTTCTCGTTGTGTTGATGACAAAGGAAGAACAATGGTGGCCGACATCGGGCCGACCATGAAGAAGACTGGAGGTACAAGGCCACCGGGTTTCCAAGAGGGTGCGGCACCATCGTGCCGTGTGGAAGGAGAGCCACGACCACGACGGGACGCAGCGGAGGGGTGCGGCACCGTTGCGCCGCGCCGGTGATGCGGAACGGCGGCCAGGGCGGGTCGCAGTGAAGGGGCACAACACCATCGTGCCACACCGAAGCCAGAACCAGCTGGCCGCTCGGCCAACTAGGCAAGGCAAGACCCTTCAGGTGCCGCCATTACCAGGTCGGTGCACCATGTGCCTGACGTTTTAGAAGGCAGGGGGTGTGCCCCCCCCCCCCATGCATGGACATCTAGCCATGCGGGCTAGCCGCCAGCCACGCGGGCCAGCTGCCAGCCACGTAGGCCAACCAGCCGGCCGGGCCACCCTCGGACGGGCCGCCCACTGCCGGGCTACCCTCGACCGGGCCCCCTCGGTCGGGCCGCCCTCGACCGGGATGCCCCTAGGATGGGCCGCCTCGGGCCGGACTGCCCCTAGGATGGGCCGCCTCGGGCCGGGCTGCCCTCGGGTCGGGCCGCCTCTTCGGGCCGGACCATTCCCTTAACTCAGGCTGCTTCTGCAGACTGAGTTGGACTCTTGTATAGACCAGTTTGGGCCGGGTCGGTCCGACTTGGTCGGACCGAACCCGGACCCGTTTGGCCAGTTTACACATTTTCTCCCCTATCTTGGGCTACGGGTGTCCGATTGGTGAACCGACTGCTTTGATGGAATTCATGGAGCGAGATGATTCTTTTGGAATACCCCGCTTGAGGTTTGGACGCAGTTTGTGTACGGCCAGGTTGGTTTGAACTTAAAAACCAACCAGGCCCCTGGAACGGAAATACAAATAACTTACAGATCAGGCGTCTGAATGACGCGTCGTCTGTCGCATTGGGTTCCTTTTGATGAGAAGAAACTATGAGATGCATCAACTTGAGACTTTGTGATAGTTGACGTATAGAAACTTGGATTGAGGAGCGGACCCTCCCAGAATCAAGCGTGTTGTGTGCGTGAACCCTATGGTTGGCTACAACAGAGATGATAGGATCCTCCATGGGTTTTACAACGATGATATTGTAGCAGGATCCTCTGTGGGTTCGACATAGATGACTTCTGTAGTGGGATCCTCCATGGGTTTGACAGCGGAGACATCTGTACCAGGATCCTCCATGGGTTTGACAGTGATGACTTCTGTACTAGGATCCTATGTGGGTTTGACAACGCTGATATTGTTATAGGATCCTATGTGGGTTATACAGAGGAGATGATTTAGAGGCTACATATAATCATCTCTACCCTTATTCTTGTGATTTATACCTATGTGAGCTGAGTCTTGTCTTTCAGTCATTATCATTGAGATGATTGACTTTACTTCCATTGTGGAATGGGTTGAGCTTGGGCTCGAGTGTTAGAGTCGGACTGTGATTGGTATCTTAGGTATATGTATGGGAATATACCTAAGTAGGTATGGTTGATACTTTGTGATTATATATTACTATTGTTTTATCCTTAGTGGATTCTGGGAGACGTTTTGGGGTCTCGGGGTCCCCTACTGAGTATTTTATATACTCACCCATGCACGGGCTTCACCCACACCTTGTTGTGTTCTGTGCATACGACAGTCAGTAGTGATCAAGGCTGAGGGTGACGGACAAGAGGCTGCTTAGAGATGGACTAGATGGGGCTTACCACAGGGAGGAGTTGTTCGAGTTCTGTACCTACCCTTCAGGTAGGATTCCCTGATGGATGATCCAGGAGCTGTTTTTCCCTTTTTACTTGTACTTGTACTTGTTATTCAGTTGGGTTTGTATACTGGCCCACTTACTTTTAGCACACTTTTCTTTTCTATACTAGTACTTTTTTATTCTACTGTGTGTGTTCAGACTATGTGTGTTACAGGTTTAAAGACAATGTCTTCCCTTTTATCAGGAATTTGACTTTGGTGCTAGTCGCCAGCCCCTGGCCTATGGAAGGCGGGCTTGGGGTAGTCACAGCACGGGCCCTGAGGATGGGTCGTGACAATAAAATATTGAAAGAAGGGGAGAAATAATATCTTTCTCAAATGAGTGTTCAAAAATATATCCATATGATAATTAAAGTAGTGAAGAAGGTAGATGTGGAGCTACACAAGAGTGTAATAAATGATCTTGAGTTTAACATTGATTGTGATGGGATGATATGGTCCATAAACCATGTATTTTTTCCATCCATACCAGATTTAAAGATGGAGCTATTTGATGAGCCTTATAGTTCATCATTATCTATTCATCCTGGATGTATGAAAATGTATAAAGATATTAAATAGTATTTCTCCTAGGAAATATGAAGTGAGATACTGCTAAGAATATATCTCATTTCCTATTATGTCATAATTTCAAAGGTAAGAGAATAAAATCTAATGGGGTGAAACAATCATTTCCCATACTATAATGAAAATGGGAAAACATCAACATTGATTTCTTCATTTTTATCTCAAAAAAATAAAATGGACACAATGATATATGGGTTATAGTCTATATCCTTATGAAATTAGCATAAATGATTTCTATAAAAGAGGATTTATCTCTTGATCATCCTTCCAGAATATACATTAAGAAAGAAGTGAGGTTTCATGGAGTACTATTTTCTATTAAATAGGATCCAATGATTACCTTGATGTTATGGAAAAGTATTTAGTAATATCTTGATAAAGAGTTATGTTTTATTACTTCTTATTATCCATATATAGATGTTCAATCTGAGAGGACCATTCAAAACCTAGAGTATATGTTGAAATATTATTCAATGGACTTCAATGGTGGTTGGGATCAACACCATTCTCTATTAGAGTTTTCTTACACTAATATCATTCAAATGAGTATTTAAATTTCTCCTTATGAATCCATATATGAAAATAAGTGTAAAAATCTAATGTGGTGGGATGAAGTTAGATAATGAAATATAATGAGACATATTCATGTTTAAAAATTACTAGGAATGTTAGAACCATTAAACATAATATCAAGGAAGCTCAGAGTTGATAGAAAAGTCATGGTAATAATCGTCAGTATGATATGAAATTAAAATTGTATAAGAAGGTGATTTTATGAATTTATACATTGAATAAGGTTATCATATTTGAGAATAAATTAAATTAGATCACTAAGAATATTAGAGACTATATGTTTTTTGATCGAGTAGGGATGATAACTTATCACATAGAACTGCCACCAAACCTCTCTCAAGTTCTCAATATGTTCCATTTATCTCTCTTAAGGATGTAAATAACTGATACTTCACATGTTCTAAAATCATTGTTTGTATATCCAGAGCATGGCCTTTACTATAAATAATAGCCATTATAAGCCTTGGATCATTGGTATAAAGTGATATGGAACAAGAATACTCACCTAGATAAATCTCTCTAGAGGAATAAAAAATTTGAAGAAGCTACTTGGGAACTGAAGGATGTGATGAAAAAGAAGTATCCTCATTTTTTATATTAAAGTAATATAATTTTTAGGGAGAAATTTATTTTAATGGGGGTATAGTAAAACCCCAAAATTTTATTATATATTTATTTAAATTAAATCTCTTTAGTAACTTATGACACACACAACCCCAAGTCTAAATGAATAATAATATTGTGTACCACTATATAGAAACCATTAAATTTGTGGTTATGAATATGACTAAATAATTTAGGAAAATTATATGGTTTATATGTCTATAAAATAAATTCATTTTTCATCAAATGATTATAAATGAAAATAAAAATCATTTGAAATTAAAATAAATATTCTTCTAAAAAACAATTTTTCTTCATACAATGTGTTTTTTATATTAATAAATTAAAAAACACACTATAGGTGGATTATTTTAATGATATTATTATAGTATATTTTCAATAAAATATTTTATTATTCATATAATAATTTTTTATGAATTAGATAAGAATTAATCATGTTTTATGCTTAAAAACTGTATTCTTTTTAAAAGCTATTTCACCATGATTATGTGCACTAATTTTTAAATTAATATTTTTTCTACTTTTATAATATGTATTTGATATTATAAAATAATATTTTTAAATCAAAATTTAAAAATTTTCTTATAGTGAATTTTGAATATTCTTTAAAAAGATTAATTTTTTGATAAATAGTGAAAATTACTATTTTTTATTAAAAGTTATCTTTGATTTTAAAGCATTTGAAATGTTAAATTTTATTTTAAAAATGTTTTAAAAGTATAACTGGAAAAATTATATTATTATTAATATGATTTATGTAATTTTAATCAATATTTTGTTGAATCTTTATACAAAAATTTTTTATACATAAAAAAATTTATTCTTTTGGAAAATATTTTTTCCCTAGTTTATGGGTTTGTTTTTAAATTAAATTATTCCAATTTTTTGAATTTAATTTGATAAAAAATATTTCATATTTTTTTAAAATAATAAATTTTATTTAATAATTAAATCTTAATTTTTTATAATAATTATTAAAAATAATAAAAATTAATTATCGGGGTTAAGGTTAAAACATGGCTTTTTTACATTAAATGTGCTTGTTTTAAAATTAATTATCTGAACACATAGGTTTATTATTTCATAAATTGGAATTAATATTTGAATCAATGGGTCTATATCATCTAAAAAGGATCATTCTATTTTTAATCTTAAAGTGTATATTACGTATGTAAGAAAACTAGTAACCATGGTAAAAAAATGGAAAAAGTTTGTAACCTTAGATGTTATAGGAATAACATGTTTAATATAGAAAACCCAAACCTAGAATACTAGATCTAGTTTCATAATTGATTACATTATCATAAGATATAATGAATTGATTCCTAATGTAATGAATTGTTTAGAAGTCTTGATAAACAAGATACATGCATGAGTATCACATTACATTTGAATAGACAAATTAAAGAATATATTTTTGTGAGAATAAATTTATTAAATATAGATTATCCATTCATATTAGTCATAGTAAACTTCATGAAATCCATGGTAAAGGAAAAAAATAACAGTGATCTTAGATGATCATTAAGGGTTAAGTACAACGAAACCTATCATGAAACGATAACCACAATCAACATGGAAAGGTAAATAACTGACCACACATTCCATTTAAATAACATGACAATCAAAATAAGATAATGAATAATAAATATGGTAAAGTAAATAATTGAAAAAAATATTCCATATAAATAAATGGATAAGGTGAAATCAATATGTAAAGTTAAATAACTGAAAATGAGATCCATTTAATAAATGAATTGAAAATGAAATGCATCTAGAGATATTATGATAGTGAAAATATCATGGATAATGATAACTGAATCTGAATGAATGAAGTTCTTAATTAATGTAGTTCATGTTTTCTAGGTATACAATACCTTTACCATCAAGATCTACCCTCAATATGGTTTAAAACATGCCGGTTAAAAACACATATAATTTTTTTCAATACCTTTCACAAGACACATACTATCAAGATCTATCCTACAGATAGTTTAATACTATTTGGTTATAAATGTGTGGTGTTTTTGGCATACTAATTTCATATCATGAGACTATTGATGTGTCAAGGGGATTTCATTAACCAATCAACAACCCGTGTATTTCATGTCCAAAGCATTCCTCATATATATCATGTAATTGATTTAATAAACAGTGTTTCTTATCAAATATCTATATTAAGTAAAGGATGCATATTTATCAATATTTCCCCACTTTATCAAATAATTATATATGTAAATAATGTATGTAAAAATGGTATATAGTTTAGGAAATAAACATATCCATGATAAATTATATGGATATTTAGGTTAAATTTAATATCTAATGATCACATGAAGGTGAATATTTTATGTGGATATTAATGAATAAAAAATGAAATAAGGAAGTGAATGTGAATACCATACCTAGTCAAATAAGAATAAACATGCAGGGGAAGAATAAGGATGATATTAATATATAAACATTATAGTAATAATAAAGGGATGTTTTCATTGATTAATATAAATACCATAAAATATCTTTTATCACATTGTTGATGAAAATATACTATTCCTTTTGAAATACATTTTGAAAATATTTTTCATTGAAAATCAATTTTAAAACATTTTGTTAAATGAACCTCAAAATATTTCAAAGGGACCTTCAAATAAATTATGGTCATGATGGTGGTTAATTATATACATGCTGTAAAATTTAAAAAGAACATTACTTTTTCACTATAATATGGTTAGGGAAGTGACTTGTTCATAAAATGATTAGAGGATTCTGTTCTAATTTTCAGGAAAATACAAATAACCATTATTTTGAAACTAATATAGGATTCTATTGACTTTTTTAAGGGTAACTATGGTTGAAAAATACTTTAAAAATAATTATTAAAGGGTAAAACAATTTTTAATTTTTTTTAGAAAACATGGTCTTGGAAGAAAATATATTCCAGACAGAAGAGACAAATGAAGTCATATTTTCATAAAAAATTTAAAACATTATAAGTTTCAATGAGTAGAAAATTAGAAATATTATTTGGAAATATCATGAGTAATTAAAGGAGAATATAATTATAGGTTTTATTAAACAATGATCAAATAACTCCTTTTAATATATATTCAAGAGTAAACAATCTTGATTAAACTGAGATCGTGAAATAAACCCTTAAAATCATAACTTAAAAGTGAGAATTAATAAATTAATCTATTATGTGTATAAACTATAAATCCACATAAAAATTTTGAAATAAAAAAATACATAGTAAAAACACATTATACACATAATAAAATAATATCAATTAAGAAGAAATATAACCCAATGAAATGAAATAGAGTTATGAAATTCTTTACTAATTGCTAACATTTAATTCTAATATCCTTAGATGAAATAAATATAATTTATATTAAAAATAACCATGAATAAAAAAATATTAATGATATTAATGTAAAAGGGGTAGTATACACACCATATATAAGTATATTGGTGCATAGTAACAAATTAGGCTCAATTGAATGTAAATTGAGATGAAATCCCTTACCCAACTTTTCTATTTGGGTGAACATCCTTTAAAATCCTGTATAGTGGTTATAATTTTTTTAATAAATTATAAAATAACCATATTAATATTTTTGATATCATATATTGTCCTTTTATTATATATTATTTTCTATTCATTAATAACCATTCATTATTTTCATTGTTTCGAGTGTTAATTGCCTTGTTTCCCCATGTGTGTTTTGTTATAAAAGTAATTAATCTGGAAGATATTATATAGTTTCATCATCTAAAAAATAATATTTATGACATAATTATAATTTTTTACATTAATATTTTGTTTAAAAACATTCATAAATTATGGTTATGAAAAATGAACCACATTACGATCATGGAGCTGGTATGTTCTATGTACGCATGAGTAACATTTTAATTTTTCAATGATCATTATAGAAAAGAGATAAGAAATATTTTTCTGTTAAATAATGATAATAATTACATATATACCATATTATATACTTATATACAACATCCATGTGGTGTGGTGATGAAAATAGAGTCACATCGCTTCGTAAAGGTGGTAGTCCACACGTACACAAACGATGTTATCATCATTACGTATGTGAAGAGGGAATAAATAAAATAATGAAAATTATTTTTCCAGAATATAGAATATGGCATAAATATATTATTTATATCATTAAAGTCATATATAATTTCTAAATTTATCTTTATCACCTTCCATGTGAAGCATTATTGAAAGACGAATCACATCCCTTCGCAAGGCGGTAGTCCGCCATACTCATGAGAGACATTATCATATCTTCTCTGGAATGGAAGGTAAATGATATATATATCATAGTTAATCTATATTTATAATAATTTTTTATATATATATATATACTTTATATACATCATAATACCCATCCATGAGTGGTGGAAATGGAGAAAATGAATGACATCGGTTTTTGCGAGGTGGTGGTCTACCGTACACGTGAATGATGATCTTCTAACCCAATTAATGGAAGTGGAGAAGGTTGTAGGTCATTACCTTATTATAAAAAAATACCATAATATTTAAGATACTGAGGTAATTATATCATCATGTACTAATCAAAATATAATGGGGTGGAGAAATAAGTAAAATAAAGGCACTTATTGAAGAACATTACCTCTTCTTCGGGTATGTTATATAGGTTTGTACTAAAGTATTCATATGTTGGATTTATCCCAAAAAAAACATCTTAAATTAGGGTATGGAATTATAGAATATATTTTTAAAGGTATTTTCTGAAACAAAGTGTTTTTATGGTGTTAAGTGGATATGATATGGGGTGTCCTTTTATAAGTGGGGTTAGTGGCACACTTGTATTTTTTTTGAAAGAGTGAATTACAACCACATTTTTTCATGTTACCAAGAAATAATAATGGTTAATGTTTCTATAATATAAGTTATAAGGTATATATATTTAAATAAATTATATTTTTACATGTTTATAGGTCATTTTAACCCTTAATATTAAAGTTTAATAACTCAGTAAACTCAATTTACCCTAATCGCTATAATTAATTTTAAATTTTCTTACTAATTACATTGGTAAAAAATTATCTTGTAATTATAATAAATTATAAATTATTATGATTTCAAATATTTAATCCATTTTTACAAATTAAATTCACATTATTTGAAAAATTAATTTAAAATTAATTTCGTAGGCATGATGAGAAAGAATCTTTTTAAAGTTAAAAATGTTCAAAAGTATACAATTTTTTTATATATAAATCAAATATAAAAAATATTAAAATGAAAAAATAGGATTAATAGATTTATAATTGAAATATTGTGACTTATAAACAATTAAAAATATAATTTAACAATGTAAATTTATTAAATGAATAGACAATTTTCAATTAGAATCCAGAATTTTTCATTATTCAACAAAAAATAAAACTTCTCAGAAAAATCCCAAAAAATAAAACTAAGATAATGTTGAAATTAAAATTTATAAAATGAAGTTTATTTTTTAATATAAATTCTATAATTTTTTTAAAAAATAATTTTATATTATATGTGCAAAACACAACTAATGATCTTTAGAAAAAATACAGTTTTTCAGATAACATTACCTTTTTTCTTTTAAATTATTCTTATTTCATTATAAGTCAATTTATAGATAATAAAAAAGTGAAAATTATACAATTTATTAAGTTATTTAATCCTATTATTACTCTTTTTTCTAATTTATAGGTGATAATTGTTGTATAATAATATTAATAGTATATTGTTTTTTAGTAAAAATCGGTCCTACGTTTAACGCAAGCTATTGAAGAAACTCATTATTGCATATAATTCAAGATTTGATATACAATTAATTTAATTAATTTAAAATACTAAATATATCATTGTTTTTTTTATGATTTTATATTAATTTCTACACTTAGTGTTGAATTCATACATGCTATCAAATATGATGTTCTTATTTTTAAATTTTAGGGTGTTAGACTTTCCCACATTAAATAAAATGAATCCTCACAATTTAAAATTGATCATTGAAATAAATTGTTTAAAATTTGAAAATAACATTGTTGAAAACCCACATTGTAAAATAGTTAATAAAATATCATCTTAATAATAGAGAATGGGATGTATAGAGGTAATATGGAATAACACATAACTAGGCTTCTACATAAAATAACCTAAGTGAAAAGTAATGATATGGGTATGGATAAAAATCAAAAAAAAAATTATTTAGAGTGATTGATGTAATTGATAACAAGTTAATGATCAATATAAAGTTAAGTTATTCAAAACCATAAATATGTGATTATTTAATATTCCATATGATTAATAATATATAAATGTATATGATAAGATTTTATTTTTCAAATATTTTTCCTAATGTTGAGGAATTATTTTTCTATATAAGAATATAAAAAAATATACATGATAAATTTTTATTTCTTTAGTAAGATTTTATACTTTGGTTATGATTCAGTAAATTTAAAATTTATCCCTTTACTCTAAGAGATGAATATCTGAAGACTAATTTTTTATTCCCAAGGAACTAAATTTACTTTTAATGGATCATAAATTACATAAAACATGACTTTACATTTTCCTATAACTATTTTTCAAAACTAATATGGTTATCACAAGTTATAAAATACAATGCATTAATATATAAACCTTGACATTAGCACTAATGGTTCATCATTAATATTTATTCATCAATTTTTTTAGGTAAAAACAATGACACATTAACTAGGACATCATGTTGGCTTGAGGTAGGGGAAAATACTCATCATATTTTGGTTATAGGTTCATGGCCCACTGCTTTTCTGGATGTGACAGGTTATCACCCAACATATTGGTTGTCATTTTTCTAAAACTATATTAATATTATTTCAATTAAATTCCCAAATATGATGAACATTATTGAAATAAAATCGATCCTTAAATAACATTTTTTATTATAGTTTTCAATATAAATTGATTTATTTATTTTTAAAGTATATTTAGGTTATTTTAATACTATTAAAATTTAATTAATGATCATATAACCCCTAATGGTTATCAATACATTTAAAATTATGTTTATAAAATGTAAAGGATTTATTTCTAAAAAACAAATTCCACTAAATCATATATTTGTAAAGAAATTCTCCAAATGTGCGTAATCTTGGTAGACTCTCATCACATAAAACATTAAAAGAGGTGTTTATGTATTTTTACTTATTTTTAATCATAAAATAACATCCCATTATGGTATCCATAACTCTTAAGTTAATGAATATATATATATATATTTATAAAATTTAACATAATCCTTAAATGTTTCATGATTTTCATAACCAAAATTCCATTGGTAAAAATACTTCAAATATATAATTATAGAACCCCAATAAATACTTCAACCATTTTATTTCAACATAGGTCCTTTCTTGGTCTTGGATTTATCCTAGGTCATTAATTTTCATTATATATTCAAATCCATCATAATGGTTAGTAAATAAAATGTGTATTATCCTAATCATATTCTATGTGATTGTAAACCAAGGTACATAGTAAAGCCCTTTTTTAGGTAGTAGGAAACACTTGATTCAATTCTGATACACCTTTTTCAGAGTTATTAAACTTGGGTTTCTTTTTTACAGAACCAAGCCAACTTATAGTATCCAAACATGGATTTATTTCTAGGAATGAACTTATAATATATAACTTAATAAAACATTATTATGTTCTTATATAATTATTTACAAGGTATATTATAGGGTAATGTTCCTTAATCTATGTTTTTCTAAATCTAGTTTCCAATTTTTCTACTAAACTTGTTCTGATATGAACTGTAGCGAACCCAATCCCAAAATCCTGGATATGGTTCCATACTAAATTAAATTGGAATAATATAAAAGGTATCACATCCCAAATGACCCAGAAGTTTATAAAAATCGATAATCTAGATACATACATGAGTCTCAAATTACATTGTAGTACATAGATTATAACATTTTTTTAGAATAACTTTATTCCATATACTATATCCATGCATATCATTTATAGTTATATTCATAAAATTTTGTGGAAAGGAAACAAATTTGGGTGATTTAAAATGTTCAGTAAGGGTTAATTATAGATGAACATATCATGAATAAATAATCATAATCAACATATAAATTAAAAATAACTAAACATGCATATAATTTAAACAACTTGAAGTAATCATGATATGATAAGTCATAATCAATATGGAAAGGTAAATAAATGAACAAACATGCTATATAAATAACTGGATAAAGAGAAATCAATATGGATAAGTAAATAACTAAAAATAAATTCCATTTTATCAATGAACTAAAATGAAATTCAATCAGAGATAATATCATAGTGAAAATATATTTGATAATGATAACTAAATCTAAATAAATGGAATTCATAATTACTAGATGTCATTTTTCCTAGGAATATGATACCTTTACCATCATGATTTATCCTCAATGTGATTCCAAACATTCTATTTAAAAATCCATCTGATTTTTTTCAAGACCTTTTATAAGATACATACTTTCAAGATCTATCCTCGAGATAGTTTAAAACTACTTGGTTACAAACGTGAAGTGTTTGAAGTAAACTAATATTATCCCATGTGACTACCAATGCATTAAGGGTATTTCATTATCTAGACCCAACCCTTGTATTTAATTTCCAAATCATTTATTATATATTTAATAATATATTTTATAAATAATTTTCTTTTTAAAATATCTGTATTTAGTAACGGATACAAATTTATCCATATTTCCTGAATTTACCAAACAACTACCAAAGTAAACAATGTTTGTAAAAATGGTATGAAATTTAGGAAAAAAACATATTCATGATAAATAATACATGTATTTATGTGAAATTAAATTTCTAATGATTATATGAAGGTGAATATTTCAAGGGTAAGTTAAAAACTACAAAATGTAACAAGTATGCGACTATAAATACTATACTTTGTCAAAATAATCATAAGCTATCTGTAAGAAAAATATAGATAGTATTAGAATATAAATATTAAAGTAAGAATAAAGTGTTTTTGTCATTTATTATTTTAAATTCCATAAAAGGTTCTTTAAACACATTCTTGAGGAAAATATGATTTTCATTTTGAAAAACTTTTTGAAAATAGTTTTCTTTGAAAATCACTTTTAAAAAAAATTATTTAAAAAGAACACTATAATATTGAAAAGGCATATTCAAATAAATGATGGTCATGTTGGAATCAAATTTTATATAAGCCATAATATTTAAAAATAATATTCCTTTTTGACTATAAAATGGATACGAATGTGCCTTGTTAAGAAAATGACTAGAAGATTCCTTTCACAGTTTTGGTAAAATAAAAATGGGAATTATTTTAAAAATAACATAATATTCCATTGAAAATATGTTTTAAACTATAAAAATGGGTGAAAATTAATTTGTTAAATCATTCTAAAAAGGTTAAAAATTTGAAAATATTTTTAGAAAATATGGTTTTGGAAGAAAATTATTTCTGACTGGAGAGAGAAATGAAGATGGATTTCATTAAATAAAAATTTTAAAACATTTTAAGTAAAAATGAGTGGATAATTGGTAATATAACTTGGATATATAATGATTAACCAGGTGAGAGTAAAATTAAATGGTTTATTAAATAGTTATCAAATAATTCCCTTTAATGGATATTTAAGAATAAACAATCTCGATTAAATTGAGATGATGATGTAAAACATTAAAAAGGTCATAACATCAAAGTGAGAATTAATCAATTAATAGATCATGTTTATCAACTATAAATCTAAATAAATCATGTGAAAATAAAGCATTATATAATCAAAATTCATTATACATATAATCATATAATATCAATGTAGAAGTAATTTAACCTAGTAAAAGGAGATTGAGTTATGAAATTCTTTACCACTTGGTCACTTTTAATTCAAATCCCCTTAGATTAAATAATAATAAATGAAACTTAAAATAACAATCAAAATTAATTATTCAAGATATTTCATTTTAAATGGGAAGTATATACACCACATAAAAGTGGATTTGTGCATAATAACAAATAAGTGTCAATAGAATGTAAATTGAGATTAAATTAATTATCTCACATTTCATTTTTGGGGAACACCATTTAACCTCATATAGAGTGGTTTTAAACATGTTATTAACTTATAAAAAAATATTAATATTTATGATATCATATATTATCCTTTTATAACATCTCATTACCCATTTGTTAATAATATTTCACTATTTTTTTTGTTTCGGGTGTTAATTTCCTTGTTTACTCATACATGTTTGGTTATGAAAGTTTCGGTTATTAAAAATATTATATAGTTTAATCATCTAAAGAATAACAATAATGAAATAATTATCATATATTTACATCAAAATATCATATTCCTGTTGTGAAAACAAGAAAATGAGTTTTTTAAAAGTAAAAACTCTCAAAATATTAACATGTGTTTATATCAAATTTTAATGTGAAATTACTTAAAATTTTGAAAATTGAATTAAAATATAAAAACATAATCCAATTTCACTTTAAAACTAATTAAAAAGACAATATAACAATATAAATAAATTATATTAAAAGGCAGTTTCGAATTAAAATGTAGTATTTTTTACCATTCATTAAAATAAAACTTTTATCAGAAAAATAAAAAATTTCAACCAAATTAAATTTTGTGTTCCTCTTTCAAAGAAGAAGTTTATTTTTTCAAATATAAGATATAAAAGTGACAAAAAATATTTTTAAAAAGGGTTCTCCATCAAAAGGTAATAAAACGATCTTATAAAAATTTTAAAGTTTTTTATGCTTAAAATTGGATTCAATATCATTTTAAGACTCTAAAATTTATTGGATAAATGTAAAAACATTTAATAAACATGTGTAATAATATTTTAGTTAGTTTTTTTCATCCCTTCCAATACAACGTCTAGGAATTAACTACAATTTAAAATAATAATAATAATAATATTTTATTATTGTTTGGTATAACTCAATGTTGTGTGCAACATAAGATTTCAGAGAAACCCATTGTTGTGTGTCGATACGCTATCAGATAAAGAATCCCTTTAATGTAAAATTAAAATTTTATTCCAAAATATTAATAGATATGTAAATGTATTATTCTATAAATACCAGGGATGTTAAATCTTTGGCTACTGATATGAGATATTTAAAACCTAGGATACCCAGTAGGTTGTGATATCATGGTTTTGTAAGTATAATTTATCATTTATGTTTATAATATAGAAATTTGTTTATTGTGGTTAATTATATTTCATCTAGGATAGTGTTCTTAGTCACTCATGTTTTTTAGAAGTTACCCTAGGGTCTGAAGTTGATAGAGTTTGTCATCTAAAATGTTTGGAATTTGTTGCACCCAAATTTACCCAAGAAAAATGGTTAAAGTGGACTCTTGTAGCACATCATGGGTTACCAAATCCTTAGATACATAAGAAGAAACCTAAATACACACACATTCTATATAGATGACTGGGATATGAAGTGGAAAACTTGGGTTTGAATTGTTTGTATTATTAAATGATATTTTAAAGACTTAAGTGAATTTAATTTAAAATAATGAGTTGATCCTTGTTTATCGCATGGGGTGGATGGGTTGAATTTATTTTTAAATTATTTCATTGTCTTAAATTCGAGAATTTCCTTTAATAAAATATGAACATTCAAAATCACTCACTAATTTTTTTCACTATCCTAATGAAAATAACTTATACACTTGGTGGATAATATTGATGATCACTCTAAGGTAAAGGATCATTTTAGCACTCAGGATGTGTATCCTTAAAATTAATGAGTTCAAAGGGGAACACACATCATTGAATGAAAATATAAAAAATATAATTGATTAAGAATTATTAAAATGAGAAATAACATAAAATACATCCCATTTATACTCCTTTATATCAATGCACTAGAGGTTTAACCCTCCATTGATGCTATTATGTCAATGGAAGTGGGTAGTAGACTCATAAGGGTGGAATTGGAGAAGAAAACGAAATAATAATCACTCCACCATTCAATGAAGAGTTTCACAAAAGATTATGTGAATACAATCACTTCCTAAGGAAATGATATCAATGTGATATGGAAAATTAAATAAGAAATTATTATTAAGAATAATAAAAAAAAATTATTAATTAAATAAAGGTGAATCAAAAACTTACATGGGAAAAATTGATGTTGCGATTACAAAATGAAAGCATGAAATTACAATTGAAAGGAAAAAACATGGATCCTAATTACCTTCACCACCAGATAATTATATAGTAATATTTTGAGCCTTAGTTAAATCCAACATCAATAAATTACTTACCCATTAATTGGGAGAGTCAAAAGGAGGGTGATAAAATCAAGGAAAATTTAACGCTTCAAAGTTGACCAGAAAAATCATCCTGATTCACCCCTCTTGTTTATGTGTGAATTTGTAACTAAATATGGCCAAATCCTAAGGGGTAATATAAGGAACATATTGTCTCCAATTTTTTCTTTAATAGATTTCAAATTTTCATGAAAATTGAACCATCCATTTTGATTTTATGCTTGAATAGTGGAATGACTTTATGGGCGTTCCAATCTGGCCCAACATTTAAATGTCGACATGGGTTCCCTTTATCTCCATGAAAACTTTCTAATTATATTAGGCCAAAATTTAATGAAATGGTCCCCATTTTTTCTATTTCTAAAGTAAAAAATTGAGCTTATTTGGGATTGGATTTTGAGACCCACTTTTGTTTTATGGGCTATAGTCCCATTATGAATTGTCGAGAAAATGTTTGCATTCACGCCTAAAAATATTCATCTTTCCTTGGGATTCATGCATCGATCCTAAAAGAAAAAATGTTCCAAAAAAAGTGATCAATCATATCCCAAAATATCAAATTCAAAAAATTATTTAAATTAATTCCACAATTATATGATTTATTGGGCCCTAATGTGCACTTTAAACATGAATTGCACTTATAATGAGAAATGAAGTTCAATTTATAAAATGCACTAAAATTGATGTTTATCAACTTTGAAACACATGAATATTAAGATATAATCAATTAATATTATCCCCTTTTAGTGGATAATAACACCCCTAACTTGATTTTTTCTAGTCCCGAGCAAAAAGTATCTTAAAAATATGAAATTGAATTCCATTTTTTAGAAACATTTTAGCATAAATTTCTCACCAAAAAACATCATTCCAAAAAATCATAAAACCTATAAAAATAATTTCACATAGCCTAGGTTTACATGTATATCCCTAGCTCAATCCCATTCCATTGTTCAAATTCATTTCCACATATCATCCAATTTCAATTAACCATGACGATGTGTTGTGTAACTCAAAAGGCAAGGGGACTATTTTCTTGGTCAAGGGGAAACAAATGGAAGCACTGGGTGGTAATCGCATTAAACCTTAAAATGAGTATGTGGTTTTTAATGTTTTTTTGTTTTTTGTTTTTTAAACCATAATAGATATGAAAATACTAAATCTAGGCAAGAAAACTATGGAGTTATGATCCCCAAGCATCAAAAACCACACATTGTCAATTCTATGCTCTATAATAGAGATATAAATCCTAACTATGGGAAAGACAAATATGGAGTCATGATCCCCAAGTTCCATATACTACACATTTGAAAAAAAACATTTCTCTATGTGGTTATTATTTCAATTTTTTGGGATACTCAAATTAAACTAAAAGTAACCCCAAACCCTATGGTATGATGAAGGGGACCCAAGAACTAAAATTCACACCCAAGATCCAATGGATGTGAATTGCGTCATTTTGATTAAGAGAATGAAAATGTAAAAATTGAAAAATCACATTAGACAACTAAACTTTCCGAAATCGATTCTCATGAACTTAAACATGAATTAAAATCATAATCATGGAATTTGAAATTATTTTACATATAGTTTTTAGGATTCCCAATGTACATTAACAAATGAAAGAATAACTAATTGATTAATTTTTTTAGATTTTCTCTCCTCCCAACAAATAATGACACTTCCCACGTTGTTGAAAGAGAATATAAGAGAGAGATTATAATTGGGAAGGAAGAGGGGAATAATGTGATTTGAAATGAATTAATGGAATATAACCATCTAGTTTAATGTTTATGACCATAAAAAATTAGTTAATCACATTAGCTTAATGTCACAAGTGGACTCCTAGAGGTTGGTTAAAGGAAAGTTTGTGTTTTTTAAGGCATGCATTTCATTTAAAAATAAAAAATGATTTATTTTCCAAATCTCTTACACAAGAAACATTAGATCACACTGGAAACCTCGAGGGGGTTCACTAAACATATAAAAAATTAAAAATAAAGGAAAAAAACAAACTTATTTATTTTTAAATTCCAAAAATTGAGTCAATGGATAGAAAAAATCCATGTTACCTTCCAGAAAGCAATTTGTTTAATTTCATTAGTTCGACATGGACCCTAAATCTAAAATTTTTTGTCTGGTTGATAGGTTAGATCAGTTAGATTCTTTTTTGTTTCTTGTTTATTGAATTTTTTAATGAATTTTTTTAACATATGGCCATAGACTTTGAAGATCTAACCACTTGTAGGTTATAAAATCTCTACTGCTCTATGGGGGTATATATTATGCTCTATGTAAGGCCCTTACCATCTCGACCTTTACATTACTAGGTGTAAAGGATGTTTATAAGTATATAAGAGCGCAAATTTTCTTGGTTAAAAATGATTAACTTTGAGATTCCTAGATGGTTAGGCTTGAAATCTATCTTTATTGATCCTGGAATTTTCATAAGCCTCCATACTAAGTTCTTCAATTTCATTAATGTCTAATTTTCTCTTTTTTTTGCCAATAAAATGTCGAAGTTCATTTTTTTGATTGCCCAAAAGGCCTTATGCTCAATTTCAATAGGTAAAAGGAAATATTTTCCATATACCAACCTATATGGTGACATGCCTAGAATTGTTTTTAATTTATTAAAATATTCCCAAAGTGCATCCCAGAGTTTGTTGGACAAATCTTTTCTTGAGGGATTAACAGTTTTTTTCTTCAGAATTTGCTTAATTTCCCTATTTTCCAAATCATCTTGAACATTTGTTTTAGGATGGTAGGAATTGGAATGTTTATGAGAAATCCCATTCTTAGACTTGATTGATGAGATGTGAAAATTGCAAAAATGGGTTCCACGATCAATAATGATAGCCATAGGAATTCCAAATCTAGAAAAGATGTGTTCTTTTAGGACTCTAAAAACAAATTGAGGGTCATTTTAAATTATGGGAATGGACTCAACCCATTTAGATACAAAATAAATAGCTAATAGTATGTAGATATATCCACTAGATATTAGTAAGGGTCCCATGAAATAAATTCCCCAACAGTCATAGATTTAAACAACTAGAATGGGTGTTAAGGGAATTTGATTTCTTTTGGTTATGGATCCTAATTTCTGATATTGAGGACAAAATTAGCATAATTTGTAGGAATACTTAATGAGTTTATAAAAAATAAGCCACTTTTTAGGACCTTTTAAGTTGTTTTATTTTTGGAAAAGTAGCCTTCACGTGCCTCTTCTTGACAGAATTTAAGAATGGACTCTTTCTCACACTCAAGAACACATCTCTTAATGATTTGATCATGAAAAAACTTGAAGAGGTGTGTATTATCAAACACATATTGGTTGAAATCAGAAATTAATTTCCTTTTATCATGGATCACAAGGAATTTTTGAATTTCACTCATATCCAAATGGTTTTCTAGGTTAGCATACCACTATCCATCACTCACAGAATATAGGTCCTCATTGGGAAATGAATCAGACACAGAAAGGTGATTTGAGTTGTCTTTGAATTCCATCCTAGAGAGGTGATTAGATGAAAAAATTTCAACACAACTTTTATCATTAATGGTTAAATCAAAATCTTGATGAATAAGGACCCACCTAATTAATCTATCCTTGAAATCTTGTCTTTGTAAAAGGTATTTTAGAGCTAAATGATCAGTCAAGATAGTAGCGGGGGATCCCAATAGATAGTACTTGAATATATCTAATTCAAAGAAAACAACAAGTAACTCTTTCTTAGTGGTGGTTTAGTTTATTTTTGAATCATTTAATGATTTACTTGCATAAGAAATGGCACATGGAGTTTTATCACAACGTTGTCCTAAAACAGCTCCTATTGTAAAGTCACTCGCATCACACATGAGTTCAAATGGGAGTTTGCAATTGGGATATCTCATGATAGGTGGGTATATAATATATGAATTGAGTTTTGATAATGACTCCTCAATGATTTTTCTCTATATAAATGGAGCATCCTTCACTAGCAGAGCACAAAGTGGTTGAGAAATTGAGCTGAAATTCCTAATGAACCTTCAACAGAAACCAGCATGTCCTAAGAAGGACCTCAAATCCTTGAAAGTTTTTGGATATTGAAAGTGGAGAATAATATAAACCTTATATTTATCAACATCAATCCCTATACTAGATACAATATGACCCAGGACAAGTGTAAGAACCTTGGTTTTTGGACCAGGTCAAAATCCCGACCCTGTTTGAATTGTTGACTTTTTTCTGAGAAAACTGGGAAAGTATGGGAAGTTATGGAAATTTCCAGATTACACACCATGTGCTCCAAATTACACACCATGTGTGGGTTAGATGTGTACAATCCATGTGCTAACCAATTACATGTCATGTGGTGACCGTGTAATAATTTCCTAGTACATGGCGTGTAGTGTTACTTGATATGCCGTGTATCTTCCTTTTGTGTACTGGCTGAATCTTGGTCGTGTGTTGACCCATGTGGTGTTTCCAAGACATGTGGCTACCTCCTCTTAAGTTTTAGTATGGAAAAGGATACTAGATAGCATGTAGTCCTTCATACATGTCGTGTACTTTTATTTTTATTCACTTATATGGGAGAGCATTTCCTCTAATTTCCAAAACTATATTCTTATTCCTCAGTTTCAGACTGTGATTCTCTAGGAGGCTGAGAACATTTCTACTCCTAGATTTTTCATCTGATATTCATTCTTCAATATGTTGGTGGCTGAAGGATCGCATTGGGAAGGCTGAACCTGAGCACCCTCTTTCATTATAGTTTCTTTGCCTCACACACCGTAGTTTCCATCTGAGCAGAATTGTTGAAATTTGACAAAAAAATAGATCTACGAAGATCAAATTTGAATTGTTGCTTGACATTATACATTCCTAAATCTAAAAGTCTTAGGTAGGTGGTTCGTACATTATTTCATGTTTTTTTGGTCATTTGGGGGTTACATCTTTTTAGCGCGACGTCGGGTATTGAGTGAGACCCTTGTTTTATTATATTGAAATTACTGTATTCATTGTGGGATGTTGTTGGGTATTCCCTTATCCTGTTATGCTTGAGCAGAGCTGGGTTAAAGGTCTCCTCTCATTTAGGGAATCTTGGTCGGGGTGCCAAAATTTTTATAATTTAATTGCTTTAAATTAAATGGTTGAGTTTTAATTTTTAATCATGATTGTGTTTTTTATAGACTTTGAAGACCTCGGTGCTGGTATGGGACATCACATGGCTATTTCAAATAAACTGTTTAGTTTGTTTTTTCTTATTTAAAGTATTTATTTTTGATAATATATATGTGATGTGTGATATAACATATGATGGAACCTTTGGGTTGTTTTGGGCGTGGCCTGGGTATTGTTGAGTGATGCTGATCACCGGTTGGGCTTGGCCCAAATTGCATTAGGTGGTTCTTAATACATGATTGGGTGTCCTAGATGTCGTCTTGAAGAAGTGTGACTGTCAGGTTGGGCATGGCCCGAGTTACTTGGATGGCGAGGCTGTCGGACTTAAGCAACATGGTCATAGGGACACGAGGTGTTAGAGGTGTTGTGGATTCAGAACATCTTTTGGTGATTACCGCTTCCCCGTGATTTGAGTATTGTGCACATAGATAGACTCTGTGATGAGGTGGTTTTGACCATTTTTTTGTATAAGACCTAATAGTTGCAGTTAGGTTCTCTTGGTTTGGGGGTGTTTTCCATAGGAAGTCACGTGGAAGGTGAGAATCATTCAGGGGATAGCGTTGAGGCTATCGGGTTGGGGGAAGAGGCTCTCTGTGACTTGAGGGAAGACATCAATGTCCCTCCAGTTATTTATTAGAGGGCAGACATCATTGTCCCTCCAGTTACTGATTTGAGGATAGACATCACTATTCCTCTAGTTATTATGTCATGGGAAGACGCAATCTTTTTATTAGGGTTACCATTTTTTGGGCGTGCCTTTGGGATGTCGGTACTTGAGACACGAGGTGTTAGAAGTCACATGGTGCCGGGTTACTTGACTGGGATTCCGATGTTAGAAGAAGTAGGTGATTCTCCATGGTGGATACTGAGCACTAGTGTAGGTTGTGTTTACTTTGGGAATTGTATTTTTTTACTATTTTCCTCAAAGTTTAATGCATGCTTAAACACATATACTAGGTATGCATCATTGGGTGGTATCATACTGAGATTTGTCTCACAACCTACACGGGCCCTTTGGGATGCGTATAGACTTTATGGATTTATGTGAAGGAAAGAGACCAGCTTCAGGAGATGGATTGTATTAGTTGTTTCATGGAGATGGTATAGACCTTGAGGTCATGCCTAGTTGGAGTTTACTTTGCTTTTTTTCTTTCCTGTATAAACATTATTACCTTGTTTATTGTACCTACTATTGGTTAGCTATTGGAACCCTTTTATATATTGACTTACTATGGATGCATGATTTATCTATTATAGTTGTTGTTATAAGTGGTTTCAGCATGCTGTTGTGTTTACATTCCACTTCTTCTACTATTTATCACTTCTGTTGTTTATTTTATATTATTGTGATTCTACTATGTGGGTCTAGTTCGAGTCTGCAGAGTCTCTTATTTTATATTATACTCGAGCTAGTACCTTTATTATCCTCCGAGAGGGTATTGCCTCCCCAATATACTAGTTTAGAACCTCACTGCTAGTCGGCAGCCTTTGGCGTTTGGGGAGGTGCACCTAAGGTAGTAACACCGGACCTATTTAGCACTGTTCGGGTGGTTGTTCAGGTCTGAGACGTTATAACAAGTCCTTCTTTTACCATGAAATGACATTTTTCCCAGTTTTGGATGAGATTCTTTTCCTCGCATCTAGAAAAAACCCTTTCAACATTTATTAGGAATCCCTCAAAATTATCCTTAAATATGGATAATCCATCTATAAATACCTCTAAATAACCCCCCACCATGTCTAAGAATATTCCCATCATACACTGTTGGAAGGTACTAGGGTCATTACATAACCCAAAGGGAATGCACTTGAAGGAAAAGGCACCAAATGAATATGTGAAGGTTGTTTTTTTACATGATATTCTAAAGAGACTTCAATTTGATTATAACATGATAATCCATCTAGAAAGTAGTATAACTGATTACCTGCCACTCTCTCAAGGACTTGAACAATGAAGGTCAAGGGTAAATGGTCTTTCTTAGTGCATGATTTTAACTTCCTATAGTAAATGCACACTCTCCATCCACTACTAACCCTAGTGGGGATAATATCACCATCCTCATTGGTAATCACTATGATTCCATCCTTCTTTGGAACAACTTAAATTGGGCTTACCCACTCACTCTCAGTAATGATATAGATGATACCAGATTTCAACAACCTAAGAAGTTCATTCCTTACCACATCCATAAGATTTGGATTGAGTATCCACTAAGGATGATGACATGGGTTGGATTTAGATTCTAGAATAATCCTATGAGTCCCAATGAGAGAGTTAATCCCAAGAATATCATAAAGGTTCCATCCAATTGCTTTATTATGATTTCCTAGCACATCCAGAAGCATTCTATTTTGATCTCATCAAGAGATGAAGAAATGGAAACTGGAAAAGTTTGATTTTTCTCTAAGAATGAATACTTGAGTGATGAATTTATGACCTTAAATTCGATATCATATTGGTTAGCACATTCCAAATAAGTACTGGACTCTGCATCAAACATAGCGTTTTTTTCAAATTTCTTAAAAGAATGGGTTCCTTTTGAACAGAATTTCCAGCTACCACATTGACTATATCAGTGTCAGGAATGGGTATGGACTTGATTTTATTTATTTTAGAAATGGTATAATTGATTTTTTATCCAAAAAAATCATCAAAGGAGTCTTCTAAAATAGATTCAATCTAAGGAGTCAAATTTCCATCATATTAACAAAGGAAATCAATCTCATCTTGACTTAGACATCCTTTAATAATTCCTTGATCTTCCTCTGGTTCATAATCAATAATACTATAATCACACAGCCTTAAACATTACATAATATTGAATTAAGTTAATAATTCACATTGAGGATTTTTTCAGGTTTAGAGATTTAGAGAATTATGTCACAACATATACATAACAACTTGAATATTACATGTAGACACTTCTACCTAGTATCCATTTTTTCATAAAATAAAAACTCTAAAAAAATGAAACATGTTTAGTTCCATGTTTTAAACAACATGACTTTTCCTTGATCCCATCCTTGACCCTATTCCACTTTAAGTCCTATGAAAAACATTTCAAAAACTTGGGGTGGGCATAAAAAGCTCAGTAAGGATTATAAAATAAAGAAAAAATTATTCCACCAATACATACAAAACATAATCTCTTTAACATAACTCATGAATTCATAAGATTTATGAATAATACAAAGAAATCATAAATCATAAAGGTAACTTGTGGCATCGATATCATACTTAAATTGTATCTTTAACAACTACATAAGGAGTTACATTTGGAATACCCATCATAGTATATTTCATAAATCTCTAAGTAGAAACATTAATTTTTACCTCCATCATGTTACCCAATGCATTGGAGAGCTATATCAGGCTCACCTTCCCTAGGTTTATCATAGAACCACCTGTATACGTAAACAATGCCCAATAACCATAATATAATCATAACACATGAACAAGCATAAAAGAAAGATAATATTTCCAAATTGCAATCACAAGATATCAGTTCTAATTATTTACATAATAAATCCATTTTCAATACCAAAATATGTAAAAAGGGGTATATGGTATTTAATTTTCATTTTAAAAATGCTATGACTTGTAGAGGAATCTAAATATCAAATAATGTTCACGGTAGAGGAAAGATCATTGTCACCACGTACATTAAAAAGAAACTTTATTTTTTTCATTTAGTAAAACACTTTGTATAGAATATATTCTCCTTTAATGAAATTAAAATTCAAAGGGGTGTATACACCATATAAAGGAAATTCTTGTATAAATCAAAGTATGCCTCAATGAATGGAGATTGAGACGAAGTCCCTTACCTTGTGTCTGACTTATCTCGTATGTTCCATGTTATTCATGAATAGTAATATTAAGTTAATTTCTAATTTCTTCAGAACCCTTTTTAAGTTTATTATTCTTTTTATATCACTTATTACCTTTCTATAACAATTAGTTAATTATTTGAGTTCATATCAGACATTTTTTCGTTGTTCGGAACTTGAGTCAAAAATGAACTTGTTATAATTACAAATTGTCCATGTGGTCAAAAGTCTATTATCTATAGAATTATATTAATGTTTTAAATATTATATAAATCCTGTATTTATATTTATTTATTTTATTACATAACATTTGTAGATAATAAATGAAATGCACCGTTCATGGAGATGATAAGCTATACGTACGCATGAACGCTACCTTCATTTCTTCTTCATATTTAAATGAATAAAAACTTAATGATACATAAGTATATTATAATTAAATTATAATAGAATATTTTATATATGTAACATATTTTCATTAAATCCATACTTTATACATTCCATGTATGGAATGAACGATTCATATCACTTTGAGGTGGTGATAGTCCGCACTTCCTCAAATGAAATTATAGTATTTATCCATTATGGAAACCCAAAACGTATAATATAAATGAAAAATATAGAAGCATGGAGAAAATATAAATATAATTTATATCACATATAAATACAGTGTCATTATAATGGCCACCATGAGAGGTTGTAGGGAAAAATCGAACAATCATCGTTTTGTGAGGTAGTAGTTCGTCGTACACAGAAACAATATGTTCATATCCATTAGACAGAGGTGTGTGGGAGTGTAGTAAGAATCCTTCTCATAACAACATCTTATTATATTGAGGATATTTTTTTGTTATGTAATCAAAGAATATAAATAGAATAGGTACTGGATAAGGAAAATAAAAGAAAAGAACTTGAGAGAAGACGCTACCTTTAAATCGGGTAACTCCCTTTGGTTTGAACCAAAAGGCTTTCTTGAATTGACTTTTGACTAAGGGAAGCCTTCTAGGAGGAATAGAGGGATGTTGGGAGATTATTGGAGCATATTTTAGATGATCCAAGAGTCTTGAGAGTTGTGGTGCGGTTGTGGTATTATTTTCAGTTGGTTTGGTTGAATATTAGAGCAATTCCAATGCATAGCGTTAAATTGTAGTAGTCGTTACTCTAAAATAGTGAAAAAATTGTAAGGAGCTCCAACCAGTGTAATATTTTGTGCTAAATCTTGAAAATTAGATAGATCATGAATAAGGGTGCGTCAAATATAGCACATTACTGTGGTTTCACTTCAAAATAGTGCTGGAAATGGCGCCTGGTTGGAGCAGAATCACTACGCCATTTTAGCGTTTTCATGCTAAAATGGCATGGGCTGGAGATGGTTTTCGTTATTTATTTTCAATATTTATAATTGTGGTATGATCTTACATTTATAGGTTCCCTTTGTGGTGCGGTTGTGGTTTTCTACAAGATTCTTGAAGTTTCCAAGCTTGTGGTATGTGATTCCATAATTTAACATTATTAAATGAATTTAGTGTATTTTATTTGCTTCTTAATTGTGTTTTATGAATTTTTTTAATGGAGTGTAATATGTTTTCAAAGGGTTTAGAGCTGCATATGGGTTGAAAGATGATTTTGAAAATTAAATTGGTTAGGTTTCATGTGTGCCTTCTTTTTTATGCTTTCTAAATGTGTTCCATGAATTGTGTAAATATGAGTAATTATAGTTGGATTCTTGAGTATTGAATAAATTATATTGAGTTATATCATGATATTATGTAATTATGTATTCTCTACTATGTTATAAGAATCATGTGTTAATTCATACTCCCCTATATTAGAAGAAACATGTAGTGATATCTGACCCACTATGTTATGATTTACTATGATTATTTCTACGTAACAATTTTATGTCACACTCTTTAATTCCTACATTATGATCAAAGGATCATATTTATTATATTATGTTTATGTAATCTAACACTATGAAATTTGTTTGGTAATTTGAGATTACATGTCCTTCTATCATGATATGTGATCAACTCTCATGAATCCATGACATTTTTAATAAGTTATTTATTCCATGATCATGTTTACCATATACTTATGATCTAACCATTAATGGTATATTGATATGTTTTGGGGATTGAATATTTTATTCGAATTCTATAAAACTATGGATTAAATAGGTTATCCCACTTTCTATAATTGAAACAAAATTAAATGGAAATTTAAAAAGGTATATTGATAACAATAATTTTCAGTGTTATTCCAGGATCTATTTTGTGAAATTTAATATACATGATTTCATCTATCTTAAGAATTTCGTGTTTCCTTTGAGTCTGGAAAAACAAATACCTTACTCATAATACTTGTATTCATCTACCCTAGTCGTTAATCCTTTCACCTGATGATTCCTGGCATGTTCTACATCTTGGTTCCCCATGTATTTTCTAAAGTAGTGATTCATGTTTAAGGTGGGAGTTTTTTTCTATTTCATATTCCTAAATTATATTCAAGTATTATATGATTTATCAAGACCTTACCTTAGTGATATCAAAGTTATGTAATCATCAGTTTTTCCATCTATTTTGTTGTAGCATGACATACAAAAAACTACAGGGATGGGATCCTTGTTCTCCTCTTCTTTTATGGATCTTTTTAATTTGCATGATTTGGTTTTCTAATGGGTGGGTTAATTATTTACCATATGTATTTATATAAGAAAACCTTCTTTAACATATTTATATTTTTTACGAAACTAGTATATATGAATATATTTCACTATTTAGAAATAGTTGTGTGTTTTAATTTTTTTAATATTGTATAGGCACATTGTGATATACGTGGATAAAAGATGGATCACATTACAGAGGAACACACCTCAGTATGCTAAGGGTTTGAAGAAGTTTTTATATTTTTCAATTTCCAATCGATCTATTGAAGGGAGAATAATATATCCATGTCCTAATTATAAATTTAGAAGATGGTTGAAGATAGATGAATTTTATGAACAATTAATATTAAAGAAATTCCCTACTCAATATTTGTGTTTGATTTGGCACGAAGAATCGAACGTTACAAAAAAGTTGAGCACTGATGTAAATCCATAGAAATAGATATCAATTTCATTGATAGTGGAAAATTAAATGCATAACCTTATAAATGATGCATTCATCATTACAAGACACCAACACCAATATCAAAATATATCATAACAACCAAATGAGGGAGCTATAAATACCAACATGACAAGTGATGTTTTTGAGACTCTAGGATAAGCAGATCAAGATTGTAACATATCATTGGATCATCCTCTTGATTCTATGGAGACTATTGTAAGAGAAAACTTCACTAATAAAAATACATTTCATGGTTTAGTTGATGATGGAAACCAAGAGTTTTATAGTGGATGTTTGAAATATTCAAAACTTTCTTTTATACTGAAGTTTTACCATATCAAATGTGTATGTGGAATTAAAAATAAGGCAATGTCCATAATATTGGAATTGTTGTGTGATTCATTTCTTAAAGGAAACCTCCCAAAGTATTTTAATGATTTGAAAAAATTTGTTAACAGCCTTGGTCTGAATTATACAAAAATACGTGCATGTCCCAATGATTGTATGCTTTATTAGTGAGAGGATTCAAGTAGATAGAATTATAAAAATGTCCTTCTTCTAGATGATAGTCAATGGGTGATATTGGAATTTTGAATCAACGCACTACCATGGAGAAGAATAAAAGGAACACACTTGCAGATATTTTTCGTTACTTTCCTTTAAAGCCTCAATTGCAAAGATTATTCATGTCATCGAAAACTGTCGAACACATTAAGTGGAATTTTTTAAATAATAACAATGATGGGTTAATGTGGCATCTACAAGATTCATAATCATGGAAGACATTTGATTCATTACATCCATATTTCTCAGCTAATCCTAGGAATGTTTGATTGGGATTGGCTACTAATGGATTCAATCCATTTGGGACTTTGAGTACCAGTTATAGAATTTGGTTAGTTGTTTTGATTGACTACAATCTGCCTCAGTGGATGTGTATACAAAAAACGTCATTTATCATTTCGATGATTATTCCTAGAAAAAAATTACTAGAAATGATATTGATGTATATTTTCAGCCTTTAATTGAATAATTACAGGAGTTATGGAGCAACGGTATTGAGACATATGATACTTCTTCTAAAACAATTTTCAAAATTCATGCTTCTCTAATGTGGACCATTAGTGACTTCCCAAGACATGGGAATTTATCTAGTTGGAACACTTACATGGGTTTGGATTTTCCTGTTAGTAACTTTGATTTTGAGTCCAAACGGCTACCTCACAGTAGAAATGGTTCTTCTTATGCCATCGAAGATTTCTCGATGCATCTCATAGATTTTGGCTGAACAGATAAAAATTCAATGATTTCATTGATCGTATACCACCTCCAAAGTTTTTAACCAGTTCTGAAATATTGGCACAACTTGGAAATGTTGAAATAGAATATGGGAAGGTTCATAATTTTAATGATAGTGGTAAATGAGTTTGAAGTGAATCGTTTATATGATGCTCTCCCTATGGCTCTCACTTGTTCAGTGTCACAAATTTCCTATACAACCAATACATAACAACCCACTGGGATGACTTCTCCTCCTAGATGATCACCACCTACTACTCTCCCTTGATCATGATTTTGTGGGGCCACTCCTTCCTCAACTTTTTTAGTCTATCACTTCAGTATCTATCCAAATAAACACACCCTCCCTACACTATGTGTACTCATATATAAGCATGTAGGCAGAAGTTGGTGGTGGGAGATATTGTCTCCCTTTTCCCATCCTTATGCAAGAATATGTTCCAGATTATCCTGAGGATTGAAGGTTTGAATTTGTCACACACACCACTATAAACATTTGGAGTCATTCATAATAGGCACTTGAACTGAATTTTTAGATTGATATGGATTGTATGGATCACATCTCAGCTAGAAATCATCCCTCACCTCTAGTACCCCACCTCTTAAGGCCATGAGGTACAATTGTTTCTTGATGGTCCCCGTAACATCATCAGTCACCATCCCTGTTGGGAGGGGGAATGGGTAGAACATGATTCATTCTCTTGACCTGACCATTTTAAGAATAGCCATAGGGTTCGACATGAGGGGGAAGCTTCATGCGATGTTTGGAATTTTTGGATGGAAATTGGTGCAAGGTGGTGAGATGTTGTCTCAATAATCATATCCCCCCATGCATGATACTACATAGAAATATAAGAAGTGAAAGGGACTTCATATATGGAGTAGAGTCTACCCTTGGATGATCTAATATAGAACATTGTATAACTCCTCCAATACAGGAATATCTAGATTGATGGGATACCCCGTATCAAACATCAACAACTTAATGATGGTCCTTGACCACACCCCCATGTGTGCATCCCTCATTGGAAGAATCCAGCTATAGATCAGCATGGAAATTAACCCTATAAGCCTGAACATGGGATAATTAGATATTATTTTATATCCCCACAACATCCACTATCTATTCAATAGAATATTTATGTACATTTTCTCCTTCGCCATTTGAATACACAAGGGAATGTTTTCTACAACCACAATATATTTTCATCTATCTCGTTCAAGAAGTATTTCAACTACTTCTTTAATGGGATTTCCTTTACTCAAGGCGTATTTCATTGGTCTGTTTCACCAAATAGGTAAATGGCCACAAAAGAGTTGTAATTTTCTCTTTCTCTTCCCACACATTCCCTATAGGGTGGAAATAATTATATATCACACCTTGAATCAGGATCCCAACAAATTGGCAAATATCCTATAAGAATAAATGGTATGAGTTATGGATTGATTAGTACATGTCCCTTATGACTTTATAATTGAAATGGCATAGTAACTCTCTCCATGGAATGAGCTTCTTCTTTTAGAACTCTTACAGTGAAATATTCAGACCACAATTTGGTATCCTATAATATCATATTTCTTCACCCTACTATATTCTTTATTTCTATTATGTGTTTCAAAATTGAATAAGTGTTTGGATTTGAAAGTGATTTTTCTTATGAAAATGTTGGTTCCCTTCTAATATTTTGGTTATAGGATGTATGTGCATGTGAAATTGGTAAGTTGTTTTGGGGCACTGGTACTGGGGCTATAGAATCAGCTGCATTTTTTATAAATCTACCTTTAGTGGCGGTTTAAACCGCTACTAAGTAAATTGATGATTTTTAGCAGTGGTTTTAACCACCTCTATAATTTGGTATCTTACTACCAGCAGTGATTATAACCACTGCTACATACAATAATTTAGTAGTGATTAATACCGCCGCAAGATAGTATTCATTTCTCATTACCATTTCACGGTGGTGCCGTAAAAGAAAAAATCCTTTTGTCCCAGAAAACCACTACTAAAGCCATGACCAGCCACCGCGAAATATGATCTCTAAAATGGTTACCAGAAACTGCCACCAACTTGAAGAAACTTCTATGTATTGTATGTCGACACACAATTTAGCGGTGGTTTTTGGAAGCTGCTGCTATGCGGCAATTTTCTTGTAGTGTGCCCTTTAACAATGGTAAATAAAATACTTACTGAAGTTACTATTCATAATGTCTAAAACCAAATTTTACCTACTTAAACAATTTGGACCTCCTAATTCTAAATATGGAATTCATTTTTCCAAATTCAAAACACATAATTGGAAGAAATTAATTTAAAATTATTTCCCATTGTCAAAACCAAAAAGCATGTTTTTAAGAAGTAAAAACTATCAAAAATTGACATCTGTTTACATCCAATATAAGAGTGAAATTACTTACAATGAACAAAATTATATTAAGTGGAAAAAATATAATCCAATTAAACTTTAAAACCAATTAAAATAACAATATCCCTATATAAAAAAATGTAGTTTTGAATTAAAATGTGGTATTTTTCACTATTCATTAAAAAATAAACTTTATTAGAGTAATACCAAAATTTCATCCAAAGTAAATTTTGATGTTCATCTTCTATAGAAGAATTTTATTTTTTCCAATATAACATATAAAAGTGAAAAAATATATATTTAAAATGGGTTCTCCATCAAAAGGTAGTAAAACAACCTTTTAAAGAATATTATATAATTTATGCTTAAAATTGGATTTATTATCATTTTATGTCTCTAAATTTTATTGGATAAATGTAAAAACATTTAACAAACTTGTTTAATCCTAAAATGGTTAGTTCTATCCATTCTCACCAATATAACGGCTAGGTGTTAACTACCATAATAATATTATATTATTATTCTTTAGTATGACTCAGCGTTGTGTGCAACATCAGATTTCAGAGAAACCCATTGTTGTGTGTCAGGTACGCCATCGAACCTGGAAACCCCTTTAATTTAAAATTAATATTTAATTCACAAATATTAATGAATATTAAAATATCATATTTTCTATTTACCTATTATTTTACAATTACCTATCCAATTGACCTCATGGATCTCTTCATCATCCCCAATTTAAGAGTTTGCATTTTAGATGTTTAGATCGAGGATCATGCTTCCAAAGGTTATTGTCATGTTCCCATTCCTAACTCATATGAATATATTAATTGTTGCTAAGAATGGTCGACTAAGGATTATGGGGGTTTGATCTCTAGGACCTAGGCTTGGGTGATTATCTAGGGATATGAAGTCATTATGGTAAATGAAATTTTCAACCTTCACCAAAACCTCTTTTAAGATCTCCTTAGGAACTCGAACACAATAATATACAAGTTGGAGTGTGACAGAATTTAGTTGTAGATATTAAAGACATAATTGAAAATACAAGGAATATGGAAATAGGTTCACACTATCTCCTAGATCACAAAGCGGTTTGAAAACTTTATTCACTCCTAACTCAAAATTAATGAATGGATATCCTAGATCTTTCAATATATGAGGAATGGTCCCTTGAATGGTGTAACTCATGGACTTGATTTTGATATGAAAATTTAATTTTAAAAGTGCACAAGTACTTAAAGTACATTGAGTAGGAAGGAATGGATTGGATTGCATCAAGAAGGGGAATTCTCATCTTAACCTGAGAGAAGATTTCCATCAATATATCATTCAATTCAGGTTTATATTTTCCTCTCATACATTAGGTGAAGGGTACATATTGTTTGATTGTTTGGTGAGGTTGTGGTTATTTCACATTCATATTTGATTTTTATGATTCTGAGGGTTGTTCTTCAACAATTTCATTTTATTTTGAGTATTTTAATGGTTCTGTAATGTTTTGTTCAGGTTTTTAAATTGATCTCTCACTTCTTAAGATAGTCACATCTTTTAGTTTTTCATGAGAGGTTTGTGTGTAACTTGATTCTACCCTTACATTTTGGGATGGAACATCCTGAGTAGGCATGGGTGCCTTTCCAGTTTTGATTGTTTGTAACTATTGTTTATGTGATGAAAATTATGAGTTCATTTTCTCCATTTGTTTACACAACTAATCAAGGATGGGGATAGATTGGGTAGTGTCTTGTACTAGTTTGTTTATCCTAGGAGGATACTTTGGTTGTTGGATTGGTTGTTGAATGGGTTGTTGGATAGGTTGTTGATATTGTAAATGAGGATGTTGGTAATGGACCAGTTGTGGTTGGAACTGATTATGGGTTTGAAAATTATTTTGAGGGTATGGGTTGATATATTGTTGTTGTGTTGGTTGTTGATTTTCCTTCCAACAGAAGCATGTATGGTTGTATTACCATGGATTGAAGGTGTTTTGGTTTTTTGGTTTTTGAAAGTTCATTGCACTAACTTCTTATGGTGGTCCTCTTAAAATAACATCCTTTATAGAAGGAATTTTTGGGAAATTATCAGTCATGTGGTCTTGTTTTTCACAAATTGTACAAACAGGATCAATAGTTTGAGTTTTGTGGACCTTCCTAATATTGATCTCCTCAACCTTCCTAGTGAGTGAAACAAGTTTTTATCTAAGGTTTTATTATTCTCCAAGATTGTGCATTCTACCATATTTGGGTGGCTTCTCATAGTAATGTTATTTTCCTAGGTCTGGTATTGTTCAGCTTGATTTTCTCGATACTCATAACCATTATTTGGGGTTTTGTTTTTAAAGGTTCCATTACACATCATTTTAATGAATTTTTTGTTTCCTGACCCTAACCCTTCGTATAAAATTCTCACTTGTTCTAGGATTAAGAAACCATGGTGTGATACCTTGTTTAAAGTGTCCTTGAACCTTTCCCATGTTTCATATAATGTTTCTCCCTCTCTTTCAAAAAACATTTGGATGCTCTTTTAAGTGAAATTGTTTTGCGATGGGGTGTATTTTTTATATAATTGTCATTGTAGTTGGTCCCAAGAGTGAATGGATGCTGGTGTCAAATTTTTTAACCAATTATTTATTCATTCCTTCAGTGAAAAAGGAAGGTGTCTCATTTTATGAAATTCAATTTTATTTGGAGGGTACATGGTTTTGACAATGTCACTGAATTCTTTAACATGAAGGTCAGGCATCTCAGACTCCATCCCATGAAAGGTTGTAAGGTGGTTTAGGACATGGGGTTTGAATAAATATTGGGTATATTCTATGTTATCATGCCTAATGCATGGGGGTTCATTGGTACAGGATGGTGTGAGGTATTCATTCATGGTTTGGTCTGCAAAAATTCCCAAGTTAAGGTCTTGATTATTTTGGTATCCATTTGGGTTCCCTACCTAGTTTATGATTTGGTTTTGTGGAATATTATCCATTATATTGAACTCAATGTTTGAATCTAGAGTATTAGTAAGATTAGAATCTAATGAAAAGAGAACCTTATGCATACTCTACTCCTTATCCCTAAGGCTATCCACCCTAACTATACGATTTTAATGGTCATGGGTTTAGGCAGACATGTGCCATGAAAAGAGAAAAATAACAAAGGGGAAAAGATAAGATAATTAGGATGATAAAAGAGAAATGTTAGAGAATAGAAATAGGTTCTAAGTTGAGTTAATTGTTCCCCATAAACTATTCCAAAATTATGTTTCACTCAAATTTACCCAAAAGTAATGGTTAAAGAAGTTTCTTACAGAACAAAAAAGGTTATTAAATCCTGAGAGACCTAAGAAGAAACTTAAAAAAACAAACATTCTATAGAGGTGATTTGGTTATAAATTGTCCAAATTGGGTTAAATTTTTTAAATTATTAAATGAAATTTTAAATAATTAAGTTAATTAAATTTAGAAGCATGATTTGATCCTTGGTTATCGCATGGGGTGGATTGGATGAATTTATTTTTGAATTATTTAAATGTTTTAAATTCGATCGTTTCCTTTAACGAAATAAGAACATCCAAAATCAATCACTGATTTTTGAGTTTTCACTATACTAATACTAATAAAATGTACACTTTTAGGATCATATTGATGATCACTCTAAGGTAGAGGATCATTTTAGCACTTAGGATCTGTATCCTTAAAATTGGTGAGTTCAAAGGGGAACGTACATCATTGAATGAAAATCTCAAAAATAGAATTGATTAAGAATTATTAAAATGAGAAATAGCATTCAATACATACCATTTTTACTCCCTTAGATCAAACCACTTGAATTTTAACCCTCCATTGATGTTATTCTATCAATGGAAGTGGGTAGTAGATTCATGATGGTGGAATTGGATAAGAAAAAGAAATAATAATCACTCCAACGTTGTGTGAAGAGTTTCACAAAATATTATGTCAATAGCCTCACTCTTTATATAAATAATATAAATTTGATATTGAAAATTAAATAATAAATTAAGAAGAATAATAATAAGAACTTTTATTAATTAAATTAAGGTGAATGAAAAACTTACATGGGAAAATTTGACAATGCGATTTCAAAAAGAAATCATGAAATTATAATTGAAAGAAAAAACATGGATCCTAATTACCATCACTATAAGATAATTATATAGGAATATTTATATCCTTAGTTATACCCACTATCAATAAATTATTTCCCCATTAATTGAGAGAGTCATAATGAGGGTGAGAAAATTATGGAAAATCTAACATTTCAAAGTTGACTAGAAAAATCATCCAGATTCATCCATCTTGTTGATGTGTGAATTTGTAACTAAATATAGAAAAATACATAGGGTTTGTAGAAGGAAAATATCTTCTTACATGTGTCCTATAATATATTTAAAAATTTAAGGTAAATTGGACAATGTGTTTTGATGTGATGCTTTATATAGTGGGATGACTTTATGGGCATTCAAATCTAGCCCACCATTTAAATATCAACTTGGGCTCTATTTATCTCCATGAAAACATCAAAATTAGCTCCATAAATAGTTGAATTAAATGATCCCAATATTTTTAAATTTATAAATTAAAATTTTTAGCTTCATTGGGCTTGAATTGTAGGCCCCACTTTTGTTTTATGGGCCTTAGGCCCATTATTCTTTGTCCAGAAAAGTTCTGCATTCATGCCCAAAAATCACCATCTTCCCTTGGGATTTATCCATCGATCTTGAAAGAAAAAATATTCCAAAAAAAATTGATTAGTAATATATGAAAATATAAAATTCAAAAAATTAAATAAATTAATTCCACAAATAGATGATTTATTGGGCCCAAATTTTCACTTCAAACATGAATTGCACTTGTAATGATAAATGAAGTTAAATTTATAAAATGCATTAAAATTTATGTTCATGGACATTGAAATTCATGAATATTCAGATACAATCAATGAATATTAGTCCCTTTTAGTGAATATTCTGGGATCATACACATTGTATTGTGTTCTAATGGTTCACTAACAATATAATGGTTGGTTTTGAGGTGGTTGGTATTGTTTATTGACATGATCATCAGTCACTTTAATGAAAATAAACCATAACCAAACTAAGGTATTTTCAATAGTGGATGTGATCTTATTTGGAAATTGAATACATGGATATGTGATCTATAATAATGGTGTATTAATGATTTATCTTTAGCATATGTGATTAACTTATTCATAGTGATGGAAATTTTAGTACATGCACCTTTTATATGTGAAATATTTTTTTTAATCAACCTGATGTAAATTTTCTTCACGTATGGATGGTTCTTATGTAGTATCATCCTAGATGCATTATTAAAGGAATATATCATGATTAACTCTCATGATAAAATATTAATAATAATCCATAACCATGGTAATTTAAATGGTGCATATCTTTGTTTCATTCCATGAGGATTAATGAACTATGGATGAAAAGGTATTTGGTTAGAGATTTTTGTTGGTATCGCACAATATTAGATTTTGTTATTATTGATGCCTTGTCTTTAAATTGGATTGATCTAATCAATTTTGATGAGAAAGTGGAAAACTAGTATAGGAATCCTATATTAAAGTGGTAGAAAGAGTATTATTTCCTTGGTAATTTCACCCCATGTTTTCATATGACCTAAAACTACATATCAAGATTAAATGAATTTGTGGATGGTTTATTTTCTACATGAGTTTGTTTAGTGATATTTTTAGTTAAAATGATCTTATTGTTCCTTTGTATGGATGAAATGGTTTAATTTTAGGGTGGATGTAGTGACCCATGTTTTTTCTAAAGAAGTACTTAACCCTGTTTTTTAGTTTTGACATTCTGGATCTCGAAAAGTGGAAAAAATTTCAATTTACCCTAGATAATGACATAATTTTTTTGATATTTTAACTATTTTTGGGATGTGGTGTTTACCCTCAGTGTGAGTATTTGAGGTATTTAAAGTTATTAAAATTTTAAGGGAAATTTAATATTTAATAAATATATAAATATTTATCATGTGAGTGAGAATGTTATCATATCTTAAACGTAATTCTAGGTGGAGATTATAAAATTGTAGTTGAGTATGGAGTGATCAATTATAACCTAGAGAGGCATTTTTTTTTTGTGTTTTAAACCTGGGATGGGTATAGTTTAAGGTATCTAAAATAATAATATGGTAGGACAATTGATGGGATAATAAATATTTCCATTATAATATTTCTTCTATGGTAACCCATTATAATATGGAATGGATACTAGATTGTGAGAGAGTCAAGAGAGGGTATATTTTTCTTTAAAATAGACCTAAAACCGGATCATTGAAAAGAGGTGGATACATAAGGTATCATTAGTTATTTACCATGGCATTTCAAATGCATTTAAGCATTGAAAATATTACCAACAAGGTAGGGAGATTTATTTTAATTTTCACTATGTTAATAATTTTAATTTGTATTATAATTATGTTCTTTATCATTATGATTACTGATGATTATTTACTTAGGGAATTATTTCAACTATAAGGATTCATGAACTTTCATTCTCATTCTCAAGATCGTTGTGGTTGTTTCTTAATCTTTTTCCTATGTTGGAGAGAACATAATGACTAAATAATTACTTGGATATAATTGAACTGAAAATTGATCCTTTAACATCACATTACTCTCCATTACCTTTTTATGATAACAAATTATCTTCGCCTTTGTGATGGATAAAAGTTCAACCTCTGACACCCAAATGGTGGATCGAATCCACATGAATAGTGAAAATGGTTAACAAGGAACAACTATAGGTAAAAACCAATAAGGAATGTGATGAAGGAATCTATCTAGTGAGGTTAGGTCATGATGCCGTATGGATTTAACTGTACTAATTAATGGAGGCATGTTGGTAATGGGTTACCCACCAGGAGGGAACCCCCAATGATGCCAGTATATGGTGGATGATGTGGCATCATAAGGTGATGGAAATAGCGTGATTTTAATTGGATCAATGGGGGAACAAATAGTTCTTCATAGATATAGAGAAGAAAAACCAAATACATGGTGTAAAGTATCTGAAATTCACATTGTAATTCCCAAACCTAACTCACTCCATAATAACCAGATCAGTATATCACTAGACCTTAGGCAAGCCTCCACATATTACAAAGGCTATTGACTGTTGGTGATGGTATAAGAGTGGATAGTGGGGAGACTATATACTTAGAATATAAATAAAAACAATTATATAATCTCAAATATGAATACCATTAGAAGAATAATATATCAAATTTGATAACATACTACATGATCTAACCATGTCTAGAAGGTCAAACATGTCATACAAAAATAAACAATATAACTCTTAGGACGATCACATGTGTACATACACAAATTTTATAAAAATATCACAATAATATCACCATGGATCAACCCAAACAATCTATAAAACTATATCATATAGTCTCTGCACTATCATCACACCCTTCTAATCTTGGATCTAGACATTGAACCTTTAAATTTACCTGTAACATAAGACATAGCTTCAACACATATCCCTAGGGGCCTATGCATGGTGTGAGTATGAAATTAGTAGGATACTAACAACGATGTCCCTATATAGTGACCATATATATAATAGTGTATGTAAAGTAAAATAAATGGAAGACACCACATCACACAAATTCTTCTACTCATGCTCAACAAACACTAAATAAGACTTTACCTTCCATAGCCACTGTCAAAGTGGAATAATACACCCATAGTATTTCATACTGGAGACACCCTTAGCCTTCCAACAAATTATCATGTAATATGAAATAAATAACATAGATTAACCATAACAACCTAATTACACACCCACGACCAATATCCCATCATATCACTCATATATAGAGAGCACCCAACTACCATTGGGCCATACCCATCACTACCCATGTTCAACTAAGGTGTATTCACTCCCTATTTTGATAGTCAAAACTATCACCACTATACCACTTAATATATGAATTTTACACCCCCAGTGAGTGGAATAAACCACCTCAAGGTCCCAATTATATGTGTACTCAACCTTAATGTCCTCGAACCCATAGTGAGATGAAATCACCAATAACCTACATACACAACTTAGAGACATTCAATCATCACCCATGATAGTGGTAAACATCACCAACATCACATTAGATTACCATATAAAACATAAATATACTGAATCTCCACTTTCCGACACATGAAATCAATATCATCAACACCAAAGTGCATAATATTGTGAAAAAATACCATAATAGATTCAACCGCCTTTTTAGCATGAGTGTACCCTAAACAATATTTAATGAATAGTAGAAATAGAATGTGGTTAGGTTATTAATATTCCTTCAAAATCCCACCCACACTTATTAATTCCACGATACATAGACACATGTGTAATTAAAGAAAAATCTAGGCACCACCTACTTGAAATATGAATGAATCCACTCATTTTAGAACTCCATCCAATCTGGATTTAGTATGAAGAAAAAAATATCTTATAAAATCACTAGGGATAGACAACCTTACCCATTACTTCCCACTAGAACAACTAACAAAAAAAATAACAAGGCTTATTGAGGAAAACATTCATAGAATAATATAGAAATGACAGAGAAATTCTAGGTCTTATCCATTAGTTTTAGCCTAGAAAAATCTAAAATCTCTTTTATAATTAGTTTACTAATTAATTCATTAATTTAATTTTTTTGGGAAAAGTCTGAATAAAATTAATCAAAACTAATTTTTTAAAAACACTAAATCATATATTATATATCATTATGGACCTTGTGTAATATATATATATATATACTATATGTATCGCAAGGTTCAATACATATAAGATTTTAATTCTAAAAAATATATTATATATGACCATACATAATATATTTTTCCAATATGTAATATGTTTCTCTTAAGAAGAATTCCATTTGGAATATAATTCATTCAAACAGTTTTTTCCCTTTTGTAAGGTTTTTTTCCTTAGCTAAAAACTCATATGTAATATCTTTAACCCATGAATAATATTTTATTTCTCATATATAACATTTTATCTTTTTATTTACCTCATGTATGTAATATCTATTTTGTATATAAGGATTTTACATTAGATAAAAAAAATGTAATATATATTGATCCAAACATAATATATTTTCACCTTGTGTAATATATTTATTCATATGTAAGGTTTTTTTACTAAAACTCATAATCATTAATATGATATTTCAAGTCTATATGTATTTAGATTGTCACTGTGAAATATTTAGGACATTTAAAAATTTAGAGAAACCTACTACCACATTTAAATACACACAAAATTCACCTAAAAAACTACCTTATATCAAATTATAAAAAACATATGCCAAAAAATACTAAAACCTATATAATATTTATTAATTGGAATTCTATTATAATTTTATCATAATTTAATATGTAAATCCTATGGACACTCCCAGGACTCGATCACTAGCCTATACTGACTACCTTAAAACCTATAAATTGTCTAAAATCACTCACTGATCCAAGATATGACCTGCATACCTATGAAATTACAACATCCCTACTATATGATATATAATATCTATGATATATTATGCTAAAAACTAATCAATTCTTCCCAAACCTGATTGTTCCACTTAATACATTTCTAAAATACCAACATGATTCTAAACATATCCTTCCCTTTCCTAATCACCCAGAATAGTCAATTCCACTAACTGATCCCCTCTGTGGGTAGTCCCCACTATAGTAATCACCTACTAAGATTCACTACTACCAATATACCTAATACAATGATGGTATCACACCCATCTACTCAACACACACCAGATATACACATCATCCTCGATACTCACTTTACACTAGATGCCAATTCATCTCACATTTAGCATGCATCATAATGATACCCATGCCCTAAGAAGTATTAGTTTATTCTATTTACCACATGTGTACATCATGATCCAATACCTGTTATACAAAACCACAACCAACATACTCATGGTATAATAGTAAATGTAGATGGATCTCTAACTTTATGTGAGTATGTTGACTCAATCATGTGTAGCTAACTCCAATAATTACTTCCCGATGTATATCCTCCCAATAGAGTGTCACCCAATATTACTCACTACCCCCACTATTGGATATCTTTTCCACTGCCTCGTCTCACACATGATGTTTTATTTGGGATACCCTCTTGTTATCACTCATAGTCCAACCATGGATGCCTCAATATATCCTAGTTTATGACCCCCATATTATTTTGAGGTCCACTGATAAAATCTCTCCAGATATCCCTATCAGTTGCCTGCCCGACCCTCCTTTAGCATCCCACCATACTTGGATTGAACATGCCCTTTCTTTCTACACTGAAAACATGTAATTAATGATCCAATATATGGTGGAATCATTGAGTTCATTAATTTTACACCATACTATATTTTATCACTCCATAACTTCTAGTTACACATGGCTCCACTAATTGTCACTCTTATCACCTATTTTAGGTTCGATACTGTCACATCTGCTAGATTTTTCTCAGAAATCAGAAATTTGTTCACCACGTCTAAGAATGAGGCCAACATAAAGATTTTTACCTTTACCTAAATAGAATTACCTAACCTATACTTTAATAAACACACCAATTCAACCTCATACCTAGTGAACATCAATGAAAACAATAGAAAATATGTGATCTTTATAGAATAATCTACAACTGTGGTATATCCATTCACCAAGTCACTAACTCATGGGATCATTACACCATCAATGTCTTGGAGAATAATGCCTCAAATAGAGTCACCTATAATTCCTTAGATACTGATCCCTCTTGATGACCTACCTACACCTATATATTCACCAGCATTATATTGTAACTATGAGAATATACATAGCCAAATTTACCCTATGACATGGTACTGTCTCTATATGGTTAAAAATCATCAGTCCTAACTCAATACCACACTTCTATACCTTGGGTCCAACCTATCCCTAAAAATGTTGATTTTTTGTATGGAAATCCCATCTAAATTTCACCATGGATGACTCAGCTCCCTAATCTATCTCGCTAATAATGTATATAACTCACACTAGGCTCACCTTGAGATGATTATGCAACCACTTCACCCACTCTCATATCCATCAAGGAAGTCATGTATTCCTTAGAAACTCTATCTATGACTAATGATAACCTCCACCATATTGTGCTTCATATAGTGAATAGATTAGTGACAACAAGTATCTATCCTATTGACACTATATTAGTGGACTTATCATTGGAATCTCACTGAAAATCAAACGAAATTATCATCATTAATATGTCATACTAAATATCATAAATCTGAAAATATATAAAATAAGAATAACCCATTAACCCCTACACATCCCAAACGCACCCAATACCCATACAATTCAGTTTCACTATCCCACCTACCCATGTTATGATTAGGAATGAAAAAATATAAACACATATTATTATATATAATTTTCTCACCAAGAGTCTTATACCTTGGATGGTAGAGTATAGTTCCACCAACATGATATGTAGGAAAACACCATATAGGTTGTTGTTGAAACTTTTAACAGTTGAACCCATTTTTATTTCCAGAATCACCACCCTTCTTGGGTTAAAAGACCATAATTCTACCAAGACAGTATTCATGAATACCCAATTATTCTTTTTTCTGACTCATTAAGTAGCTAAATTCATTTTAATTTCTATTAACAAAATACAATTCAAAATCGAAACACAAATTTTATATGATCCTTGTATGCCAAATATAATGAATAAGAATAATTTTTTTCTTATTAGGACCTAGTGTCCAAGACCATAAATTAATAACATCAAATACCCAATATATTTAAATCAAACAACTCAATGATAATAAAAAATATTAGAATAAAAATACTAATTTTTCTAGAAACCTTGGCTCCCCTCATACACGAGGTAACCACTTATAGAAAGAGATCTATACCAAGGTAAAAAATATCCTCTCTTCTACCTGCCATACCCAAATACCAAAACACTAGGTAATTTATTTTATATGATGAGACTTTATAATTCTTAGACCCTTCTCAATCTATAGTAACCAAATTAGAGTGTCACTAGACCATAGGTAAACCTCACTGTATGCTAAAGGATTCTACTAAATATTTGGGTCTAAAAGGTGATAGTGGTGATACTATACTATATAAATATACAGAACAATGATAATATCATATCAACTATTAGTACTAGTATAATCATAATAATTTTTTTTATAAAATACTATATAGTAAAAAAAAGGACTACATTTTTAGACATGTAATAAAAAAAGAAAAATCACTTTTAAGCTATTGAAATATGTACATATAAAAAGTGATTAAAATTATCTCTATCCCAACATTGAAGATCAACCTAGAACATCTATAAAACCATATCATATAGCCTATTCAATATCAACACAACTTTCTCTAATAGTATCCAAATATAAAAACTTTACTTTTACATATAGTATAAGGAATAAAGAATAGACGTGTCCTGGAGGGACCATGTATGGTGTGAGTATAAACTCATTAGACAACCAACAATGGCGTCCCTAGTTAATATCTATATGAATAATAATTTATGAAAAATATAATAAATGGAAATCACCACATTACACAACCAGCTCCATTCAATTTTAAATTTAACTAAGTAAGCTTGTACTTACCTCATCCAATACTAGAGTGGAATGATATACACATAGTCTATCACTATAGAGGGGACCTAATACTTATAACCAATTCTCATGTTACTTAAAATCAACAAAATAGATCAATAATGAGGCCCCAAAAACACATCCACAACCTATATCTCATAATGTAACACATATATAAAGGGAACCCAAATTCCATATGGTGACCTCCATAACTATTCATGGATAACTATGGTGTATCCCCTTATCCATACTAATGGTAATAAGTATTACCCCTATACCACTTAATATATGGATCTTACACCCATAAAAAGTGAACTAAACCACGTAATTGGCCCTATCCTTTGTGAACATAAACCCAAAAACCTCAGACCCATGTTGAGAGGTAATCACCAACAACCTGTGTCCTCAAATTGAAGAAACTCAATTGCTATTCATGATAATGATAAACTCCATTCACATCACACTGGCTAATCATATCCTAATAATCACCACATTACAACACATGTCATGAATACCATCATGACCTGAAACCATAATACAATGAAATAATGAAAAAATAGATCACATTTACTAGTTTACTCATGTGAGTTCCTAGAGATATCTCTTATGAAAAAACCACAAGTGGTTTTATTCTTTAGTTTCCCTTGAAACCCTTTCATTGCTCATTTATTACACGATACATAAACACATGTATAACATAGGAAAAATATAAGAACCACCTACCTAGATTATGAAAGAATCCACTCAACAAATATCTCCATATATTGTATTTTTATTTAGAGGAAATACATAATTCTAAAAAAATCCATTTTTCAAGCTCAGTCGAAATACAATAGCATAATAAAGAGAGAAACCAACAATAACTACTTATAGATAGTTATCCCTAACTATGGATACCCTTTGAATATTATATATAAATTACCATCAAGGGTCAATAAATAACTCACTTTGATAAGAAGATATGAATAAGTGATGAATTATAGGTATTATCAATGTATTCTAATAGGAAAAACAATAATACCCTTTTGATAATTGATTTGAAAATTAATTAATTCATGTTAAAAAATTTAGGAAAATATTAGAAAAACTCGCCAAATTTCTTCCCCCAAAACAATAGAGCATATATTTCATGTATCCTATTCTCATACATAATATATATATACCATATACATCATAATTCTCAACACTTGATCGGTTTTCACTCTAAAAAATAGCATACAAATTACTATACAAAATATATTTTTCAGGATCATAATATATTTACCTTATATATAATTTTGTATGTAATATATTTCTATGATACATAATATTTTTCTTCTATGGGTAAGGTTATTTCCATAACCAAAAACCCATACATAATATCTTATTCCCATGTGAAATATTTTTTATACCTCTTATGTAGCATTCTTTCCATTACCATACATAATATATATTTCATACATTATGTTTTTTATATAAAAAACCTTATGTTATATATGTTCATACATACATAATATAGTTTTTCTTTTACATATATAAGGTTTTTAACATAAATTAAAAAAACCTCATCAGATATCTTCAGTCCATACACAATATATTTTTTCCAAGCGTTAAATTTAAGAAAAATATAAATTTTTTCAACGCTTATATAACATCTAAAAAAAACTCACAAATCACCCAAAAATCACCTGGGTGTCAAATAGTATAAAAATTACAACTAAAAATAACTAAAACCTATAAAAATATTCTTAATCTCAAATAAAAAAACATCTTATAATAATATGATCCCTAACCAATTCTAACTCTAAAGACTCAATCCCCGAAAAATTATTACACCCTCAACACCTCTATAGTGTCGAAACTCAGATGATTGATATAATATCTGAATTAAATATCTATTCCCATATGAAAAATAATATAAACATACCATTCAAAATTTTGGATATGGTGTTATCATTTATATGGGATTATAAATGTTGTATGGTGTGTGACCTATGGTGAAACACCATGTGTCATTTTCTTGCTACAACTAAGATTTCCCCATGGTGTTAAATAACATACAGAGTATCATAGTGAACCACACAGTACTATTTATAGTACTCTACATGTCTAGGGGAGTAATATATTATTTTCCCAATCACCCCATTTAAAAAACAAGGAATATAGTTAGAATTACATTCCACGTTCAACCTATAAAACCTATCATATTCCACAATATATTTACAAGATGTTCTACATGGTTCAAACAACATATAAACATTAAGAAATTTCATTTATTTTGTGACCATATAACTCGGACTACTAAAAATACATTCCTAAGAATCTCATGATTCCCATATGTTATGTGTCCTACAAAAACACACCATGTAGGTTGAACCCACGTGATAGAATGGTAACAATACACACTTGACCATTGTATGAGGCTCACATGCCATGTATCACAGAGTACATGTAATGTACTATGTTTTCTAAGGCATATTTCATTTATTTTCACCCATGTGTTAGAATAATATGTGTAAATATTATATTACTCATTTTTATGTATAGAGAACATTGGTATCATACTCCCAATCAATGAAGTCCATCTAAGATGTGGTTTGAGTAGTTCAAGGATATTACTTCTATAGTGGTGATGCCAGTGTTTATGCGAGGTGTTCTGCAAATATGTGAAGTTATGGTATGAACCTATGACTCTAAGAATGATCCTCTATGAAATGGGTTTAGGTAATCCCTTGGTGACATACTTATAACAAGTCACGAGTCTCCAATATTTATTATGGAGTTGGGTACTCACTTGTGGGTTCAATGTGTAGGAAAATCATTTTCTAGGTATGGTTCCTTCATTTTTTAATGGGGGAAATACTCCCTAGATCCAAAATAGGTGTTGGTCTCTAGATTATATTCAAAATCATTACTCCCCCATGTGATAGGATATGGGTCCTCCACCTATAGAAGGTGATTTTGCCCCATGAGATAGGGTATAGTCCCTTACACTGTTAGGGTTCAGTACACCATCGATATAAGAGTATACAATAGTGAGGTGTAATTCCCCAATACATAATTAGTGAGTAATAATGGACATTATGATTTTTGGGTAGCACATATGTTGTGAAACTTGTGACATGTAAGGAAATCATGGTTTCCTTTAAGATACATTGTAAATATATACTGCTAACATTTTTCTATCTGTTTTTATTATTATTATCGGTATCTCTAGTAACATGAGTGATATAATCCTTAATTTAACAAAGCCATCAAGACTGTGATTATTCTATCATCATTGGTTATCTTGACCATAGGGTATGTCTTAGCCTCTTTCTATTTCTCTCAATCATAGTTTTGAGAATACATGTTTTTCATATTTACTTTTTTAGGGAATCCTTATGGGTATATTTATATTCACCATTTCATAGTTTTTGTTACCACACATATTGTGAAAATGTAGATAATTCACAATTTGTAGGTGACATCAGTCAATATGAAGTGGGCAATGATAATGAATGATGGCGTATAATGGGTTGTATTGGTGGTTAATTTCATGGGTGATTGATCTAGGATTCCTTGAGGAAATCATTTTTTTCCACTCTTATTATCTATCATACTATAAGTCTTTATCTATTTTATTGTTTATTATTATTTTATTTTTATATATAATGTTTTAGTTTTTGGTTTATATTTCATGCATTCATTGTTATAGAGTTTAGCTATTTATTTATATTTTTCTGGTGTTTTCTAATATATCATTTATTAATGTTTCATATCTATTGTATATTGCTATAGTCTAAGGCCTCTAATGTATTTTATGCCTTCTTAATACAAGTATCTAGACCCTGGCCTATTATATTTATGCATGGTGTGTCATACACATCTTACTACTATCCTAAGTTGAGTCTTGGTGGTTTGGGTCGTGTTATTTTTCCTTAAATTAAAATATTCTTAAATCCTTAGTTTAATGGATAAGGAGAATGAAATATAAATTATAATATATATTTCTTAGATCAAATTAAATCATATATGGTATATGATTTCTATTTATTGGATCATTTTAGAAACATCAAGGGATGTTTGATTACATAATTTACATTACAAATTCTGTAAAATATATTTTTCCACACAATTAGAAAAGTATAAATATTTGATTATTTAAAATTTAGTTAAGATTCTATAAATATAACCTCATAAAAATAGTTAACCATATATTATAATTTAAATTAAAGATCCATGAAAATGATATGTGACACTAAAATATTAAATGAAAATGGTAAACAATAATATACATGTATTACTTAATGTGACTGGAACTATATATCCATATCACACCATATGATATTTTTAAATAATTACAAAATGTATAAGTACAATATAGACACATGAAATATCAATCCTAACATTATGGTCATAAAACAACTAATTTTATAATTTAGTTTATAAAATATATTTTATTCTCCCTACTACAATAAATCCTCTAAGAATTTATCCACATTTCCTTATTTAATATCACACATAATACCTTGTGAAATTATACATATTTTTTTATACATTATACAAATATTAAATTTTATAATATATCAAATAAAACTCTTATTTTTATATAAACACTTTGTAACAAAAAAATATAAATTCACACAACTTATTTGTGAAATCTAGCATGACTTATTAGTTTCAAAATTATTAATTAATTCCCCATTAAATACTATATACAAGTAGAGGCCTATTGAAAATAGTTAGTGATACTCAATTAATAAATTTTCATGTAATGACTTTTTTTAAACACTTGATACTCTATATGAATTTCCAAATGATGTGTCTCAAATATAATAAATAATTGTATTATCCCTTTATTGAATACATCAAGTAAGACCATTAGACTTATAAAGTATTAATATCATATAGTATAGAGAATTGATCTTATCATACAATTATATTACAACATTTTTTATAAATATTCATTAAAATACACAAAAACATGCCTCAAGGACATAATAGTTTATTGTATTTGAAAACATAGAAACACAAACAATTGGTCCATAGGTAAAATGCATAATCTCCCACAATGATCTTCATAAATATCACCCTTCTTAGATATATCGTATATAAAAAATATCTTCATAACATGGGGAAAGGAAACATAATAGAAGGCGAGAGTAGATTCTTATTATGGTTAAAAAAAGGAGATATGAAAGCATAACATGAACATAAGGGTATGAGAACATGGGCATAATATTTATAAAACATACAATTCATATCTAATATCATAATATTGAGTCATGGAATAGAGTTTGGAAGTCAATAAGACATGAATGATAATGTAATAAAAGATCATGATCCATGATAGATTAACATTAGTATAAGACATAGATTTTTTTCATACACATTGGCATAAAAAATCATTTCCATATTAGTAAAGGATCATTTTCACATCTATAATAGTGGAATGGGATCACTCCCAAATCCATATTAGTGGTCAAGGTTCACTCCCAATACTATCATAGAAGAATTATTACCTTACTAAACTTGGTTCAGTCCCCATTCCAATCTTTTCTATCTCATGATATATAAATCTTTTCCCTCTGCATTGGAGGGAGATATAGGTCCCACCCCTATAATAATGAAAACCATGTTTATGTGTTCCACAAGATCATACAAATTCATCATATCATAACCCATAAAATGTAATGGGTTTTATAAAAGTTTCATATAATAATAACTTATATAAAATATATATATTTTATAATCATTTAATTATTTCATCATAGCATAACAAATAGAAAAAGAAGTAGGTTTTATTGGAATTTTATCATGGAATAGCCCATAGAAGAGACATGTTTCTTAAAAATAATGTCATCATAAACATAAACCATTAATGGGATGAATAATAATGGTATCTGTGGATAATATCCCTAGTATTGCATTGATAACATTAACAGATGTCATCTTACATAGAAAATAATTTTGATTGATCATTTAAAACATTTCTTGTGGAATATATGATTTCCACATTGAATTTTATTTTATAGAATAAAAACATTTTGAAAATATTTTTTTTAAATTAAATTGAAATATTATAAATCAATATTCAAAATAAATAATTTTCATAAATTAATTAATTTTCATTCATTCCATATAAGTTAAAAATAAGTATTCCAATCACATTTTTGGTAAAATAAAAACATTAATTGTTTGAAAAATTAAATGAAGATTAATTTAATTTGTTCTTATAAAAAAGTAAAACATGTTTGAAAATGTACTTTTAAAATAATAAAAATATAATAAAAAAAATTGATAACATTTTTATAAAAAAAATTTTTAGAACAAAACATATTTTTGACCGAAGAGATAAATAAAGTTAGATTTTATTAAAAAAATTCTCAGTTATTTTAAGTACCAAAGAGTGGGAAATTTTACTATCACTAGAAAATATAATTAATAACCAATGGATAATAAAATTAAAGAGTTTATTGAGAGGTTTATCATAATATTTTATCATCAAAAACATAATCACAAACAATCCCAATAAATGATGAGATTGTATCATAAAGTCATTACCACATTGGTCACTTTGAATCATAAAACCCGTGAGGGAATAACATAAAATGGAACTTAAAATATCATTTGGATAAATAAAGTATTGATATTACATGAAAAAAGGGTTTTATATATACCCTGTGAAATAATATAGTCACAAAACATAATGTACATCTCAAAGAAGAAAAATTGAAACAAAAATCCATTACCTTACGTCTTGACTTCCATCATACATGTTCAAACATCCTATATAATAAATATAATTTTATTATAAAACTTTGACATAATAATATATATAATACCATATATTTTTTTTATTATGACATATTTTTACCCATTTATAAACAATTCCATGTTAAAGTTATTTTTTTGGGTAATAACCTATTCATTCTTGTATATGTTTTGATTTGTTATTTTTGGACCTCTTAATTTGATCATGATTTCATAAAATCAATAATTTTAACTATAATATAATATAATATATATTAATAATATATGTATTTAGATTAATCCTTAATATTTTCTAATAAAAAATGAAATACAGAGTTCATAGAGATGGTAAGCCGTATGTACGCATGAATGATATTTCCATTTTCTTGTTGGATTGAAATAAAAAAAGGTAAATGATATATTATTATTATAGAATAATTTCAATTTCATATATATCACAAATTTCTATTCAAACATTCATTTTATACTTTCCTTGTAATCATGAATGAATGGCATCACTTCAAGAGGTGGTAGTCTATTATACACATGAGTGATATTATCATATTCCTACAAAATGGAGAGTATGAAGGTATGTGTGATATAATAATTAAAAAAATAAAATAATGGAATAAATATCATATATATAAATAATAAATACATTATTATATCTATCCTTAAGATTTGGTAATAGAAAAATGAACGACTTCGGTTCACGAGGTGGTAGTCGGTCTTACACATGAACAATGATTTTATAACCCATTTGATGGAAGAGGGGATGGTCATAGGTAATTACATAATATAAAAAAATATGTATGTGGATGATATTGAGGTTATAATATCATATTTTTATAATAAAAAATTAAGGATATGGGGGAATAAATAATAAAAAACACTTATTGATGAACATTACCTCTTTTTAATGTATCCTCTTCGGATTGCACCAAATGATTTACTAGGTTGGATTTATGTACAAAATAAGGCATCTCAGATTAGAGGAGGGAATTTAAGAATTTATTTGGGTAGTTATTTTCCAAACCAAAATGGTTTGATGGTGTGAAGAGGATAGGATAAGGGGTGACCTTTTATAAGTCAGGTGAGAGGCACACTTTAATTCTTTGAAAGAAAGAATTCCACCCATGTTTTTTCATGTCACAATGCTCTAATAATGGACCATTCTTGATAAAATAATATATAAGGTCAAAATATATCCATAAAATGGTTTTTTGTAAAATTTTGGTTATTTTGAACCCCTGTCTTTTTAATATAATTCATAGAAAACATATTTTTATATTAACCGTGGTAAATAATTTTTATTGATTTTATTATAATTTTTAAAAAAAAATTAAGATAAATTTTGTAGATAATATAAAATATTATGATTAAAAATATGGAATACACTGTTTTAAATTAAATCTATAGAAGTGGAAATTTTTTATTTAAAATTAATCCCATGGACATGATGGCGAAACAAGTTTTTGAAGAGAAAATGTTCAAAAGTATACAAAGTTTTTATATCAGAATTCAATATGAAATTGATTCCAATGAAATAAATGGGATTATTAGATTTATAATTGAACTAATTTTACTTTAAAAAAATTTAAAATACAATTTAACTTTATAAATAAATTAAATTAAAAGGCAGTTTTCAATTAAAATTCAATATTTTTCACTATTAATCAAAAAATGAAACTTTTCAGAAAAATACCAAAAACATAACCCTAAGCTTATTTTGAAGATGTGATTAAAAAAATTAAGTTTAATTTATAAAATTAATTTTATAAAAGTGTAGGAAATTAATTTCATTAATGTCCACAAAAATAAATAATTTTTTTTGAGAAAATAATATTTTCAAAACATATTAATAATTTATCAAAAATTAAGTACATTTTTATCAATAAGTTTCCTTTCTATAAAACCACTATAATTAATAATTAAAAAAATAGTTATATTCATATCAATATGAGTAACATGTATGTTATAATTGTCTTCTTTAAAAAACTATATTAATAATACATCAAAGTTTTGTTAAAACTCAGTGTTGTGTGTAAAAAAACTAACTTAGTGTCAGGTATAACACAATATTAAAGTGGTTTTTCATTTAATTTAAGATCAAATTTGTGTTTAATGTAATTAAATCTATCAAATAAATTTAATTTATTCAAAAAAATTACAAAAACATAGGGTTTTACATTCTACCCCCCTTAAAATAAATTTCCCCCTCAAAATTTATCATTCCAATAAAAAATATGGATAATTCTCCCTAATAATTTCATAAATTACACACATAGATTCCTCCAAATAGTGGTTTTATCATAAAACATTGACCAGGTGAGTGGTCTTATTTCCTATAACCTTCTTTTTATGATCAAAAAACTCCACTCGTTGTTCCTCATAAGAAAGATCTCTCTATAGTGGTATAACCACTGAGTTAAGTACATGTGAAGGGCCAGATATGTAGTTTATCAAGATAGATAAATGTAAGAAATAATGGACCTGAGAGAGGTTTGGTGGAATTTACAAGTAATAACCTACTACCTCTATACAATAAATAATTTCAAAGGGGTCAATATACCTAGGTCTTAGATTCCATTTCTTCTTGAATCTCATAACCATATTCCATAAATAATTCTTAGAAACACATTTTCACTAAATTAAAAATTCTAGATAACACTATTTATTTCATCTTAACTTTATTTCGGACTATGAATTTTCTTGACGTGTTACATAATGGCTCCAACCCCCTCTAGAATTTGTTTATAGATCTCAGGTCCTAATAGTTTTCTTTCTAAAAATTCATTCCATCACATTGGAGATCAACATTTCATTATATATAGGGCTTCATAAGGATCCATATAAATGATTGATTGAAAAATATTATTGTAAGAAAAATCAACTAAAGGAAGTTGTTGATCCCAACCACCTTTTAAATCCAAAGAAAAAGATCTCAACATTTCTTTTAGGGTTTGAATTTTTCTCTCATATTGACCATCTTTATGAGGATGATACACAATGTTGAAACTTAACTCTATATAAATATATTAATGAAAAGTTATTTAGAAATTTGAGGTAAACCTTGGATCCTGATTATAAATAATGGATTGTTTTACTCCAAAAAACCATTCCACTTTCTTAATTTACATCATGAAATGATGATATAGTGACAATTATTCTCTAATAGTGATGATGTGTGCTAACTTAGTAATTTTATTTACTATAACCCATATTGAATTATTCTTTGTATATTTTTTTTGGGAGTCTAATGATAAAATACATAGTTATTTTCCCATTTCCATTCTAGTTTGGGTTATTGATTTAACATCCCCTTAGAATTTTGTTTCTCAGCCTAAAAGTTCTAACATACCATGCATAGGGATACAAACTTCGTGATGTCTCTCTTAATTCCATACAACCATAAATACTATTTCAAATCTCTATACATATTCATACTTTTAGGGTGAATAAAGAATTAAGAACTATGATCTTCCTCTAACAACTCCTTCTTCAAATAAGGTATTGAAAAACTCATACACATTTCCAAAACCATATCATTCCATCATCTTCATGGGTAAACTCTAAAAAATTTCTCACCTTGTTTCATAATTCTACATCATCCTTTTATGCCCCTATACACTTTACATAGATATATAGTTTAACATTCACTTGAGAAAGATAATATTATCTCTTTCCTATAGGATTTACAGATCCATCCATTGAAAATCCATAAATATTGAATATTTTTTAATCCTCATCATGGATAAGTTAGCATTATCCTTTCGACTAAAAGAACCAAAGAACTTGTTTTCTTTCCTAGGGTGGTAATTTATTGTGATGTCATAATATTTAATCAGATGAAACCATATTAATTGACACATATTAAACACCTTCTATGTCAATATATACTTGAAAATTTTATGATATATATAAATATCACACTTATCTCCATAATGATTATTCTTATATACCTTTAATGAATAATTTACTACAGTTAACTCTAAATAATGAGTTGGGTAATTTGGTCACGAATCTTCAATTATCATGGTACATAAGCTATATACATTTCATTATGCATAATAACACATCTCAATCCCTTCTTAGATGCATCACTATATATTTCAAGCCCTTCTCTACTTCATGGTAATGTAATTATAGGTGTTATGACTAATATCTCTATAATTCCATGATATTTTCCTAACATTCATCAGTCCAGAGGAACTTGGATCCATTATGAGTTAACTTAGTCAGAGGATTAAATAGTCATGAGAAAATTCTCAAAAACAGACAATAATATATTGTTAAATCATGAAAACTATATATCTCAGTAACCGTGGTTGGCCTAGACCAAAATTCAATATCCCCCATCTTAGATGGATCTAGTGAAATACTATATCTTGAGATAATATAACCCAATAATGAAACCTTTTAATAAAAAATTCTCAATTTTTAAAATTTTCATATATATTCTCATTCCTTAGTGTCTTTATTACAATTTTTAAGTGATATTCATGATCTTCCTTTATCTTTGAGTAAATATGAATATCATATATAAAGACTACCAAAAAATGATCAACGTAATCTCTAATAATTCTATTAATTAAATCCATGAAACATCCAAGGGAATTAGTAAGATCAAGTAGTGTTACTACATATTTTTTGTGTCCATAACTTGAATAGAATGATGTATTGGTTATATCATCCATATTGACCCTCAATTGATAATATCTGGAATGAATTTCGATCTTGGAAAAGTATTGAGCTCCATGTAGTTGATCAAACAAGTCATCAATATATAGAAGATGATACTTATTCTTAATTGTGATCTTTTTCAAACCTTGATAATAAATTCAAACTTTCATTGGTACAAATTTCTACTAATTCAAATCATTAGATAACTTTTTCTCATTACTTCAATAATCAATTGCTTGATGAAATTCCCTTATACACATAAAACATTTACTATTCCCCTTAAGATAATTTCCTTCACGATTTATCCCACACATTGAGCATAAAGAAAAGATCATATTCTTCTCTCCATAGTTCTTACATTTACCTTTGAATTGTATTTTTATATTCTTATCAATACCATGAGATTTATATATAAATACACCCTCAATTTTGACATTGATAAAACATCAAAAATTATCTTCATATCAACTGAAGTCACTTATGGAAAAAACTCTTTAGAGACATGGTTTTAAGCCACTAAATAACTGATCATCCTTAATCTCATGATGGATAAAAATACCTAAAGTATACCTCACAAGCCTTGTAAAAGTTTTCTTTGTATATACCAATGAATTAATTATCATTATTTTGAGCTAAAGGGACTCTATTTCCTTCTTTTTATGAAAAATATGAGGAAAATAATTATTAAAAAATCAGTGATTGAAATCATTGCAATACATGGATTAAATTTCATCATGTTTCCTTGTATACTTTATAAGAGTCCATAATTGATTCACTTCACCTTCTAAATGGTAGAAAACTAAAATAAATTTTATATGTTCTAAAACAATGTAAAATGGAATGTATCTTTTCATTGGTGATAATCTATTATTTAACAACTAGTGGATCATAATACCCACTAAACGAAAGTGGATTTTGCCTCATGAAAGGATAAAAAATATATTTTTACCTCCATTGTATGTTTGGATGTCCAGCGTGATTCCTAGCTTGTGAGTGTTTTCTGATCAAAGATATTAGATGTTTCATTCTAGATCCCATAACATTTTGATGAACTGGAAGAAAATCATTTCATTTTCCATACCACTCAGAATTAACATAATTCCATTAGGTTCCATTTATTAAATAAAACAAAAAATCATAGTGTAAGAAACAAACATTTTGGAGAACCACATAATCATGAATAATAACTTATATAATGTATACATTATGACACATTATTCAATATATTACACCATAGGTTTATCCTAGTTCAATCATAGTCATCATCTATTTAAATATTTAATGATGGTTCATAAAAAGTTTTTGAATTTCCAAAGTGTACCCCCCAGGAGTGTCAAATAGGGTATTCATAAATACTCGTTCTTGTTCATCAGATGACAATTGAGTCTATTTTAATGCACCATTTTTAGATTTATTATCCCTAGTTACTTTAGTTCTAGAGCCACATCCACTTTTAGTTTCTAGAAAAGGATGTAATTACTTAGAAATCACTCACTCTATCCATTAAAAAAATCCAGGAACTTTTCCCATACATTGGATAATTCTTAGAGTTATACCTAGATATGTCCATAGGGATCTCACAAAGGGTTTCTTATCCTAGTTTATAAAGGTTAACTATAACTATTATTTTATACCAACTATAGCATCCCATTATAATCATGCATATAATTTAGATAATATTTTTGGAATATTCATTGCATTACACAAACACACGCCTGAGGACCATAATATTTTAATGTATTTGGAAACTTAGAAACATAAAAAACTAATCCATTGGTAAAATACATCATTTCCCAATATGATCTTCACAAATAGAACCCTTCATTGACATATCATATGTAATACAATTATTCACAACCTATAGAAAGGAAACACAATAATGGGTGAGATCATATTTACAATAAGGGTAAGTAAGGGAGATATATAAGCATTACATGAACATAAGGTCTTGAGAACATGAGAATAACATTTGAAAACCATACCATTCATATAAAATATCATAATATTGAGGCATGGAATAAATATTGATTGTTCACAAGACACGAATCGTAAGGGAATCAAATAACATGATCTATGAGAGAAAAATATTGACATAAGAAATATATTTAAGGAATAAAAATACAAATAGAAAATCATTTCCATATTAGCCTTGGATCATTTTCAAGTATATAATAGTGGAAATGGTTCAATCCCAAAACCATCATAGTAGTCAAGGTTCACTCATAATACCATCATAGTGTAAAAATTCCCTTACTGAACCAAGTTCACTACCTGTTCTTTTCATGTCCATATGATGAGAAATAAATCATTCCCCAACTAATATGAAAGATATATAGTTCCTACCCATTTCATAATGAAAACCATATTAATGTGGGTGCATGATCATAAAATCTTAATTGTATAATAGACCATTAAATTAAACAGGTTTCATAAAAAAAATTCACATCACAACTTGTTAAAAAGAGACATATTTCATAATACTTTCATCATTTCATCATATTATAACCCATGAAAAAGGAAGTGGGTTTCATAATAATTTTATTATGGAATAACCCATGGAATAGAAACGGTTTCAAAAACACTATTCAATCATTAACATAAACCAATCAAAGAAATAATACTAATTATATCCTTAGATAATACACTCAGTAAGAAATATGTAACATTAATAGATATCATATTAGATAGAAAATTATTTTGATTGATCATATGAAACATTTTTTGAGGAAAAGATCCTTTTCACTTTGAAAAATAAAAATAAAAGAACAAAACATTTTGAAAATATTTTTATTTGATAATGAACATGAAAAATTATAATGTAAGATTAAAATAAAATAATGGTGATGATTATGGGAAGTTTAGCTCATGCCATATACACTAAAACAAATATTCATTTCACATTTTCTGTGAAATCCAAATGGGAATTGTTTGGAAAAACATAGGAATAATACATTCATTTTTTTTGTAAAAAATTACAACATGGGTAAAATTTTATTTTAAAAATCATATGTGGATTTTTTTTTTGAAAAAATATTTATAAGACATTTTTTTGAAGAACATAGATTTCTGAATGAAGAGAGAAATAAAGTCATGTTTTCTTAAAAAACTTTTCTCAATTATTTTAATTACCAGAGTCAAAAAATGGTATTATAACTAGCAAGTATCATGAATAATCATATGAAAAGAAAAATCATGTGTTTATTGAGATATTTATCATAATATTTTATCATCAGAAACATAATGATAAACAATCTTGATAAACGATGAGATTGTAACATAAAATCACTACTACTTTGGTAATTTTGAATCATGAGACCCATGATGGAATAACATAAAACATTACATAAAATATAATTATGCTAAATAAATTCATGATATGACATGTCAATGGGCTGTATATATACCTTGTGAAAAAATATATGTGTATAACATAACATACATCTCAAAGAAAGAAAATTGAGACATAAATCCCTAAACATGAGTCTTTACTTCTGTTGTACACATTAAAACCTCATATATAATAAATATATGTTTATTTTACACATTTTATAGAACAATAAATATCATACCATATATTATTTTATATTGAAATTTTATTCCATGTTTATTAAAAATTCCATGTTAAAGTTACGTTTCGGGTAATAACTGCTTTGTTTCTTGTATATGTTTTGATTTTTTATTTTTCATCCTCCTAATTTTATAATGATTTCATAAATTACATAAGATTAACCATGATATAAATAACATATATATTCATTATAAATATATTTATATTAATCCATAAAATTTTTTAATAGAAAATGAAATACACTGTTCATGGAGATAGTAGGCTATGTATATACATGAACACTGATTCCATATATTTTTTAGATTGAATGAAAGAAAGATAAATGATAAAAAATCATTAAAAAATAATTTTTATGTCATGTATATAATATATATCCATTAAAATTATCCTTATACTTTCCATGTAATGGGTGAATGAATCACATCACTTCATGAGATGGTAGTTTTCCAACACACGAGTGATGTTATCATATTACCACAATATGGAAAGTATGAAGGTATGTGTGAAATTATAATTATATAAGTATAATAATATCATAAATATCATATATAATTAATAAATCAATCATTATTTCTAACTTTTAGTGTAGTAATGGAAAAACAAATGACATCGGTTTACGAGGTGGTAGTCTGATATATACACATGAATGATGACTTTATAACCCATTTAATGGAAGAGGGGATGGTCCAGTACAAGAAAACCGCCATGTAGTAGCAGTTTTTTTTTGCATTTAACGGTGGTTTAAACCGCCGCTACATGGTTTGGCGACGATTTACAGAAACCGCCACTAAATTTAGCATTGGAAAACTATTAGAGGTAGTTTTTTCTATTTAGCGTCAATTTAAAGGAAGCGTAATAGCTGTCTCATTTAGCGACGGTTCTTTAGCGGCGGTTTTTACGAACCCGGGATTTTATTTTATTAGCGACGGTTATAACCGCTGCTAATAAAATAAAATCCAACGGTCGTAAAACCACCGCTAAAGTCCCGATAACCGTCGCAGAATGCAGGTGGGGGATGCGACTCTGTAGTGGCAGTTAAAACCGCCGCTACAATTTTACCTGTATACTATTCACAGCGGTTAAAACCGCTGCGAAAAGATGACCCAAAAAAATTGCTGCTTCCACTGCCCCACTGCCCTGAAAAACAAATCAAACCAGACAAACCAGACACAATCTCATAAAATAACATCAACTCAATGATGTGTTGGACCTTTCAAGGATGTCAAAATAGAATAAGTGGTTATTTATCAATGAATTTATAGTTAAATTGGTTGTGAGATAACTAAGGGGATAAATAATGAATGGAAAATGTGGGAATATCCATTTTATAATATGGAATTGAAAATACGTACAATGGTTTTTGTTATTAATGAATAGTAAAATATAATAGTTATGGAATTACGTTAAGTGCAGTGAAAGTGATAAACTATGTGAATATTGGTGAAATAAAATAGGTTCACCCTTGATATTGTAATTTGTTAAAAAGGTCAAGTGTGTTTGACCTTGTAAAATGTGTATTGATGGATTAGTAAATGATGAGAGACACAGTAGATCCCACCCATGGGTAAGAATTTTTTTACAAGGAATTACTTATCTTTGATGTGGGATGGCTAGACATGAAATTTGAAATAATGGACTTGATATGATGTATATGGAGTTTCCTATGCTTGGATAGTTTATTGACATGGCTTTCCAGGCACTAAAGCCTATGTGTATGATATGAGTGAACTAATTAGTGCACCACAGTATATGAATTTGAAATGATTAATGAATTACCATTGTTGTTAATGAAAATGTAAAACCCATTTATATTAATGGAATATAATTTTGACATGGCTGAAGAAGGTTTGGTGGGATTTGATGTCATCATAAAACTGAAGGATATACAGGGTTAAATGCTTGATATTTAATTATGGAACTTGTTTACATTTTATTCCTTGTTCATTATTTAATTGTACTTATGTATATAGTATTATTGTTATTATAATATTTATTTGTTTAGACACTATTGGTGGTGTCTTATTAACCTATACTCACACCAGGATTCCATTGATACCTGAGTAGATCTCATGGTTGTAGGGAAGTATAAGGGAAAAATCCTTTTGATAGATGGTTGGTTTGGGATATGGTATGGAGAATGTATGAGGGAACTGGATGGACATCGAGACCCATTTTAGGATTTTTATGGGTTTATTTATTTTGTTTTTCCCTTTACACATGAAACTTTTATGAACTGACATGTTTACTATATTGGTTGCGGGGATTTACCCAATTTTTGGAATTGAATACATCATGCATGATTATTCTTATAACATACTTGGTTATCATTTAAATTGATTTATACTATTTTTTTACACTGTTAAAGATGGTATATTATCCCCACAGACCTCATTGGACCCTCAATACTAGTAGGAAGCCTCTTGTATATGAGGAGGCATCCTATGGTCATGTGGCACATTGGTTTGGGGAACTAGTTTAGTGAAACTTAGGTAATGGCGTCACAATGTTGTATCAAAGCCATTTTATTTTCTATTGAATAATTTTTTTTAAATTTTTATATGATATTAAGGTGTTTCAGTCCTTGGTAATGTGTTTTTTTGTGGGATTATCTAACCCATATATGGGGGGAACCTAGGTTCTCGGTGTGGGATTGTTGTTCTTGTTGTTTGATGTTATAGTTGGATGTTATTTCGCCTTGGGTGATACGCTAGCTGTGAGATATTATTGTTTTCTAAGGTTTTATTCATGGAATGACATGTAATTTTTTATATATTCATGAATAATTTTAGGAAACCAGGATTTATATAACATGAATCATATTAGGCTCAAATAGAAAACAAGGTTATGTTTGTGTTATGGAAATTGAAAATCATTTTCTATTGGTTTCATAGAAAATAGTTCCTAATAAAGAGTTATCAATCCACATGTTTTTGTGATTCATGGTGTCATAGGATACCAATGCCAGAAGGGTTTACCTTCTTGGATAATGATATTGAATAATTACATATTATAATATTAAGCATCGAGAATTTATTCAACACATCAAAAATGGGTTTAACTCCTACTCATCTAAAATCTCGACTACCAATTCAAACACAGGCCTAACTGGAATGATGTATACCACACTTGAGAAATCAAGACATAAAAGGAAACATCATAAATCAATAAAATGCATAAAAGGAAACATGATAAATCAAGAAAATGTTAAGACATTAAAATGTTTGGTGGCAACTATGTGCCACACATGGTACATATACAAACCAACTATTCCCATATTTGTTCAAAACATCAACAATACAAATCTACTCATGGTCTGATGATGCACCTTCACCCTCTCCACCTCCATCTGCACTTTCTGATGTCACCTGTATGAACATTATATTGAAAATTAAATATTTTTTCATATTTATATTAAAACTTAAAACCAATTAAAGTATGAAAACTAAATGATTTTTATTTTTTGTGATTTACCTGCTAACCACCGGTCGATGTACTACCACCGGGGTCATATCTTCTCATCTTCTGATGTATAGTAGTCATCGTTTGCTGTAAAGTGGGTATCTGATCCCCTTGATCTTGAACTATGCTTCGTAGAGAAGCAATCTCCCTCTGAGCATATTCGGGTATGGACTGACTATAACTAGGAGTAGATGTAGTTATAATACCTGGTGGCATGCCAAAGAACTCAGATGGTACGGGTCTGAAACCCATCCCACGCACTCTAACAGGATGCTCCTTCCCAAGGACTTTAGCAACTGGGCCATCCTGGGAGACTGAGTAGCACTACCCAGGATTGGAATCCCATAGTTCTATAATTTTTACCTATAAATCAAATATCAATATATATTAACACAATAAAAACTGATAATAAGTTATTATAATAAAAAATTGACTTCATTCCACAACTTCTTTGGCAGATTCATTAACAAAACTTCCATCTGATTTTTTTTGAACATCCAACCACAGTTCAGTTCAGGATGCTTCGTGCCCTAAACTCTGTGAATTCATTAAGCAAAGATAAATCAACAATTCAATATATTAAACAAATAATATTGTCTTATAAATATTTAAAATAATTAAAAGATTACCAATGTCGTTCGGCTTCTAGAAAATCTTTTTGATCCCATAGTGTGAGGGATGACTTTCTTAGCCTGATTTGATGCATTATATCTTGAGAGATCCTGAAATAAATAAAATGAAATTTAACAGTAATGTATTCAACGTCATCTCCTATTTATATAAATGTATAAATTTAAAATGAGGATAATATAATAATATATATTTCAATACCATCCGCTTCTCATCACGATTTCTATCAACAAAAACTTTCCACTGTTCTTTCGGTACCCCACTAGGTAGATTTTCATACATTTTTTGCATGGTCAATGAAGTATCATTGACATCACACCACAATCTCCATTTTAAATCTTTCCATTTCTTACCAAGATTTTTCAACGTCCACTTCTGTGTTATCACATCAGCAACTGTAAAGTGGGAAAACATCTATATACATAAATTAATTTTGTATATATTAGTAACATGACATTAAATTAAACCATAATGTAATAAAATTACCTTTCTTTGGGAATCAAAAAACTCATTTTTCTAACTTGTAGGCATATGTCTCCAATCATCATAAGAAATAGGAAGGGGAATGGGCTCTGCTGCTAGCTGGCCTAGAATATGGCCAAGTAATCATGCGGCGTCATCTGTAGGGACCCCATAAGAATCAAATGGAAGGACTATCTTCTCGCCATTCATATTCCAAACATCTAAACTTTTTATGTTTTTCTTCACGGTTTCATTTTTTTCATCTTCAATGAGCAAGCAATTAGTATAAACAAAATACAATAAATTTATTTAATTAAAATTTATACTTATGACAGTGACACTCTAGTATGTCTATGATGAACTGGACGGGGTGTGTCGTTTTCCCACTATTGAGGCTTCTAAAGGGGGAGTCGACGACTCAGCCTCTAATGGGACACCCATAGATGGTGTGAGAGATGGTGCTGGGGGAGATGGTGCAGGGGTGTAAGCAGCTGGTGCCTTAGATGCCATGGGGAGAGAGCAAGATGGATCGTCATCAGTCTTAGAACTAGATAAATAGTGTACCGCTTTTCCCTTGGCATTACTGTCATTTAATCAAATAAAATTTAGTTCAGAATATATATTTCAAAAAAATTATACAGAAAAAAAAAATTAAAAATGATAATAGATGCCCAGTACTAACAGACAAAATATATATAACAATGATAATGAATGACTGGAGAAATGAAACAAGTGGTTACTGAATTAATAAATAATTGACATACAATCATTTTACCCTTCAATAATGTCGGTTTCCTACTTCATTTCTTTATCCAATTCATTCATCCTTGATAGAATAATCTTTTCAATATTATGATGGACAAATAATTCTGCTTCCTGTTGTTGATGAAATTCAATTTCAGAGGTCAAATCTTCCACTTCATCACCCATATCATACAAATCTATTTGTATTACGTGAAAAACTACACTCCACCCTTCATCCACAACATCATTCACATAATATACCATTTTTTCTTGCGATGATAAGATATATGGATCATGAAGTTCACGATCACCAATATCCATCAAGCGAGAGAAGTTCACATAAGTAAATTGCAAGGAATCTCTTTTAACACCTCTGATAATATCGACCCATTTGCATTTGAATAAAACAACAGAAAAATGTATGTGGTAGTTTAATTCAATAATATCATGCAGCTTTCCATAGTATCCCACTTAAAAAAATGTAAATATACCATTATCCTGTGTTTTCAAACCCACTTCTTGATCGACTGTATGAAATTTAAAGCCATTCAAATTATAAGCGCCGAGCTTTCTAACTTGTTTTATAGGACCTCTAGCAAGAAAGTTCAAATCTTCTGACAAGTCTGCTCGAGTATCAGTATTCATGATCTGAAAAAAGAAATATAATTTAATATATTTACAAAATTTATGTGTCAAACTAATATTCATATTTATTTCAATATTTATCAACTTACACGTCGTGCAAACCATTCTACAAGCTCTTTATTCACAACTTTCGTTATATCTTTATCTTTTCGTGTTCAGCCTCTCATTCTTCTCTTTGTTTGTATCCTAAACTCTTCAATAAATGGATCTGCAATTTCACTATTCAGCAGCACATATCTATGTGCCTGTAATAATTCCAATTCTATCAGTATCACATTTGAGGTCCTCCCAACTGATTGGCCAATAGCAGGAAATATTTTGATTTCTGATGAATTTGAGATTGAGTTGATGTGTCATCAACACGTCCAAATCAATTAAATATTGTCTCAATATCATCCAAATATCTTGAACAAAAGGTAAGACACTCCTCAGCCAAATATCCTTCAGCAATAGAGCCTTCTGGTCGAGATTTATTTCTCACATATGCTTTCAAATTCCCAATATAAATGTGAAATAAAATAATAATATTATGCATTTATTTAAATTCAAAAAAATTTTACTTAAATGAAAAACATATAAATAAAATACCTCTCAATTGGATACATCCATCGATAATGAATGGGACCTCCTAATTTAGTTTCCTCAACCAAATGCACAGTTAAATTCATCATGACAGTAAAAAACGATGGAGGAAAGATCATCTCCATTACATAAAGGGTCAATAAAAATCTCTCATGGAGGTTTTCAAGCTGAAATGGATGTAGAGATTTCTCACATAATTTCCTGAAAAATGTGAATAATTGGAGTACAACAGTAGTAACTTTTTCAGGTAATAATGTACGCAATGTCAATGGTAGTAACTGTTATAACAAAATATGTGAATCGTGACTTTTCAATCCATGTAACTTACGATTCTTCAAGTCAACACACCTTGAGATGTTACTCGAATACCCATCAGATACCATCACATTCTTTAAAATTATAAGGAATGTATCTTTATCCCTATTTTTCATTGCAAAAATGGCCGGAGCATACTTTTCATTCTCATCTGGCCAGAGATCACATTTTATGTTCATTACTTGTAAGTCTTTGTGAGCATTGAGATGATCCTTCGACTTTCCATGCTCACTAAGTAATGTAAAAATCAAATTATCACAGACATTCTTCTCAATATGCATCACATCAAGATTGTGTCGTAATAAATTAAATTCCCAATTTGGGAGTTTGAATAATATACTTCTTTTCTTCCATTGTTGCATTCTGATTTCACCTGATGATGCACTTCAGACCCGTTTTCCGCTATCATTCAAATGATGAACCTTCCCAAATTTTGTTTCAATATTTTCAAGCTATGTTAATATTTTAAAACTAGTTAACAACTTTGGAGGTGGTCTACGATAAATGGAAGCATTAAATTTTGATCTGTTCAGCCTAAATCTATGAGATGCATCGAGAAATCTTTGATGGCACAAGAAGCACCATTTTCTACTGTGAGGTAGTCATTTGGGATCAAAATAAGTTAAAAACGGGACAATCCAAACCTGTGTAAGTGTTCCAACCAGATAAATTCCCAAGCCCAGGGAAGTCACTTATGGTCCACATTAAAGAAGCGTGAATTTTGAACATTGTTTTAGAAGAAGCATCAAATTTCTCAACACCGTTGCTCCATGAATCCTGCAATCCATCAATCAATGGCTTCAAGTATCATAAATATCATTTCTAGGAATTTGTTTTCCAAGAATAATCATCAAAATGATAAAAGATGTTTGTTTAATACACATCCACAAAGGTAGATTATAAGGGATCAAAACAACTGGACAAATGCTATAACTGGTACTCAAAGTCCCAAATGGGTTGAATCCATCGGCAGCCAATCCCAATCGAACATTCCTAGGATCAGTTGAGAAATATAGATGTAATGAATCAAATGTCTTCCACGATTGGAAATCTCGAGGATGTATCATTAACCCATCATTGTTTTTATCTAAAAAATTCCACTTCATGTGTTTGGCGGTTTTCGATGACATGAATAATCTTTGCAATCGAGGCTTCAAGGGAAAGTAACGCAAAACCTTTGCAGGCGTGTTCTTTTTATTCTTCTCTATGAAATTATGTTCATTCAGACTTCCAACATCACCCTTTGACTTCCATCTAGAAGAAGAACGTTTCTTGCAATTTTGTCTACTTAAATCCTCTCCCCAATAAATCATACAATCATTGGGTCACGCATGTATTTTTGTATAATTCAGACCAATATTGTTAACAAATTTTTTCATATCATAAAAAGATTCTAGGATTTTTGCTTCAGGAAATGCAGCATGAATCAATTCCAGTATCATGGATATTGCCTTATTTGTAATTCCACATAGACATTTGATATGGTACAACTTCAGCATAAATGAATGCTTTGAATATTTCAAACACCCACTATACAACTCTTGATTTCCATCGTCAACTAAATCATGAAACACATTTTTCTCAATGAGGTTTTCTCTTACATTTGGCTCCATAGAATCAAGAGGAGGATCCAATGATATGTTACAATATTGATCTTCTTGTGTTACAGTCTCAAAAACATCACTTGTCACATTGCAATTTGTAGCACCCTCTTCTAGTTGTTCTGATATGTTTTGATGCTGATAGTGGTGTATTGTAGTGCTGAATGCATCATTTATGAGGTTTTTCATTTCATTTTCTATCGTCGATGAACTTGGGACCTCATTCTGTGGATTAACATCAGTACTCAATCTTTCTGTAATGTTTGATTCTCTATGACAAACCCAACACAAATATTGACCAGGGAATTGCTTCAGTATTAAATGTTCATAACTTCATCTCTCTTTAACCATGTTCTAAATTTACATTTAGGACATGGACATCTTATTCTCCCTTCAACAGATCGATTAGAAATTGCAAAATATAAAGACTCATTCAAATCCTTAACATACTGAGGTGTGTTCCTAGGTAATGTGATCCAGCTTTTATCCATGTATATCACAATGTGCCTACACAATAATAAAAAAAATTAAAACAAATAGTTACTACTAAATAGAGAAAGAGATTCATATATACAATAGTGTAAGATTACATAAACATAATATAATAAAGATGATCCCATGAGTTAGATATTAACCCTCTAGTGTTTGGGATAGGGGAAGTTTCATTGGTAAAGAGAAATAGTGTGATAATAATACCATATTACTCAATTACCACATGGTCAATACTAAAAGTTAGGCTAAATAGTATTCATATCATGTTTCTCCCAAATCTCCAAATTTTTAACCCTTGACTTTTGAAATCCTTTATAGCATCAAAATATAATATTAGATAACAAAAAGTAACATAAGTATAACTTGGTTGGAATCATAGTTCATGAGGAAAAAAATAATGTTTCCAATCTTGATGAAGAAGCATATAAATAGCAGGATGTAACCCTTAATTGGTCCTGATTGTGTGACTCTAAATCACAAAGAAAATGGTATGGGCTTCATGACCATAAACTAAATGACCCATGTTCCAAGACCATATCTACACCTTCATTTTTTTTGAATTATTGGGAAATTTGAATTTTTTTCCTTTTTTTATAAAAATTCTTTAATGATTATCAAGGAATTATTAAATTAAAATGAGAATACTACTATTATTTTACAGAGACATATTCTAGAACACATATGTGAGATCCTACTTATTCTACTATCTAACACCCTATTCCCCTCTTATGTGGTCATTATGATTAGTTTTATTGAGTTATAATTAATTTTGATATCATCCATATTCATGATACCATATTTTACCAATTCATATCAGGTTAACTTGAAACATCTCTTCATGTAGGCTACCCCAACTTATGGTCCACACATCATAAACTTAAACAATGTGCACCAATTGTAAAGACAAACCTTAAACATCATATATATCAGTAAAACTTGTATGAACTAAAAATATATAAGTAAATAGACACACAATTCATCATGGTGAAAAATTTTAAAGAGAAACCTAGGTAAAAATTGAGTCTCCGCTAACTGGATACGACTCTCACCTAATCTAAGTTAATCATTTGGAATTGAAAAATGGAATAAATCTTGTTAGGTTGAAAATACGTAAAGGTAAACCTAATAAGAAGATGATTAATTTTGAACTAGGTCTCCCCAATATGAGGATCAAGAAAAATTTAAGGTGATAAAATAAATAACTTAAAGCTTGTGGGTTCATAATATTAATCTAGAAGAAGTCAGGCTGTACTCGCTATGACCTTTTGACTATGAAATTTTTTAAGCATTCACTTGTTCTCTCAGCCCCAGTTTATCAGTCCATAGGTTTATGGAATAAGAGAAGGCTATATTCTTAGACTACGTATTCCTCTAAGGAAGTGAGAAAATGATAGATAAGAGTATATAAGTTCCATTAATTGAACCCAATTGTGCCCAATCCATAAAAGAGTTAGAGAAGAAACTCCAATTTATCAATATTCTCCTCTATCCCCATGATGATAGAAAAAAATTAGAACCAAACACATTTTATCACAGCTTAGTTTTTTACAGTGATATTTGGATCCAAATATTATTTACTTGATTTTGTAAGTAGGAAGCTAATGATATTGTAGAAGCCTCCCTATTTTACCCCCCCAGGAAGCCACTATAACCAAAAGATATAAAAACTAAGAATGTAGATGCTCTAGGAAAACAAGTAAACTAGGATATTGTTCAGAGTGTAGAACATGATTTTGTAGAAGTTGTTAAGGGACCTATAAATGTGGAACTTCATTAGGTAAATCATTTAATAGAACTTCTAAAATAGAATCCACTGACATTTTAAGGGGATTTTAGACCCAATAAATCATATTTGTTTTCGTATAGGAGGTCCATTTTTTTAACATTGATGAGAAACCAGATGAGATAAACATCAAAGTTGGAATGAATATTCTTGAGTACCCTATGCTAGAATTATTAGACATAGTTGTTTTGGATATGTTGTTTCAATACCACACTTGGAAAGGATTTGTATACTTGTAATGTAAAATAATTATTCTTGAAACCCATTGGGGTAATAAATATAGAATAATTTGTTAAATTTGAACATGTATGTGTACAAGAGATTAAATATACTTCAAAATTCACTCACCTTGTTCACTGTTCATGAGAGGCAATACCTAGAAAAGGACTGAATGAATAGATCATTATTTAAGGTATACAAACTAAGGATCTATCAATAATTTTAATGTTCTATATTACATGCCACCTAGAAATTGATAATAAGGAGTTGGTTGGAGGAAGAGACTTTGGATGGAATATTAGTGTAGGAGACACCATTGTTCAGCTATGTGAAACTAGGAGCATCAATATGGGATTTAAACACAATATGTAGAGTCAGTCCTATGATAGTAATGTAAGAGAAAATCAATCAATGGGATCAGTTTCTTATAATCCATATCACATCAATTGACCATGTTTTTATAGTGTATCTTGAATTTACACATGAATAATTAATTAATATCACCACTGTAGAATTTTCACCATTATTCCATGAATGGGAATATTAAAAAATATTTTCATAAAATTCTATGACCAGTTGGTGCAACAAGATCAACTCTACCTCTGGTTTTATATGCTCAGAGGGAATAGTCCTATTAGACTAGTTCTTAACAAAAGACTTAGGAAAACTAAGAGGCATCTAGGAACAATTAATTTTATTAGTATGGGCCTTATTAGAGAATCAATAACTATCTTGTGACATTTGAGAAGTATTTTTAGACATAAATGAAGGATATCATGAATAAGAAACATAATTCCTATATGGTTTGGGGTACCATTTGTCTAAATATGGAAATTATGGATATCATATATGATATTTTTGTATTGGATACATCCATAATTCTTCTATTGTTAATCAACATGTAGAAACTATCCCTCATACCATCAGTGTCAACACACCTCATAGTGGTATTGAGGAGGATTTAAATGGATAGAATTCTACATGACTATTATTGCAGTATAATTTATCTAGTTTATTCAGATCATATACATGTATTTCATTGATTTAATCTTTTGTATGAACTACATGGTGGGATTTAAATCCGGTATAGTCCACCAAGATTATTAGGTGGTGTTCACATCTCTATACATAGATCTTCATGAATTCACTTGGGATTTAGTTATAAATACAATTATAATTAAATATATACTAATTGTGGTTGGAAAAATCAAGGACTAGTTAGTGTTAAAAAATTTGATTGCTGCTAATGAAACGTGAAATGTAACTATTCCTATCATAGTGGATTGACACACCAATATATTTCTAAATGATTTCTCTAGGTTACCATCCAAGAATGAAATAATATATTATATCAATCTACTTTAATGATCATTCCCATAACTGACTATTCATATCCCATTTATAATGAATAACCCATTAACATATATTCCATTTACAATCGCAACTCATTTATCACATATATCAATTCAATACCTTAACCCATATAACACAATCACATTATACCAAATGCCCCCTTATGTTATGTCATCAACAAAACACATTTATCACTTATTTCATTTAATAAAACAAGTTAACATGCCAACCAAATTGTTGGGGGTTTTGTCTCACTAACCCATATATCATTTAAATGACTATGTTCTCAACATATCTTTAAAATCAAATCATGGAATAAAACACAATTCAAGATACTCAATTGAAATAATCTTTAATCCACCCTTCAAAAAATGAGTCTTCCTCTATTAAAAACTCAAAATGTCCCAAGAATTTCATTTCTATTTACAACCATAAAAGGGGATTTTAAATCATTTTCAAAAAAAGGGGAACCACACCCTCATTTCTAATCACCATTTGAAATCTATTAAGATAACCCCTTTTTTCTATAACATTGAGGTCAACACCTCCATTTCAAAAAAATAACCACTTTCAAAACATTGTTTTCCTTCATGGAAAACCATAACCAAATCAAAGTGAAAATTTCTTATTTTAATCCATTTTAGAATCCAACTAGCCATTTCAAAAAAATACTAATTCCATATTTCCAATATCCCATTAACCTTGACGACATACCAACTTACAATTATCTACCCATTCACTTTCATAATTATATTATTACAACATTTTAAAAAATATTTCACCAACCTTAAGGGGTTTTCATAACCCAAGGGTAGACCTAGGTATGATCTCAAACATCAATGGACCCAAAAAAGTCCTTAGAGGGTTTCATACATCAATCTAAGTCCTAATCTCACTTTTCTTACTCAGGAACACATAACATAGTAAATAATTAATTTGGAACAACCACATATTCATATAATACATAAATTTTATGAGAAAAATCTTCAATACCACCTGGGGTCATGGGGTCGCTGGGGTCACGGGGGGTCGGGGTCTCCGGGGTCGCGGGGTCGCAAGGTCGCCGAAGTCGTGGGGTCACCGGGGTCGCGGGGGGCTGGGGTCACGGGGGAAGTGAGAAAGTGGGGAGAAACAGGGTGGGGGTGGGGGGGAAGGGTTGGCTGCATTAAAAAAATGTTTCTGGGCAGTTTATAATAAACCGCCATGAAACCATTTTAAAAAAACGTTTTGCGGCAGTTACCAGAACCGCTGCTAAAACCAATTTATGTTGTAGTGGTCATAGGTAATTCCCTTAACATAAAAATATATAAGTATATGTAAGATACTGAGTTTATTATATCATCATGTTATAATAATAATTGAATTAATTAGAGGAATAAATCAAATAAAATGGATCATTGATGAACATTACATCTTCTTCAGGCATCCTCCTTAGGTATTCACCAAAATACATAGTAGGTTGGATTTCTATAAAAACTACATCATATAGGATGAGAAAATTTAATTTAAAAATTGATTTGGGTATGGATTTTCTGAACTAATTTTTTTTAAAGGTTTGAATAGAAGAGGAAGATGGGTGGCCTTTTATATGTTAGGTGAGCGATAGACCTGCAATGTTTTGAAATAAATAATTCCATAGATGTTTCATTCATGTAAAAAGGATTAAATAATGTACTATTATCCAAGAAATAAGATATAATCTTCAAATATTTACATACAAAGGTTTTTTTACATGTTTTAGGTTATTTTTAGCCATTATCATTTGAGTTCAACCCCTAGTAAATCCATTTTTACCTTAATTGTGGTAAATAAATTTTAATGTTTTTACTTCCCATTTTGGCCAAAAACTAAGTTAAAATTATTATATAAAACTAATTATTATGATTCCAAATATGGAATCAATTTTCAAAAATTCAATTCATATAATTTGAAAATTTTAATTTAAAATTAATCCAACAGAAACAATGAGAATGTGGGGTTTTAAAGAGAAAATGTTCAAAAGTTAAAAAGTATTTATATCAAAATTCAACCTAAAATTGATTAAAATGGAAAAAATTGGATAATTGTATATATAGTTGAAAATTTTTAAATTAAAAAAATTTAAAATTTAATTTAACATTGTAAATAAATTAAATGAAAAGGTTGTTTTAAATTAAAATTCACTATTTTTCACTAATTAAGAAAAAAATAATCTTTTCAGAAAAATCCTAAAAATACAACCTAAGAGAATTTTGAAAATATGATTTAAAAAATGATTTTTAATTTATCAAATTATTTTTCTAAAACTATAAAAAATTACTTATATTAATTTTCAGAAAAACAAATAAAATGCATTTTTTTGAGGAAATAATATTTTCAAAACATATAAAGACTTCTCCAAAAATTAAGTTTGTTTTAATAAATATGTTTCCTTTATAGAAAACCATTATAATTAATATTTTAAGATTATTTATTAATATTAATATCACTAAGATTAATTACTAGATCATATTGGTCGCAATCAGATTACTATATTAATAACATATCATAGTTTTGTTAAAACTCACCGTTGTGTGTAACACAAGATAATTAAGTGTTGTGTCTTGTGTAAGATTAACATGGTGTTTCCTGAATCATAAGCTTAAATTAGTGTTTCTTATAATGAAATATATCAAATAAATTAAATTTATTTGAAAAGAAAAATCACAAAAACTCTAGTTGTTACCTATAATATAGCTCCAACATTATTGATTCTCCAAATAAAGATCGATCAATACTGATGAATTCATAACATGTCATTAAACCCGATGAATTCAAATCATTTAATTAATATATATATATGATAAAAGAACCTAATATTCAACTAGGTTTGTCTATACACTTATTTAGTCTTTCTTATAAAGGGTTTAGATGTCGTACTCTTCATAGAGAAGGATAAATCCCATCATGGTCAAGAAAAGACTACCACATATCCTACCATAACCTGATTAGATCATCCTCATGTTTTTCATACACAATTTATCAAATTGTGAAGGTTCACATGTGATGTAACTTTTTAATATTCAATAATCGGTATTACTATGAATCATGAACCCCTATTATTCCAAATAAATAATATATGAAATTTCTAATGTCATACATAGTGGATCAATCCTGAATAAAAATCACATTTATGTCTCATTAGTGAAACTAGTATCGATATTTGATCCCCTTCTCATGATGATCTTAATATATCATCACAAACCATTCTATTTTATGAAAACTATCAACCTAAGAAAATTTTTAGATTTATCTCTCGGTGGGTTGTCATAATTCTACTCTCATGATATATAAAACAAATATGAATTAGTGATAAAGTGGAAATGAATTTGTATAATATGATATATTATTATAATCATGAAAATCATTTTTAGAGTATTGATCATTTCACTTTTTTTTCAAATTTTTTATGATTTTTTAGTATTTTTACATTCATTTTCCATTAACTCTAAATAAATAACGTAATTTTTATATTTTCAATAATTTTGGAATTTAATGTCAAACAGAATAACACTTTAGTTTTAAATAGAAAAATTTAATTAGAATACATTATTAACATAATCAAGCATTAATTTAGGTTAATTTTGATATTTCTAGGTAAGAAAAAAACCACGTATGATTAAATAATACATCCAAATGGATGATTATGATTATGTAACACCACAATATTTTATATAATATTTATTTTAAATAAATTTAATCACTTCTATAACTTGTTTTTCACATAACATTGAGTTCCAAAGAACCATGATATGTTATTATGTGACCACTATAACCTAGACATTAAAAATATTAGGTAATAACAAGGATGAAAAAATTATGAAAATCATCCATTTTAAACATTTATAAAATAAATTCATGGGTTATCAATAAATATTTAAAAATCAGTCGAAAGTAAATGATTCTATTTTAAAAAAAATATTTTTTGAGCACGTTATATATTAAATCATGATAAATTTAATTAGTCACTGTTGATGAATTATTTTAATTAAATTTAAATATTATATGTGTAATAAAATGTTTTAACATTTACCTATTGTTTTTACTTGGAATATGATAAGAATAAATCTATTTTTATGCTTAAAATTGTGTTTTTATAAAAAGTGACTATCATCACCTTTTGTGAACTTCTTTTGAAATTAATTTCTACAAAATATAAAAATTTAATCTTATAAAATGGATTCCATATTTATAAATATGAGGTCCAATTTTGGTAAATATATCTCTTTTATGTTTGGTGAATATGAATAATGATTGTGGTAAAATTTATCATATCGGTAAAGAGTAAATCATGTTAATCTATAAGATAAATCTAACAGATAAGGTCATAATATTTCATCTTAATTTTTATTTAATGAATAAAATTCATACCTTATTATCTTAGACTCGAAATCGATATGTTTAATGTTCAAATTTCCATGAAAAGGACCAACAGAAAATTTAAATCAAAGAAAGCTACAAAATGTCACTCTCTTAGTTTTAAATATCTATTTTGTGTCAACCTGGGGAAAAAATAAAGTTATGAATGAGTATAAATACATATTTTATATAAAATTAAATTATATTCTTGATGATATTTTTTTCTAATTTTTTGTAATTATATTATTACCTTAAATGCATGCGCAATGCTAATAAAATATTTATTCAATTAATATAAAACTAAAATAAATTATCTTTAAAACAATTAATGTGATAAAATTTGAAGCATTTGTAGTTATCCCTAAATTATATTGAATTATATAACATATTATTGTTGTGTAAATTAATTATATTATAAATACAAATTTTTGTTGATGTATATGAATTAAAATTAGATGAATAGTGTCAAAATTTACATTAATAATATTTTATTCAAATAAAAATATATTAAATTATTTAAAATTAATTAAAATGTTTAAATAGGAAAAATGGGAAATATATTGTCTAAAATTTCATTGCTTTTACATTTATAACTCAATAGTTTCCTTATATGTTAAATTTTAACCCTTTATGAGTGTAATGTACATTACCATGGTTAATGTTAAAATAGGTCAACTAAGGGGTTAAACAAAGTATGAGGTATAAAATACTACAAAAACCTATCCAAATTTTATTTTTTGTTTATATTTTAACCATATAATATCATGTTTTTGAATGCCTAGATATTTTAAGACATATAGGATATAGAATGACTTTATTTTAATTTATCTTTTCAGAAATTGCAAAAGTTCTCCTCACCTATATTATAAAAGGACATCCATTCCCTATCTTATTTACACCACATTGAGAATTCTAGAATAATAATTACATACCCGTTACTCTTATAAACACCCTTATACTATTTTTATAGGTGTTGGTCTCCCAAAACTACCAAACTTAACTTCTATAATAAAGGATCTAAAAGGGTCTCTTGAAGAAGAGGTAATTTTGATACCAGACCTATTTCAATTTATTTCTTCATATAACACTTAAAAATATATTTAATTTATCATTAAAAAATATTTTTCTCATTAATATACTGAAATTTTATTATTATTAAGAAACCACCATTAACCACCCTCCTCTCCACTAAGTGGTAAGTGAAAGTATCACTTGTGTGTAAGTACAACTTACCATCTCCACATAGTGATACAATTAATTTTTAATCACCATATTTTAATAAATATTATTATAATGGTTATAAAGTTTATATATGAAAATTATGACACTATTATAAATCTATAATGATAATATCATATCTACCTTGTTACCTTCAAATCCGTCAGGAAACAATAACATTGTCCGTGTGTACGTGTGGACTACCACCTCCATGAAGTGACATGATTTTTTTAGTTGGTATTAAGGATTTATTTTATGAATAGAAACAATTTTATTATATAATAATTGTTATTATAGCGTTAATTATTATTTTTATTTATTTAAATCCATTTTTCATAATGTTAAAATAGATTTCATGTGTATATACAACCTACCATCTCCATAAACGGGTAATTCATTTTCTATCTCTAAATTTTATTGATTACTATAAATAAGTATATACTGAATATATATTATATTTATATAATTATTAACATTATGGTTATTATGTAATGATAATCAATTTGAAATTACTTCAACTACTAAAACAAAACATATATATAAAAGAAGCACTAAATAGTTGATGTAGTGATTTCAACAAAGAATTGTTAAAAAATTGGTGACAAAAGATTATATGTAAGTAATATAAGGTATTATATACTAAAATATGGGTCTATAATTTATGTATAATAAATTTAAATTTATTATATAGGTGTTTTGAACATATATTAAATAATTTGAACTTGAGGTAAGGGATTATTTCACAATTTCATCATTATTCATGACTGTTTCAAGTCCCTACTAGGGGAATTTTTTTAATCCATATACATATTATCCATAAAAGGTTTGAAATAATATTTTTATTACTCAAAAATTATTTATTACCAAAATTTTCACACATGTACTACTTTTTAAAAAAAGGTTTGAAAGGAATATCCTTGTGGTTTTTTTGAACAAGGTACCTTTTGACCTTTTTAAAATAGTGTTAAAGTAATGTTTTTTTACATATATGTCATGAAAACAAATTCACATGAGAATGAATAATATTTTTATTGAATATTAATTTATATGTTTACAAGGTTATTTTTAATGAAAATGGTTTCTTTAATATTTGAAAAGTTTTTTAGATTAAAAAATGATTTCAAAGTAAAAAAAGGCTATTTTCCTCAAGAAATATTCCATTAATATATTTTAATATTTTAATTTTCTTCAACATCCTTTGTTGAATGTTATTTTGAGAATTTAATCTAATGATACCATTCATGTTATTTCTATGGATTATTTATGATCATTTTTATAAGGGAAAGAATTGTTATTCTGTATGATTAGTTCTTCCAATATGGACTATTATTGATTTTAAGGCATGTCGATTATGTCATATTGTTTATTCAAATGATTAATGAATTAGAATTAGTATGTATTGGTGGGACCACTATATCACCTTGATTAATTTTCAGGTCTCATGAGATAAACTGTATTGGGTTTTGTCTAAGGCCTTACCCATTTATGCGGATGTCTTAGAATAAGGCCTCAATGATACAGTTCAGATGTCCAAAAATGTGTATCCCATCAATATGAGATTTTTTATTGATGTCCATGAAATTATTTTATTATTTATGAAATCCCTAAATAATTTTTTAACTCGTGATAAAATTTATATGATATGATATTATCATTATTTATTATTTCAATTTTATTCATTCTTTATTTAGTTTCCATTGTATGCATACCCCTACTGACCATCTGATCCCACCCCTTTGTTCTATTTCTTCTCAAAAAGATGATATAAATTGTATTATATTTTATATATAGTTATATAATATATGGAATAATTTATTTTATAAGAAAATACTATATTGTGTTATGTTTTCAAATGTCATTTAAAATTATATTATGTATCTAGTTTACAAAGACTATCAAAATATTCAACCCTTTGGAATATGCCTTTCTATGTCTATTTCCATTTTAATAACATAACCACTATAATTGGGCCACTAGTGTTGGGGTATTTACATTAGTTATTAGTGAAAGTTTATTAGAAACCTAGGGAACTAGATTTTATAAAATATATATTAGGGAATGTAACCCAATGAAAATCTTTGAGAATAATATCAAAGAAAATGATCTTCTGATTATGAGAATAGATATACAAAAAAATTCACTAGTTAAAAAATGAAACATTATGATTCATAATTTTGAAATATAATATCGTACCCTTCATTTTTTATAAATAGAACCAAGATTAATGAATGTAAAACACATCAATGCATGTAATATATGTATGGATATCCCTCCTAGGAAATATAATGAAGCTGGAGCTAGAAATAAAGTTGGAGATTAAAAAATAATAAATATATTGGGATAAATGACTCTGTTTATGACCACTAACATTGCATGTATGGAAAATTTTATCCATCCAAAGTGTGGTGTAACTATGTTAGATAATTTTATACGCCATCATCCTCCATCATTAAATGTAATTTAAAATACATTGGTAGATGAAAAATGTAAATGTTCCTCAAAGATTATATTTCATTATTTGGGAATTAATGAAATGGATAAGGTTGTTATGATAGTTTATCAACTATAAAAGGATTAAAATCAATGGTTATCATTGATTCAAAATACTAAATATGATGAGGAAATAATGAAAATGGAATGGAAGGATTTCATGGAACTTTTATTAGAAAAATATTTTCTCATGAATAATGAGTGTATATGAATAGAAACTTCCTTAATTTAAGACAAAAGGCTGATGAAAATATTTTTAAGTATGAATCCAACATTACATGGTTAGAAAGGAATGCAACAGACTATATATATAGTCTAAAGGGAAATATTGAACATTTTTTTGATTTGATTATGAAAATCCTTTGAAGAGAGATTGTCTCGCAAACATTATCATCATATGGGGATATAATATCATGTTATATCAAGATAGATAATGAATTTTCCAAGTCTTATGGATTTGAAGGAAGTAAATATAAGAAGAGGGCTACTATGCACTTTGGGAAAGGAAATAAGGAACAGGGGATAAAAGGAAGGGTGTAATTTTGAATAATAAATACATGTGGAAAGAAACACTATAGATCATGCTTACTAGGAATGAGAGTTTTCTGTGAGTGGGGAAATAAATTCCACCAAGATCATGATTGGAATGGAAATAAGGGAGATCAATGATCAATGATTCAATTATAAGAAGATGAGACACTATAGAAATGATTGTCCCATACATCAAGGGAACATTCCTTGTAAAGGGACATGGGAGAAAGGCCAAGCTTATTCGTTCACAATTGATGAGGTTTAATTTCATAAAGATGTGGGGTAAGGTACTTTAATCATATCCTCAAATTCACCCAATAATTTATTTGATTCATGATTATCACATTCTTTTATATCATACATGATTTCCAAGAAATTTTGATATATACCTAGCACTAAAATAATGGAGTTGTCAATAAAGTCTCCTAGTGTAAGTCACATTTCAACAATTATTTTCTTATCAGTTTTCATTAGGACGCATTAATGTGTCCTATTTTCTAGAATTATTATGATTCCCATAGTGTACTTTTATATTGTCCTTAATATAGACTGAATTTATAAATATAATGAAAACATTTATTTAAATGTGAAGAAACATATGATTTTCTATTATGATATGAAATTACTTATCATTATAGGGGTGAATTCATCAGATTCATGTCTAGATACACACTTAAAAGATCTTATAAATTAAATTCTTAGGGAAGAAGAGAAGAAAAAATATATAGATGGAAAATTTAATCTTCAAAGTGAGTAAGTATCTATCATGAAGGAATGAATTGATGTATTCCCTAAGGAATTACCTGGACATCCACTAGAGTGTGAAGTTAATTTTTCTATTGATTTAAACCCTAATGCAAGAACAATATTAAATACTTCATATATAATAACCACTGGGAATGTTTTATAATTGAAGAAAAAACTAGAAGAGTAGTATAATTAGGGATTTATACAACCTAGTGTTTCACTTTGGGGAGACCCAATTCGATTCGTTAAAAATAAATATGGATCTATGAGACTGTGCATTGATTATAGGTAAAAAATACTATTATGATAAAGAATAGGTATCCTCTACCACGTACTGATGGGTTATTTGGTCAACTTCACAGAGATAAATATTTTTTAAAGACTGACCTTCATTTTAGATATCATCAATTGTGAGTAAAGAATGAAGATATTCCAAAGAAAATATTTTGATCAAGATATGCATTCCACAAGTTTACCGTAATTCCATTTGGAATGACTAACAAAGCCTCTATTTTCATGGATATAATAAACTAAGTATTCAAGGAATATCATAATGATTTTTACTGTGGTATTTATTGATAATATTTTGGTGTACTCTAAGATCTATGAGGATACTGGTAATCACTTAAAGATCATTCCTAAGACCCTTATAGGAAAATAGTTATATTGGAAAATTAGTAAGTATAAATTCTAGAATCAAAAATTTTCTTTTCATGCCAATATTTCTTCCTAAGATGGAATCTCAGTTGATCATGTTAAGGAATAGATATTCCAATAATGGTGTACCCCAATGAACATAATGAAGGTACACTATTTCATAAGTTTGGTAGGTTACTATTAGTGATTCATTCAAACATTTTCTTACTTGGCTAAACCATTAACCAATCTTACTTATAAAGGTATTAAGTTTATATGGAAAAAAGTAATATGAATTATTATTTAAATAATTGAGGAGGATATTGGTGAATACTCCTATTTTTACTCTACAATTAGTAAATGATGAATTTTTTATATATAGTGATGAATATAAGATGGGGTTTGGTTGTGTACTTATGAAAAATGGTAAATATATTTATAATGCATCCAAACAATTAAATAATCATGAGTATAACTACCTCACTCGTGATATTGAGTTAGGAACCATGATCATTTCTTTGAATATATGTAGACATTATATATATGGTGAAATATGTGAGATATACACTGAACATAAGAGCCCAAAATACATATTTTCATAGATAGAGATCAACATGAGGAAAATATGATGGATCAAGTTACTCAAGGATTATGATTTATCAATACACTAACAAATATGGAAGGAAAATAAGGTAGTGGATTCATTGAGCATGAAGGATCATGGGGTTCATACTAAAATTAGGATCACTAGAGATCATATGTTTATGGATTTAATAGTGATGAATTTGTTAATAATTAAGGAAGGGGAAACATCAATCTTTTTTAAAATTATTTCTAAACCATATTTATTTTACAAGATAAAAAGTTCCAGTTCTAATGATGATAATAGTGAGATGAAAATTAAATTCATAAATTATGGGAAATTACGAGATATTGTATATGAAGATGGCATTCTAAAATTTAGAAAGTGACTATGCATTACATATATACCTTAGATAAATAGGTTATTTTTGGATTATTCCCATAACAATAATTTCTCTATACACCATATAAATACCAAGATGTATAGTTTTTTTAAAGAACTTTTTTTGGTTAAGAATATGAAGTAAGAAATTAATTATTATGTGTCAAAATGTTTAGTCTTTATATAACGTCCCCAACCTAGAAGCCACTAAACTGGTGCTCCGAGTCGGGTCATTACATGACCTCAAGCGTGCATCTCTGTACCCTAGAGGTTTCTGACTAGTAACGAGGGTATAATGAGTCACTTTGGGAGACTATACCCTCTTTACCAGAGTAATCCATCACAGAACACAAAAAAAATAATAGAAAAAATATGAACTACCAATAAATGTGCAAAACCAAGAATTTCCCAAATAGGGTACAAACCACAAATCAAATACAACCATGCCATTCCATACTAGTAGTGCAAAGTGAATGAATTAAAAAATAAAACCAATGGATAAATCTCAATATGGGTCCGGACTCTAAGTTTTTATCCATCTCTATGTACATACCGAGGCCAACTCAATGTCCTAGTGTAGGGTCATTGCCCTTGTCCTGACATGCAACCAATAGATCTGTTCTGGTACCCAACGGCGGCTCGAGCAAGGTGTGAGTACAAAAATTAGTAGGCCACCACCAATAGTGTCTACAAAATACCCAATCTAATAGATAGTGCATGCAATTAAAAAAGAAATGGTAAGTAAACAAGGGAAATTTTGGGAGCCATTAATTGACAAGGTTTATTTAATTCATTACTAGCATTTATCCCAATTCCATTTATTATGCCATCTTCATTACATAATTCATATTGATCACATGTTCCAAGGGTTAGGCATAATTATCATATAAAAAAGGATATGAAGTAATTTTTCACTATGTATAGAGAAAATAAAGCATGTCCCTATCTCACTAGGGATCCACATATCACATCAACACATTTTCCTCACCATGAGTCCTCAGTCAGGGTGGAATGACGTCAATACAATAACCTCACCTCGGAGCATCAATTTAGGTGGAATGACATCAATACAATAAACTCACCTCAGAGCCTCAGTCAGGGTGTAATGACATCAATACAATAACCTACCCTCGAAGCGTTAGTCTAGGTGGAATGACGTCAATACAATAACCTCACCTCGGAGTGTTAGTCCAGGTAGAATAAAACAGTTAGGGGAATAGAGCATCAGTCCTCATACCTAACCCGTGCATTAGGGGTGGAGTTTAGAGCATCATTCCAACTCGACCCATGGGTGTAGAACCTCATTCAATACCCCACACTACCAAGCCATGTGAACATGCATAATTATCAAATCACCACAACTATACCATAACACAACCAATTATATTCAATTTCATTAGATATCATAATACATAACACATCATAACATAACCAATGCCATTGGGAATCAACGTTCATAATGAATAACAAAAAAAATGTAAATTAATACTATAACCCAACCCATTAACACAGTTACCACATTTCACATCATTTATTCATTTATCCCAGTTCCCTTTTTATCATGCTTATCTCACTAAGCATTCATTCATTGTGCATATCTCACTAGGAATTGTTCATTAAGCCAAACTCAATAGGATCCATTACTAGGATCATAATCCATTCCATTATGGTCTATAGTCAATTCCACATAATAACCTATTAAAAAAATTATAATTACAATTCATATTCATCTACTCAAATTCTCATTTATGTGCCTTAACCCATTAGGTGTATTAAAAAACCCCTTTTCCTTATCCAAATTCATCATTAGACATTCATTAACCCATTTAGCCCATTTATCATTTTACAAGCATTTACCCACTTATGCATTTCAAACACAATTCATATATCACATAATGCATTCCCTTAATTACAGTTTGTAAAGACCTGTAATTTCCATGTGAATTTTTCTTTAATTAAATGATAATTTTATGAGTCTGTGAAAATTTACGGCGCATGATTCTGAGGCCCGGTGTGCCCAGAATCAATTTCTAAAGTTTTTCTGGGTACATTAAGTGAACATATGAGCGGGTTTTTATAACTTTTGAACCAGTGCTCATAATTGAAATCTGAGTGCACCGTTGAACTCGCAGCACCGGTATTCGCTTAAGGAGCCTTTCACCTCGACGACAGTGGGCCGAGAGTGAAAGTTGGTTTTTGGGTTTTTCATGGAAATAATAAAATAAAATGACGCATGTTTTATTTTATTATAACCACCCAATTAGAAGTTGTGGTGGGGACCACCTGAGGCTTAAACCTCTTAAACTCCCCTCTTAAGTGTGGGGGGGGGGCTCTTAAACTCCCCCACTTTAATGGTTCCACCCACAATTTTTAATTTATTATTCCTACACCTCTTGAATTAATGGTCCAATTGAAATGAAATTAATAAAACATAATTTAATTTATATTGGCCATTCCTTTGTTGGGAGAGGGATTGAAAGAGCACTCCGAGAAACTTACTCTCTCTAATGAAGAATTCTCCTCCCAATGAAGAATAACCATCAGAGATCGAAGAATGAGGAAGCTGACCCCGAGCCGGATCGGAAGCACCTTGCGGAGGCAACTAACATGGGACGTCTTCAATCGACAATTGTCCTTCCCTTCTCATCGATGTCCGTCTATCCCCAAAGATGTCGTCTCCTTCCTCGTGACATATTTCGATGAATCAAATAAGGTATGGGTTCAATCTTTGTTAATTATTGCACGTTATTCATTTTACTTCAAGGATTAAGAATCAAAGCCGCATGCTATCACTCTAACACTGAGGGTGCGGGCCGAACGAACACAGACTGATCCCTCTGCCTTAATTTGTGGAATTTTGATGCTAATCGCGACATGAGTCCGAGTTGAGCAATTTTCATCAACAATGATTGGGGATCGAAGGCGACGTCTCGAGGAGTGCATGACTACTTCCGGAACAAGAATCGGGCCACCGAAACTCGTCCGGTGACCCATGGAAAGTTCACCGGCGGTTAGAACTAATGAATGTCACCACGTGGACGGTGGCGGCACAACCGCGTCGCCGGAGGAGTAGGTCATGGCTTATGGGCCACAACGGTGCAGCAGCGGCTGGTGCAAGGCCGGCTGCGAGAAGAACCAGCGGCCCAAGCTGCTGGGTTGCTGAGGAAGGCATGGTGCAGCACGCACCGCGCGGTGGACCGAGGGGCCGCAGTAATGGAGGACGGGCGACCAGCTCTGCCAGTCACCAGAGGAGGCATGGTGCAACCGCGCCGCGTGGGTTGTGAATGACCGCTCGGCCATCCGGGAGGAGCGGGACCCATCGTGTGGGCCCTGCATAACACAGACTGGTGCCACATGGCACCGGTTTTGAACCCCCCAAACAGCTAAGTCGTTCAGGATCCCAAGGGGCGCGGCCTCCCCCTGGATGAGGCTAGGGCAGACCCCACCAGGCCGCCACCTGCAGGCCTCGCGCGGGCTGAGCTTAGAGCGGGCCGGACCCATCACTGGCTGGACCAAGCGCGGGCTGGACCCAGCACGGGCCGGACCCAGCGCAGGCCGGACCCAGCGCGAGCTGGACCCAACGTAGGCCGGACCCAGCGTGGGCCAGACCCAGCATGGACCCGACCCAGCGTGGCCCGGACCTAGCATGGGTTGAACCCATCGTGGGCCGGGCTACTCCCACAGGCGGGCCTCCCTCACAGTATGGGCCGGATCCGCAGACCGGGTCGGACCTTCGGATTGGTTCGGACCCTAGTCCGGACCCGGGATGCGCCGGGTTAGGCTGGGTCGGTCCGACTGGGCCGGACTGGACCCGGACCCGTTTGACCTATTTTCCACCACTTTAGCTCATAACTTAAGCTACGGGAATCCGATTCATGAACTATATTTGGAGACATAAAACTTGGAGGAATACAGTTCTTTTGGTATACCCCACTTGAGGTTTGGACACAGTTGGGGTATGGTCGGGTTGGATCGAACGTAAACCCAACCAGGCCCTCAGAACAGAAATGCCAATAACTCTCAGACCGGGCATCCAATTGACGCGCTGTCTGTCACGTTGGGTATCTTATGGTAGGACTGATATTTTGGATACATAAACTTGGGACTTCGTGGAAGTTGATGTATCGACACTTGGCTTGAGGAGTGGACCCTCCCGGAATCAAGCGTGATTTGTGTGGAAACCTTGTGGTTGGCTGCTCTCTGATGACTGATCCTGGATCATATGTGGGTTCAACAGCTCTGACTACTATTCCTAGATCCTGTGTGGGTTCAATAGCTCTGACGAATATTCCTAGATCCTGTGTGGGTTCAACATCTCTAACTACTATTCTTAGATCCTGTGTGGGTTCGACAGCTCTGACTACTATTCCTGGATCCCATGTGGGTTCGACAAAATAGATGATTTAGTGGTTACATCTAATCATCTCTAACTCTCTACAAAAAGTTGTATACCTTTGTGAGATGAGTTAGTAACTTTTGTGTTTTCCTCATGATTGAGATGGATTACTTGATAACTTAGGTATATGTATGGGTATATACCTAAGTGGGGTTATCTATTGATTTCATACTTTGTGATTTACCCTTGTTGGATTTTATGAGACCTTAAGGGTCTCAGGGTCCCTACTAAGTATCGTTATACTCACCCCTGTACGGGCTATGACCACACCTCATTGTGTTGGATGAAGATGACAGACAATGCTAACTGAGGCTGAGAGCACCAGGACCGGACGGTACCTGGAGGTGGACCATACAGCGTGATGATATACAGAGGTGATGGACGGACCTGGAGTGCTGAGGAGGCGATCTGTACCTACCCTTCAGGTAGAAACCTCAGAGGACGACCCAACAGTAGATTTTCTTTTCTTCAATTGTACTTTCTGTTTCCTTGTACTTTATGGTTGGGCTTGTATTTCTGGACCCCTTTTACTTTTTCAGCACTCTTTTGTTATATAGTTTTACTTAGTGTTTTGCTTCTAGCTTGTAATCTATTGTGTGCGTTTTCATGTTATAAAGGCAATGTCTTCCCATTTTTAAGAATTTACGCCTTTGGTGCTAGTCGCTAGCCCCTGGCCTATGGAAGGCGGGCTTGGGGTGGTCGCGGCACAGGCCCCGGGGGACAGGTCATGAAAAATTGGTATCAGAGGAGTCGGTTCTACCACAGAACTTAGGAATCTGGTCTTTTCTGTGAAGTAATATTGTTAAGGGTACTAAGTGTGGTTTTCAGTTCAGGGATTCCGGTGTTGGTGTAGTGGCCGACGTATCCATACACCAGGACCCTGACTTCTGATTTCCAACTCAGTGCACGAAAACATTGATTGTGTGTGTGTTTTCAAGAGTTTTATTTGTGATATCTTGACTCAGCTCACCAGGTATAGCCTATTAACTGTGGCGCACCTGTTTCTTTTCAGGATGCCTCCATGCAGATATCTAGCTAGGGTTCTGAGAGTTGTACACACAGATATCCCACCAAGTGACGAGGCCTCAATGCAGGACCTTTTTCTAGTGGAGGCACCAGTAGTACCACTCCTCGTTGATCCACCGATGCCAACAGCCCAAGCAGGAGAGAGTGCATGCCACCTGAGCGTGCTGCACGAGTTCCAGTGCCAGAGGCCGCCTAGTTTTAGAGGCGAGATGGACCCGCAGGAAGCTGAAGATTGGCTGGAGGATATGGTGAGAGTCTTCAGACTGGTAGGGACACCAGTCAACCTTATGGTGATCCTTGCTGTGAATCTCCTTCAGGTAGCAGTAGGCAGATGGTGGAGCCTGATGCTCTGGGTGCATGAGGAGGCGACGCTACTCAGGAGAGACTTTGAGAGCCTGTTTCAAGCGGATTTTGTTCCATCCACCCTTCATATAGTGCGGATACAAGAGTTACTTCACCTGTAGCAGGGCAGTATGATGGTGGTATAGTACTCAGTGAGGTTCACCCACCTCTCGTGCTACTCCACAGATATAGTGCAAGACCTATTCGTCAGGGCCCAAACCTTTGAGCAGAGGCTCAGGCGAGAGATCAGGTCTTCGATAATCTCCCTAAACATCCCTACGCAGGTGGGGGTGTTGAAGTGAGTCCTCTTTTTGGATAGTTTCCTTGCTGAGCAGTCACCAGCATCGAGGACCGCCACCAGGCGTCACGTAGCGGAGTCTTCTATAGCTGGTAGTAGAGAGATGTCACAGAGATCCAATTGGACCAGACCATCTGGTGGACGACCTCAGGAAATGGGTTCGGTTGTGCGAGGCATATGAGACACATCCAGTCAAATGAGGAACAGACAGTGTTTCACATGCGGTGGGCAGAGTCACATGGCTCATGACTATCCGACCCACCATTCGAATAATCAGAAAACAGTTGAGGGACCTTCTAGGTAGAGGCATAAGTTCGATCGAGGTGGTCCGTAGGGAGCAGGTGGACGTGGCAGAGGAGATGGTCGTGCAGCTGGTGGTGGACGATGTTTTGAGGTGTTACTGCCACCACCACTAGGAGGTCCACCCCGACTGCAGGGAGTAGGTGGACAGGGGAGAGCTCAACTCTAGGAATCGTAGGATTATGATCATGGTGCTTCAAATATGATTCAAGGTACAATCTATTCCTATTACACCTTAGCTACAGTTCTTATAGACACAGGTGCTGGTCACTCTTTCATTGCCACTAACCTCGTTAAGAGCTTGGAGATTTTGACGAAGCCATTGGATTGATCCTTAAAACTAGAGACTCCTACGGGAGTAGATTCGATGATTACACACTGGTTCCTGTAGTGTGAGCTTACTCTAGGAGGTGACAGCTTTGACTGGGATCTTTTAGTAGCAGCTTCGAGGCCTTACGACGTCATCTTGGGTATGAACTAGTTATCTATAGTCCATGCTCAGATTGACTGTATTAGGCACAAATTGCGGTGAGTCCTCATGGATGGAACTAGGTTTACCTTCACCGACGAGAAGGGATCCTTTTCATCATAGGACAGACTTACTCGGAGGAGGGTGCAACCGATCACTCATCAGTTGGCCTACCTTACCCTCGGAGTAGTAGATGTGGAGAGTCTGAGCTATACTGTAATGGTGGACCAGTACGCGGATGTTTTCCCTATTGATGTCCTAGGTCTACCTCCTCATAGAGAGGTGGAATTATACATTTACTTATACCCCTAGATGGCACCAATATCTACACCAGCATATCAAATGGCTCCCACAGGGCTTCGCAAGTTGTAGGTACAGCTAGAGGACTTGCAGGGGAAGGGATTCATTAAGCCCAGTGTTTCTCCCTAGGTAGCCTCGATTCTATTCTCCAAGAAGGAGGATGGGAGATTGATGATTTATGTTGACTATCGGCGCCTGAACTAGGTGACCGTGAAGAATAAGTACCCACTCCCAAGGATTGATGACCTCTTTGATCAGCTGAAGGGAGCACGGTGGTTCTCGAAGATAGACCTCAGATCAGGCTATCACCAGCTCAGAATTCGAGGCGAGGATGTGTAGAAGACGGCCTTAAGATGTCAGTATGGCCACTATGAGTTCTTGGTTATGCCTTTTGGTGTAACCAACACACCATCAGTGTTCATGGCACTCATGAACAAGATTTTCCAGCCATACCTTGATCGCTTTGTTGTAGTCTTCATCAATGACATTCTGATCTAATCGACTACTCAGGAGGAGCATACCTACCATTTACGGGCAGTACTGGACACACTCCGAGAGCACCAACTTTATGGTAATCTCTGAAAGTGCCAATTTTGGATCTGAGAGGTTTACTTTCTGAGACATATCATCTCGGAGGCTAGAGTTGCAGTGGATCCAGCAAATATTGAGGCGGTACTTGCTTGGGAGCCACCCAGGAGTGTGACAGAGGTACGAAGTTTCTTGCGTTTGGCTGGATATTACCAGAGGTTTATACTAGACTTATCCAGAGTTGCAGCACCACTATCATCCTTAAAGAAGAAGGGGAAACCCTTTGTGTGGTCAGAGAGATGCCAATAGAGCTTCCAGGAGTTGAGGTAGAGGCAGACTAGTTCCCCCATCTTGAGGTATCCAGAGGAAGGTGTTGGGTACATAGTCTACTGCGACGCATAAGGGACCAGACTCGGATGTGTCTTGATGCAGGAGCAAGCAGTGATAGCTTATGGTTCACAAAAGTTGAGACAACATGATAAGAACTATGCTACCCATGACCTGGAGTTAGCAGCAGTGGTCTTTTCCTTGAAGATGTGGCGGCACTACCTGATGGGAGAGCGTTTTACCATGTACTATGATCACAAGAGTTTCAGGTATATATTCTCTCAGAAGGACCTGAATCTGAGAAAAAAATGTTGGCTTGAGTTCCTTCAGGACTATGACTTTGAGATAGTCTATACTCCTGGGAAGGGGAACGTTGTTGCATATACGCTCAGCATAAGATCTAGTATACAGTTACTAGGTGAGGTTACAGAGTAGATGGTTGCTTTATAGATATCCTTTGTAGATAGAGATGGAATATCCTTTCTTATTTCTCTTACAGTCACTTCCCCACTTCTTCAGTGAGCCAGGGAGGCATAGCATGGGGATGATGACTGCGAGACGTGGTGTGCTCAGATATCCATAAAGCAAGAACCTGATAAATTTTCTGGAGGTGGGGAGCATGTCATCCTCTTTAGAGGACGTACCATGGTACTAGTGTCACTTCAGGAGGAAGTGTTGATGGAGTTTCACACATCCACTCTGGCGGTACATCCAAGAGTGGTGAAGATGTACCAGGACCTCCGATGACAACACTGGTGGCTGGGAATGAAGAAGGCAGTTGCATAGTTTGTCTCTCGGTGCCTCACTTGTTAGCAAGTGAAGGTGGAGCATCAGGTACCAGCAGGCTTGGTGCAGCCTTTAGAGGTCCCAGAGTGGAAGTGGGATGGGATATCCATGGACTTCGTGATAGGGATTCCATGTACATCCAGGGTTCACGACTCGATTTGGGTGATCATTGACCGACTCACCAAGTCGGTCCACTTCTTAACGATCAGAGAGTAGGGTTCAGTAGAGAGCTTGGGATTCCTTTATATGTAGGATATTGTGAGGCTACATGTATTACCTTCTTCTATTATCTCTGATCGTGATGCATGATTTACTTCCCGATAATGGAAGGGGTTGCAGGAGGCTTTTGGGACACAACTTTGTCTGAGCACCGCCTTCCATCCTCAGACAGATGGCCAGATTGAGCAGACCATTCAGACCCTTGAGGATATTCTCTGTGTCTGTGTCCTCAACTTCAGTCGCAGTTGGGAGGATCACTTACCTTTGGTAGAGTTTGAATACAACAACAGTTATCACTCCACCATAAGGGTGTCACCTTTCGAGGCATTGTACGGGTGACCTTGCAGATCACCCTTGTGCTGGACTGCCCCTGGAGAGTCAGCACTAGTGGGACCAGAGATGGTATGAGCTGCCACATAGAAGGTGCAGATCATCCAGAAGCGGATGAAGACTACATAGATTAGTCAGAAGTCATATTCCGACAGGAGATGGAGACCTCTAGAGTTCAAGGATGGCGACCACGTCTTTCTACGGGTCTCACCTCGATGAGGTCTACGGAGATTTGGCCGAGGCGACAAGTTATCTATGAGATTCATCATACCTTTTCAGGTCCTCAACAGAGTTGGAGAGGTGGCATACCGCCTAGCTCTTCCACCTCAGTTGCATCGTGTGTACGACGTCTTCCATGTGTCACAGCTGAGGAGATACGTGCACGACCCTTCACACATCATCGACCATGGAGAGTTGGACATCGACAATGGGGAGACTTTTACGAAGGTTCCAGTGGAGATTGAGGATTGACAAGAGAATATCCTTCGTGGATGGTCGATACCTTTTGTGCGCGTTCGCTGTTAGCACGGGAACCTCTAGGAGAGAACATGGGAGCGGGAGGCTCAGATGCGTGCTCATTACACCCACTTGTTCCCTTAGTTCGAGTTGTGGCTTATGAGGATGTACAGCCCTGAGGTGGGGAGAATTTAAAGAACCATAATTTCCATGTAAATATTTTTTAAATTAAATGAAAATTTTACAAGTCTGTGAAAATTTACGGTGCATGATTCCGAGGCCCGGTGTTCCCGAAATCAATTTTTGAAGTTTTGTTCAGGTACGTTCAGTGAACGTACGAGCAGGTTTTTATAACTTTTGAACCGGTGCTCAGAATTGAAATTGGATGGCACTGTTGAACTCACAAAACTGTTATTTTCTTAAGGAGACTTTCACCTCGACGGCATTGGGCCAAGAGTGAAAGTTGGTTTTTGGGTTTTTTGTGGAAATAATAAAATAAAATGACGCATGTTTTATTTTATTATAACCACCCAATTGGAAGTTGTGGTAGGGACCACCCAAGGATTAAACCTCTTGAACTCCCCTCTTAAGTGTGGGGGGGACTCTTAAACTCCCCCAATTTAATGGTGCCACCCCCTGTTTTAATTTATTATGCCAACACCTCTTGAATTAATGGTACAATTTAAATTAAATTAATAAAACATAATTTAATTTATATTGGGAATTCCTTTGTTGGGAGAGGGGTTGAAAGAGAACTTGGAGAAACTTATTCTATCCAACTAAGAACACTCCTCCCAATGAAGAATGACCACTAGAGATTGAAGAACGAGGAAGCCAAACCCGAGCCAGATCATAAGCGCCTTGCAGAGGCAACTAACATGGGATGTATTCAATCAACGATCGTCTCTCCCTTCTCATCGATGTCTGTCTATCCCCAACGACGTTGTCTCCTTCCTCATGAACTCCATAGACTAATCAAATAAGGTAGGGGTTCAAGATTTGTTAATTATTTCATGTTATTCGTTTTACTTCAAGGATTAAGAATCGAAGCCACATGCTATCACTCTAACACAGAGGGTGCGGGCTGAACAAACACAGCCCGACCCCTCCGCCTTACTTTTTGGATTTTGATGATAATTGCAGCATGAGTCTGGGTTGAGATATTTTCATCAACAATGATTTTGGGTCGAAGGCACCGTCCTGAGTAGTGCATGGCTACTTTCGGAACGAGAATCAGGCCACCGGAACTAGTCCGGTGACCCGCGGAAAGTTCGCTAGCGGTTGGAACCGACGAACGTCACCGCGTGGACGGCGGCAGCACAACCGCAACATCGGAGGAGTAAGACACGGTCAATGGGCCGCGAAGGTGTAGTGGTGGTCGGTGCAAGGCCGACCGCGAGAAGAACCGGTGACCCGAGCTACCCGGTTGTCGAGGAAGGCACGACGCAACGCGCGCCGCGCGGTGGACCAAGGGGCCGCAGTGATGGAGGACGGGCGGCCGGTCGCCGGAGGAGGCGCGGCGCAACTGCGCCACATGGGTGGTGGCTGGCCGCTCAGTCCATGCTGGGTCCGACCTGCCAGTCTCGGGCCTCGCACGGGCCGAGCTTAGCGCGGGCCAGACCCAGCGCGGGCCGGACCTAGCGCGGACTGGACCCAGCGCGGGCCGAACCCAGCGCGGTCGGAACCCATCGTGGGCCAGGCAGCTCCCGTGGTCAGGCCGCCCTCACAGGCCGGGCTAGATATGTGGACTGGGTCGGACCCCAATCTGGACTCGGGACGGGCTGGGTCGGTCCGACTGGGTCAGACTGGACCCGGACTTATTTGACCTATTTTCTACTCTGTTTCTCGTAACTTGAGCTACGGGCGTCCGATTCCTGAACCGTTTGTGGTGATGGAAAAATTGGAGGAAGATGGTTCTTTTGGTATTCCCCACTCGAGGTTTGGACATAGTTGGGGTATGGCCAAGTTGGATCGAACAAAAACCCAACTGGGCCCTTAGAACAGAAATGCCAATAACTCTCAAATCGGGCGTCCGATTGACGCACTGTCTGTCGCGTTGGATATCTTATGGCAGGACGGATCTTTTGGATACATCAACTTGGGACTTTGTGGAATTTGATTTATCAACACTTGGCTTGAGGAGTAAAACCTCTCGGAATCAACCATGCTTTGTGTGGAAACCCTGTGGTTGGCTGATCTCTGACGACTGTTCCTAGATTCTGTGTGGGTTTGATAGCTCTGACTACTGTTCCTAGATCCTATATGGGTTCGACAGCTCTAATGACTGTTCTTAGATCCTGTGTGGGTTCGATAGCTCTGACTACTGTTTCTGGATCCTGTGTGGGTTCGACAGCTTTAACTATTGTTCCTGGATCTTGTGTGGGTTCGACAGCTCTGACTACTGTTCCTGGATCCTGTGTGGGTTCGACTGCTCTGACTATTATTCCTGTATCCTGTGTGGGTTCGATAGAATAGATTATTTAGTGGCTACATCTAGTCATATCTAACTCTCTACAAAAATTTGTATACCTGTGTGAGTTGAGTTAGTAACTTTTGTGTTTTTTCTCATGATTGAGATGGATTACTTGATAAATTAGGTATATGTATGGGCATATACCTAAGTGGGGTTATATATTGATTTCATACTTAGTGATTTACCCTTGTTGGATTTTGTGAGACCTTGAGGGTCTCGGCATCCCTACTGAGTATCGTTATACTCACCCCCACACGGGCTATGCCCGCACCTCGTTGTATTGGATGCAGATGACGGACAGCACTGCCTGAGGCTGAGAGCACCAGAACCAGACAGTACTAGGAGGTGGACCATACAGCATGACGATACACAGAGGAGACAGATAGACCTGGAGTGTTGAGAAGGCGATCTGTACCTACCCTTCTGATAGGAACCTTAGAGGACGACCCAACGACAACTTTTATTTTCTTCAGTTGTACTTTCTATTTCCTTGTACTTTACAGTTGGGATTGTATTTTCAGCCCCCTTTTACTTTTCATCACTCTTTTGTTATAAAGTTTTACTTAGTGTTTTTCTTCCATCTTGTACTCTATTGTGTGCATTTTCAGGTTATAAAGGCAATGACTTCCTAGTTTTAGGAATTTACACCTTTGGTGCTATTCGCCAGCCCCTAGCCTATGGAAGATGAGCTTGGGGTGGTCACGACACAAGCCTCAGGGGACAGTTCATGACACATTCAACCATTTAGGTGCACCGCCTAATTCTCATGTATTAACCCATTCCAAAATTCATCCCCATTTACCATTTCCCATGTTTTTTTCACTAAGCATAATCATGTATAAAGCTAATCCCTTATCATTTTCCCTTATCTCACTAACCCCTTTTTAAGCCAACCAAACACCCACATAGGTCACTTCCCAACCAAAGTGTGTTACTTGGACTCTCATTTACATCCTTCAAACTTAATGTCATATTCACCCTAGGGTCTATGTTCTCACAGAACAACCCTACATTTACTTAGTTAAAATCTATGTCTAGAAATGTTGTAACACCCCATGGGTGGACCTAACATAGATCAAATAATCCTCCATGAATACCATGGAGATCATGAGGGTTTCATTAGGTTTTATAGACTCCATAAACATCACATCACATCACAATAATGGAACAACAAACTCCTCACAAGAGGGTAAGAATCAAAACACTTCATGCACAAATCTCTATAAAACTCAAGGTATATAACATATAGGATAGCTACCTCAAATCTAATGATCAACACACTCTTAATTTAAGCCTTGGATCCAGATTCAAACACCCCTTGAATCCCCAACCTAGGTTCCACCGGAAACCAAAGAGGTTTGGCACTTTGAAAGAATATGGGAGAAACCACAAGCCCTAATCTGAAGAAGAGAGAGGTGGAGAGGATTAGAATTACCTATATCTTAGATCTGCAACTAATGGTGTCCAAAACGACAAATAATAGAAGTTTAAACACATCTTGGAAGATTGGTTCATCCAGGTTCATCATTAGAGTCGAGAGGGGAGGAATGGAGGAAAATCCCGAGTTGGGTTTTTAAATCCAAGGATGTCAATTTTGTAAATTTTCCAACTTTTTTTAGCCGCATGGTTTACCCACACAGTTTGGAAAACTATGCTCAAATAGTGTGGAAGTTATTGTCTGTGAGAGGCCAGCCCACATGGTTTTCTGGGAATCCCGCACAGTTTTCCCTAACAATGCGCATACCATGTTAATGTTATTATTCAAGGATGGCTGGTCCTTATGGTTTATCCATATAGTTTCCCCTAACTGTGCGTAGACCATTCACCTTGCACTGCTTGTCCTAACTGCTCTTCTCTTCACACCCTGATCCCCCAGGGCACCCCCAAGTCCCCACCTAAACTTAGAAAACACTTATCTATCCAAAAATAATAGTTCAAACCAAACTTAAACAAAAACATACCCTAAAAAGATCAAGGATCTTACAACCTCCACACCTTATAATGGCTCATCCTCAAGCCACTGTTCTGAGCATCACTAACTTCCATAATAAGGGATCATGCCACAAGGTCTACCTATCCACTCTCACATTCCTAGTTTCTGGTTGTACATCACAATTCATACTAAACATGAATCAAGGGCACAAACTTTCCCCATAATCATTCCTCACCACAACCACAACACAAGATGAAAATCCTCAAGGATTTATCAACTTCAACAGTTCTCGCCATGATAACTTCATGGGGAAAACATAGGTGACAAAACCTAACTCACAAAACTTAGAAACTTAACACACAGCATCCCATCATCACGGGGGAACCAATCGGTACCTCAATGGGCTGGTCCTCTGCACAACTCATGTTACAAATCACTTGGTGTCATTTTCATGTTCACCCAACTCTAATGGTGAGCCAAACCAGTATCACTCGGAGGAAAACACACAACCCTTCCAACCACATTTCCTAAAGATCTCACTCCACAACTATACATCAAAATGAAATTCAAAACTCTTGGCTATCCAACCAGTTAAACCATGCCAAATCTCTCTACTAGGGCCAACTCACTCGAATGGTTACCACTCGAGTCCTTCTAACCTGAAACTTTGATCACATCATCAACCAACCATTTATCCAGTATGGTTCTCTCCACTATTTCTAGTTACTTGGAACCTCCTCCATCAATTAAGGACCACCAAAACTCAACCCAATATTCCCATTTACTAACACGTTCTTACTTACTGGGTCCAAGCATCTATAAGAGCACTACCCTGCCTTGTCATCTATCTGCACCGTCACAACCATTGGGAAGACATCCCTACAAAATCCTTTCAAGGAATAAGATCATCATGACCCCACTTAGGTTCAAATTCCTTTCAAAAGGAACTTTCTACTAAAAAATGAACCTGGAGGTGGGTCACTCGCACCTCACCCATCAAGTTTACCATCTCAGGTCGGACAACCTTCAACTAGCTTGCCCTAGAACACCCACCTTCTACTGATCGTATTCTGATCCTTTCTCACCTTCCAATGGTGTTCACTTACTTGAAGCCTATCATTATCATTCCACACACCCACTGAGTTCATTTCATGAATTCCAGTAGGATTCATTATCACAACATTACCACCCTCCAGACTATCATCGACTTCACCCTTAGCATGACACCAAATCACATGGCCAAGGTTCATCCAACTTCATGGCATCCTAAAACCACACAAGGATGATTGACCTGGGTCTAATCCCAATCTCTGTTGGAGTTATAAGACCCAAACTTCTCTTGCCACAACCTGTTGTCATATCTAAATACATCCTTCTATGACCCATAATATGTCTCCCAAGCTTAACATGGAACCACCCTGAGCTCAAGTCAACACTTGGCTCATTTTACACCACATCCAAGTCATACATGCCTCTCTAAAGAACCCGACACGCACCTCACCAGTTCTTCATTGCTACCACGATTCCATTACTTCATCTCAATGTTCTCTTTCCTACATCTAGGAATGAAGTATCACTCCCCACCTTAGAAGTGTCATTACCATTTCTCAACATAAGGGATCCCAACCATCGCATCTTAAAACTGATCACAAACCGAAACCCAAACTTAGATATGTACGTACAACCATTTTCCCAACACAAGAAAATGAAAATTACCCAATACCCATTCTCGGCTTCCATGAACAGAACCCATGATGTTTTTCGACATTCGGCCCATCCCGAGGTCCTCACCCTAATCCATCGAGGGTGTATGTACTATCATCAAACTCCACACATACTGCTTCCTTGCGCATAAACTACATGATGTCCCTCATCAAACCAAACACCTTCATGTCTCTTGGTGAGAGCTAGAGCTTCTCAACATACCTAGGATGATATCAAGATGATGGGAATGCTCATCACTAGCTGAGGTATGCTAAGAAGTTGTTGAAGAACACCACAGCCAACTTATCTATTTCTGATGTCAATCTATGGGACACCATGACCTGCCAGAAATCTTAGGATTCCCTATCGAACATGTAACATCAAAACTTAACCAGCACCATTAAGATGTGATTTCCAACCAGGTTCAACCATCACTCCATAACCAAACCATTCATACACACAAGTTTAGAAACATGACTACCCTTACCTCAGGTGTCACCATAGAGAGAATGTATATAACCACACTTTAGCCACCCTTATCTTTTTTGTTCAAAAAAACTTCCAGACCTCCATTAATCCTCACTCAAACATATGATTCAGGAATTCAAGTGATACAAACATTTGAAACAAACATGACCTCTTATCATAAACACTAGGGTGCCCTTATGAAAGAACCAGGAACAACTAGACCATCAACCTTCCCACTATCCTTACGTAACAAAACTACACCAAGCAGTACTCTATGCCCCACTTTCAAAGTAAAAAACATCCACAAGTTTGACACACAACCAAAAGCCCTATAATCCTTGTCCAAGATCTTTCATAGGTCACTGTGAAGGTTGAAAAATACCAACTCCCTAGACTGGAGTCACATCTAGTAAAATCCATTGGTCCTCTCTCCAGACCACACTTATCATGACACGAATGAAAAAAAGTGAGTGAATGGAACTCTCACAGACCACACAAGTTTACTCACTCACATCACAAAAAAATACCTCACAACCCAAGGGCCCCATCCCTACCAAGGGTTCCCTAAACACACCACCTAGGCCACATCATGACCGAAAAGGCCTCATAATCCAAGCCCAAAAATCTCCACTCTGGCACTCTCACTACCCCAACCCATGCATACAAGGGTCAAACTCGCAACACCAAGGATACCCACCTTTGCACCCAAATATTATCATTCCTAACCTTTCATTCACTCGACACTTCAAAGAATGACTGATAGGATTTAAAAACAGATGGAAATATCCCACACAATCAATCATAAACACACCATTCTTCATACTTTGTCCCAACGGTCATCATCACACTTAGAACACTACCCCCTGTCATACCTATCGCGGTCATGGTCAACATGGGGTAACCAACTTACTCAAACACAATTCTTTCATCAACACATCTTCAAACCGATTTTTCTTTCACAACATTATCCTTTTCTCTTAGGCACATTTCCCATTCAAAACATGTTAAAATCATCATAACACATTTAAACCTTTTATTAGGAAAAATTCATTAACAATTTTACCATCATTATGCAACCCTTTTTCTTTTTTGGACGCTGAATCAACCCTTACAATTTATCACAACCCAAAAATTTAACATGGTCATAACATTTATCATTTTCATTCTTTTCATTCACCACCTTTCATTACAATTATTAGGCATCATTTTAATCATATTTATCAAGGAATTAAAATACATTCCACTCTCTATGCCTTGCACACCCATCCCATGTGTGTGCCTATACTGATGCATGCCACCTATATCCTTAGTTGCCTAAATGATGCATGAATTCACATCCCCATGCCATTCCAGAAATGAGAGAAATATCATAAATAAATCAAATCACACAACATGTGCATCACCAAATGGTGAAATATCATTCAAAAGTAACAACACACATCAAGAACAACAATTCCCACCCAGGGTGACTTTGGTTTTCCCTCATACTTGGGTTAGCTACTCCCAAGCATGAGATTATTACCAAGACCAACATTGTCCTAATCTCCCATCTACCATCTCTAATTAGTAAGAAGAGAAAATAAATCTTCTTATACTACTTTGTAATGTTCCTGACCCAGAAGCCACTAAACCGGTGCTCTGAGCCGGGTCATTACATGACCTCAAGCACGGCTCCCTATACGCTAGAGGTTGCCGATATGTAGTGAGGGTATAATGAGTTGTGTGGGGAGACTATACCCTCTTTACCAGAGTAATACACAGTATAACACAATATAAATAGCAGAGACAATATGAACTACCAATAAACATGCATAACCAAGCATTTCCCAAACATAGTACAAACCACAAATCAAATACAACCATTCCATGCCATACTAGTAGTGAAAAGTGAATGAATCCAAAAATAAAACCAATGGATAAATATCTATACAGATCCAGAATCTATGTCTGGATCAATCTCCATGTACATCCCAAGCCAAACTCAACGTCCTAGTGTAGGTTCGTTGCCCTTGTCCTGACCTACAACCAAGAGATCTGCTCGGGTACCCAACGGTGGCCCAAGCAGGGTGTAATTACAAAACTCTATAGACAACCACCAACGATGTCTAAAAAATACCTAATCTAATAGATAGTGCATGAAAGTACAAAAGAAATGGTAAGTAAACAAGGGACAGTTTGGGTGCCATTAGTTAACAATGTTTATTTAATTCATGACTATCATTTATCCCAATTCCATTTCTTATACCATCTTCATTACATAAGTCAAGATGGTCACATGTTCCAAGGGTTAGGCATAATTATCATATACACAATGGTCTAAGGAAATTATTCACAATGTATAGAGAAAAAAAATGAAGTCCCTATCTCACTAGGGATCCACATATCACAGTAACACATTTTCCTCACCACAAATCCTTCTTCTGGGTGGAATGACATCAATACAATAACCTCACCTCGGAGCGTCAGTCCAGGTGGAATTATGTCAATACAATAACCTCACCTCAAAGCCTCAGTTCGGGTGGAATGACATCGATACAATAACCTCACCTTTCAGTGACAGTCTGGGTGGAATGTTGTCAATACAATAACCTCACCTAAGAGAGTCATTCCAGGTGGAATGAAACCCTTAGGGGAATAGATCATCAGTCCTCATCCCTAACCCGTGCATTAGGGGTGGAGTTTAGAGCATCAGTCCAACTCGACCCATGGTCATAGAACCTCAGTCGATACCCCACACTACCAAGCCATGTAAACATGATTAATTATCAAATCACCACAACCATACCATAACAAAACCATGTATATTCAATGTCATTGGATATCATAATACATATAAAACATAATATAACCAATTCCATTGGGGATCAACGTTCACAATGTATAACAGACAACATGGGAATTAATACTATGCCCCAACCCATTAACACATTTACCACACTTCACATCATATCCATTTATCCCAGTTCCCTTTTTATCATGCTTATCTCACTAAGCAGTCATTCATTGTGCCTATCTCACTAGGCATCGTTCATTAAGCCTAACTCACTAGGCTCTATTACCAGGCTCATAATCCAATCCATCATGGTCTCTAGTCAATTCCACATAATAACCCATTAACACAATTTTTAATTACAATTCATATTCATCTACTCAAATTATCATTTTTAGGCCTTAACCCATTAGGTTTATTCACCAACCCCTTTTCCTTATCCAAATTCATCATTTTCCATTAATTAACCCATTTATCCCATTTATCATTTCACAATTATTTACCTACTTATGCATTTCAAACACAATTATCATATCACATAACACATTCCCTTCATTACAATTAATAATTTAGGTGCACTGCCTAAATCTAATATATTAACCCATTCTATAATTCATCCCTATTTACCATTCTCGGTGCTTATCTCACTAATCATAATCATGTATAAAGCTAATCCATTAGCATTTCCCCTTATCTCACTTAACCCATTTTTAAGCCAACCAAACACCCACATAGGTCACTGCCCAACCAAATTGTGTTACTAGGACTCCCATTCACATCCTTCAAGCTTAATGTCATATTCACCCTGGGCTTTATGTTCTCACATAATGGCCCTACATTTACATAGCTAAACTCTAAGTCTGGAAATGTGGGTACTCCCCATTGGTAGACCTAACATAGATCACATCATCCTCTATGCATCCTGTGGGGATCATGAGGGTTCCATTAGGTTATTTAGACTCCCTAAACATCACATCACAATAATGGCACGAAAAACTCTTCACAATAGGGTAATAATCAAAACACTTCAAGCAAAAATCTCTATAAAACTCAAGGGATATAATCTGTAGACCAACTACCTCGAATCCGATGATGAACACACTCTTAATTGTAGCCTTGGATCCATATCCAAACACCCCTTGAATCCCCAACCTAGGTTTCAACGAAAAAAAATATTTTTGGATCTTTTGAAGAATATGGGAGAAACCACAAGCCCTAATTCGAAGAAGAGATGGGTGGAGAGTATTAGACTTACCTGGAGCTTTGATCTGCAACCAACGGCATCCAAAATGACCAAGAATCGAAGGAGAAACACCTCTTGGAAGCTTGGGTAATCCAAGTTCATAATTAGGGTTGAGAGGGGAGGAATGAACGAAAATCCTGAGTTGGGGTTTTAAATCCCGTGATGGAAATTTTGTAAATTTTCCAACTTTTTTGGGTTGCACGGTTTACCCGCACAATTTTCCAAACTGTGTGCAAACAGTGTAGAATCTACTGTGTGCGAGAGGCTATTTTGCACGATTACCTGGAAATCCCACACAGTTTTCCCTAACCGTGCGTAGACCATGCTAAGGATACTATCTGAGGATGGATGGTCTTCACGGTTTATCCACACGGTTTCCCTTAACCGTGCTTAGAGCGTGCTCCTTGCACTACTTGGGCTAATTTCTCTTATCTTCACACCCCGAGCCCCCAAGGCACCCCCAAGCCCCCACCTGAACTTGGAAAACACTTATCTATCCAAAAATAAGAGGCCAAACCAAACTTAAACAAAAACATACCCTAAAAAGATCTAGGATCTTACACTTTCAATAGGTGAAGGTAGAGAGAAAACATCATATTAGAGTCATGTAACTTTTTTTTATTCCTACATAGAAATGGTATGGCATTAATATGTACTTTTTCACTAGATTGTCAATGACTCAATGAAAGAATGATTCGATATGGGTTCTTCTTGATCAAATTACCAAATTTGAACATTTTCTAACTATAATTGATGATTTTCCTTTGGTCCAGCTTCAAATAATCTATATTAATGAATTTTTAAGACTTTATAGCACACCTACTTCAATTGTTTCAGATCATGATCCATTATATACAATGAAATTATAGAAATTTTTTTGGAAGGATCTTAACACTGAGCTCTATTTGAGCTATGTTTATAATACTCAAACTAATGGGTAGCCAAAAAGGAATATCCAAACTTTATAATAAATGTTTAGGTCATTCTCACTTGACTTTCATGGTACGTGGGATCAGTTTTTACCTTAGGTAGAATTTTAATCTAATTACAGGGCCCATTATAGTATTCAAATGGAGTCATATAAAGCATTATATGGCAAGAGATTCCATAATCCAACCTGTAGGAATGAAGTTTGTGAAAGGAAGATTATAGGCTCAAAAAACATATAGGAGAAATTAATAATGGTAAAGACTATTCAAACCCATATTAATGTGGGTCAAAGTAGGAAAAATTACTATGATGATAATTGGAGGAAAGATTAGGAATTTGAAGTGGGAGATCTATTTTTCTTGAAGTAATCTTCATGGAAGGGTCTTATAAGATATGGTAAAAAAGGAAAACTAATCCCCATGTATATTAGACCTTTTTAAATGTTTCAAATAATTGGATCTATGGATTTACATTTTGTAGTGCCACATAGTCTTTATAAATTAAATTATGTGTTTCCTATCTCTTTATCAGTAAATTACATGCCAGACCCAACAAATGTGATCATGTACAATGATATAGAAATGGAACCTGATTTATATTAATTTGAAGTTCCTATATAGATTATAGACACTAGATAAAATGCGTTGAGGAATCAGATGAATTGGTTGGTAAAGATACTTTGGAAAAATCATATGGTAGGAGAGGCAATGTGGGAACCTGAGGAAATTATGATGAAAATATATCAATTTGTATTCATGAGGTAAAATTTTGGAAATTTCAAGCATGAATTTTATTTGAATGAGGGATGAATGTAAAAACCCATGATTTTACAGTATATATCTTTAAATAAATTTAATCTCTTCAACATCTTGTGTCGCATGAAAAGTTGAGTTCAATAAAACCATAATCTATTATTATGTGACCATTTTAACATAATATTTAAAATGGTGGGTATTTATAAGAAAAAATAAATAATTAAAATCATATGGTTTATAAATTTATAAAATTAATTCACTAGTTACCAACAGAAATTAAAAAATCATTTGAAAGTGAATGAAATGTTTTTTAAAAAACTATTTTTTTCACCCAATATATTTATGCCATAATAAACCAAATTAGTAAATATTGTGGAATTATTTTTACTAAATTTACATATTATATATTTAATAATTCTTTTAAAAACTCATCTAGAGTTTTTACAACACATCGGTTAAGAATAAATCTAGTTTTATTACTAGAAACTCTATAATTATAAAAATCGGTTTGCATCATGTTTTGTGTACATATTTTAAAATTAATTTATAAAATTTATTGAATTAGAATCATGAAAAAAAACCATATTTAGAATAAATATGTTCATATTTTTTAAAAGTTCCCTTATATGTTTGGTCAATATGAATAGTAATGGTGGAAATCTTTATCACCTCTATAAAGGGTAAAAAAGGTTAATCTTGGTTAAAACCATGTTATATGGTTATAGTTTTTCATCTTAATTCCTATTAGATGAATGAAATTTTTTCATTATAATATTAGTATTTTAACTGATATGTTTAATGGACACATTCCTATAAAAATTACCAATATGATATTTAATTATAAGAAAGCTGAAAAATGATACTATCTAAGTTTTATGTATCTATTATATATCCAAAAATAGAAAAAACAAAGTTATTAATGAATATAAATTTATATTTTTTGAAAAATGATATTATATTCATGATTATCATTTATTTAAACTTTTTTTAATCATATAACAACATTAAATTTCTATATAAAACTAATACAAAATTTATTCAATTAAAAGAAAAATAAAATAAATGATATTAAAAATAATACAAGTGTTAAAATTTGAGTGATTTATAGTGTTACAATAATTTTTTAGATGAATATGAGATATAAAAAGAAGTTTAAATAGATTTTATTCAAAAAAAATTCCATGGTGTATTTTTAGTCTAATTAATTTAATAGTTTTCAAATTAGCATTAACGATAATTTATAAAAATAATATTTTTTAAAAATTATTTAAAAATTATTAAAATAATGAAATAATAATAGGGGTAATATATGGTATAAAATTTATTCCTTTTTAAATTTATGAGAAAATATTTACCTTATATGTAAAATTATAACCCTTTAAGAGTGAAAATATGTTACAATAATTATTACTAAAATAGGTTAAGGGTTTAAAACAAAAGATAAGGTTTAAAACACTATAAAAATAGTTCAAAAAATTTATTGGTTTATTATATTTCATCCAAATCTTACACTTAGTTCTAATCTCTATACATTTTATGAAATTTGGTCTAGATAATGACTTAATTATAATTAGTCTGTTAAGAAATTCAAAAAATGCCTCTTACCTGAATTATAAAATGGAACCCTTTCCTTTACTTTGTTAAAGAAGTTTGAGAATCATAGATCTATCAAGGCCCTACCATTCCTCTTATCAGAATCCTTATACATGTTTATATGGTTTTGAGCTCCCTTTATTACCAACCTTATGTTCTTTAATAAAGGATCTAAAAAGGTCTCATGAAGAAGAGGTAGTTGTCTTACTTGACCTCTCTCAATTTATTTCTTCTTCTACCTATTCTAAAACTATTAAATTTAACATAAAATAATAAATTCAGTATCCTAATTATAATTAAATTTTATAATTTGTTTAAAACCACCATTACCCACCCTCTTTCCAAACAAATATACATCGAAAGTATTACTGGTGGGTACGTACGACTTACCCTCCCCACATAGCGATACAATTGATTTTTCATCAAAAAAAATTCTATATGGGTGTTATGATGGGTTTAATTTTTATATATTAAAATAATAAAAACTTTATACCTATTTAATTATAATATCATATCTACCTTCTTACCTTACAATCCATTGGAAATGATAACTTCAGTCGTGCGTCTGTGTGGACTACCCCCTCTATGAAGCGATTTGATTTGTTTCGATGGTAATGAGGATGGATTTAGTGAATATAAATTATTTTTAATATATAATAATTATTATTAAAAGGTTAATTATTATTTAAATTTCCTTCATTCCATTCTTTGAAAAGAGAAAACAACATTCGTGTGTACATAAGTTTTACATTCTCTCTGAACAATGCAATTCATTTTCTATCAATAACTTTTATATACTATAATAAATATATATATATATATATGATATTCATATCATTATTAACATTATAAATATTATTTAAACATAATCTATGTACAAGGATTGAAACTAATTAACCAAAACATGCATGAAAAATGAAGCAGTTATTACCTAAAATAGTGATTTTACCAAATAATTGTTAATAAAAAGGTGATAAAAGATTATAAATAAGTAATATATGGTATAATATACATGATTATGGTTATATAATATTTTTATAATAAATTTATATATATTATACATGATCTTTAAATTCATATTAATGAATTTAAACTTTATGTAAGGGTTTATTTTGTAATATCATAATTATTCAGTACTGTTTATATTTAAGTCCTCAGTCGGTGAATATATCTCATAAATATAAATATTTTCATTAATTTTTTTAATGAATATTTATATTACTCACTAATGATTTATTAATGACATTTTTACCCATGTTTTAACTATTTCAATTTTTTTTTAAAGGAATCTTCTTGTCATTTTCTGAATAAGGTGCCTTTTAACCTTTTTACAACAGTATGAAATGAATGTTTTTTTTAATTATTCAAAAATAATAGATTTTCCTTCTATCATAAACAATATATTCTCTTTATTTTACTTTATAATTTACAAGGTTCTTTTTAAATATGTTTTTTTCTTTAATACATTTTATGTTTTTATATTTTTCATTAAAATCAATTTTCAAAGTAAAAAGGTTATTTTCATCAAGAAATAATCCAATAATATGATTAAATTATTTTCACCTATGTAAAAATACTTTTTTGAATACTTTTTTGAAGTTATACTCTAATAATGACATTCATAATATTTTTTTCGATGGTTTTTAAGTAGTTTCAATGGGTAAAGTATTGTTATTTCATATGATTAACTCATCCAATATAAAAAGTTGTTGATTTTTTAAGTCATGTTGATTTCATTGCATTGTCTATAAAAATGATAAATGGATTTGGATTAGTAATATATGTTAGGGGCCCATTATAAAACCTCCATGCATCCATAGGTATCATGATAAAAACTAGATTGGGTTTTGGTAAAGTCCTTACCCATATATTTATATGTCATGGAACAAGGCCTCAACAGTACGTTTCAGATGCCCAATATTATGCATTCCCTTAATATGTGATTATTTATTAAAATACATTTGAAAATTTTATTATTTATTAAATCCATGTATTAGTTTCTATCTCATTAGAATATTTATATGGAATTATTTGATCATAATTTATTATCTCCATATTATTCATTCCTTATTTAGTTTCCATTGTATGCATACCCTTACTGAGCATCTGAGCTCACCCCTTTATTTTGTTTATTTTCCCTATGATTCCTAGAAATGTACTATGATTAACATATAGGTATGTAATAGATTCAATAGTAAATTTTTCAAGGAAAATACTATGTTGTGTTATGTTTGTAAATATAATGTAAAATTCAAGTATGTATACAGTTTACAAAGACTACAAAACTATTAAATCCTTTGAGATGTGATTACTTGTATATAGTACCAATTGAATAAAGTAACCATCTACTATGGGATGCTAGATTTGGGGTCTTCATAAATTAACCCACATGGGGAGCTCCCCACATAAGAATAATGAAGCCACACCACACGTTTCATAAAATTAAACATGAGACAATGTAGCTGTGTATAATTAATTACAATGATGTGGAAGATTGAAGCCCCACCTCTATATCCTGAAATCCACATCCAATGACTCATGTAAGATTAACACCACATCTTAGGAACATAATTCCAAATTAAACTATATTTTCATGTTTCTAAATGATATTAAATATGGTGGGTCACATTCCATGTGTATGTCATGGAATATAGGGAAGACATATTAATGAATAGACATGATGGATGGAGCATTAAGTATGATTAATTGGGGGGATAAATATAATTAAATCACATCATTTTTGACACAAGAAATTATTATTTTTAATCTATTTCATCCATAAAAGTAATTATCCATGAGATCAAAATCTCTGATTGAAGGTATGTTTCTTGGAGTTTATAATTCTCTATTTATAAAAAAATTTGACACTTTATCAACCAAACAAATAGTTTACCTTTTAAATATTCCTATATTTACATTTTCTATAGCTTAGATCACTTGAGAAGTTTCAGGGAATGATCATGACACTGCTTCAAAGTAGTTGATCAAGAAAGAGTTCATCTGAAAAATAGAAAAGTTATAAGGGGACCATGAGAATATTCAATTCTTACCTCTTAACCAAAATGGGAAAAGGAAACACCAAACATAGAGATAGTGCATGATCCCTAAGAGAGAAGGATACTATTGGTATCATGGTAATTCTTTGTTTTTATATACATTCATGGGAATACATAAAATCCATGTAGAAGAGTTCAACATTTTCACTCATTTATAGATTTTATCCAACTAATGAGAGGATCTTGAGAATATTCATTTTGTTCCCATTAAAATGGAATACTTCCCACCATTCAAGAGGTTGACCATTTTAATGATTTTATTTGTTACACTGATGTATTTCCATCAGTGATGAAAAACTAAGCCTCTTTTGGATGAATTAAAAATATTTTCCCCACACATGATTTTTAATTCCTATGCATTTATATTAAGTTATCTATTATTAAATATCATTAGTAAATATTTAAATAACTTATTAATTATGTGTTTTCCTTTGTTTCATGTATTTCATTTCATTTCCCTTTCCCTTTATTTTTTTTATACATTGGATTTTAATTATCCTCACTTGTCATAAGGTGGATATCGGTGAGGTTAATTGATGAGTGACATAGGTTATTGAACCCATAAAATGGATAATGATAGTGCATGTAGTGGTTATTTAATAATTTTATTTATGATGATGTAAGAACTTGTTTTTTTATTCAGGTATGGATCCTTTAAATTTTAGTCCAAATCTTTACTTTAGACCTAATATGGATTCCTAAGGGGTTAGAAAAGGTCTCAGGGGTGTCTAGGGCATGTTCAGAGCCCAGAACCCATCTTTTTCGAAAAAAAATCTTGGTGCATGGTTTAGATAAAACCATGCTGGAATTATACATGGTTTGGATAACCGTGCGGATTGAGTTTTTTCAGATATAGCCATCTCACATGGTTGGCACATGGTCGTATGACCTAACTATGTGAGAACCCCTTTTTCCCAGGTACCCATGCATGGTTTGTGCATGGTTTTTCAAACTGTGCAGACAAACCATGCACAGGCTATGTTATAGGTAGATTGTCCTGTTTTCCCTAAAAGGTCTAATTAACCACCCTCCTTAATCCCTAATCCAATATTATGTGGGATTAACCTATTTCTCTCTCAATTTGGGTCTTTTTGAAGATCTAACCTTGGAGTCAAGAGATATATTTCATTCGGCAACCGATCGACCTTACGTTCATCACGTTGGATGTGTAACGGTAAGTACTCAAGTCCTCTTGGGTCATTCTCCTTATCTTTTTCTCTCAACCGAGATATTGGGGTATTATAATTTTTCTCTTTTTATTAGATCTACTTCGATCCGAGCCAAATCAAGGGACAATACCATAGGAGGAGAGTTTACAACCCTAAGGTGGGTGGTCTATAACTCATCTCTAAAGTTCATTGATTTTGTATTTGTCATGTAAGGCCCACTGATTTCATCAGGTTCCATTAATATAATTCATATTCCATGTTCATAATCATTAGTACTGTATTTTCATCCTCTTTTTAAATATATGATTAATTGATGGTGGTTATGACCACAACTCTTTACTTTCAATCTAAAAGTTTATTCCATAATTTTTATTTAGTGTTTTGACACATTTTTTCCACGGTTCGGGTGTGTCATGTCTTGACCAATCTAAGTGTAATACTTTCTATATTAAATGGATTTACATATACTATGAATTACATAATGGAAAGTACCATGTATGTGTTTCACTTGAAATTCCCAAATTAAGTGCTTCAAATTGATAATTAAATGTGAATGATTAATTGGTTGTATATCCATAACACCCCTTAGCAAATTAATGGAAGGTAGAGGAATAAACCTTAAATTATGGAATATGCCTTATATGGATTAAATGAATGGTTTCATACTACTTGGCTTTTTCATGATAATTAAAGTCAATGCATGAATAAAATCACTTGATAAAAAGGTTTCATGCTACATGACCTTATCACACTAATGAAAGGTAAGTATTGAACCAAATGTAATATTACATGACTTCATAATCAAATAGGGATGGCCTGACTCAAGATCTCCTTGGATTCTGATCAGGGAATCCCATGAGAACTCAAGAACCCCACTCTGATTCAATGATACAATTTTATTGGGTTGAGAACCACCTAGATCCTGATCGTTGTCTGTTCTTCGATACTCGGTATGATTCCATAGGATCCCTCATGTAGTATGACAAGATGCTTGGGATACACTCCTTGGATCCCTTAAATATCATTACAGGATGTCTTGGACACACTCCTTGGATCCATCATTGAAAATTAGGTTCTATGGATAATGACCATTGGTCCCAGTCATTGTTTAGCCTTGTTTTACCTTAGAAGATCACCTTGGACTCAGTAGGCACGTCATTGTGGAATGCCTTAGATTACGCTCCTTGGATTACACTATTAACCCATTCCAGGCTATAGTTATTACTGGGTTGGTGACCCTTGAGGTCTAAATCGCCTTGGTTATCACCTTGGAACTATAATAATAAATAGCATTGATTATGGTTGCCTTGCTACATCTTGGAACCTTCACTATGTATACTATCATGAGGTGATGTTAGTGTTGGCTCTGCCTCATGAGATCTATCAACATAAAATTGGTAATAATAAAAGAATGAATTGTTGTCATGTTCAGACACCAGCTGAGGGCTGAATTAGGTACTTGGGTATTTTTTTACATTGTACTTATTTACTTTATATATTCATGCCTTCACACTATTACATTTACATTACACATCCTGAATGTGATAGACACCATTGGTGGTGGACCACTTAGATTTATCACACACCCTCTTCAGGCACCGTTTGGTACCCGAGATAGATTAAATGGTTTCAGGTGTTGACAAAGGGAAGAATACGGCTTCAAACACTTGATTGCTTCCTATTTAGTATGGATCTTGATAGAAAAGGACTCAGTTGGAATTAGGGATGCTTGGGATGGTCTTTTATTTCTTATATGCTTTGTGAAACATGTTATTCTTGTTATTTGTATCCATGTTTTCTAGCTTTCTAGTACATGACATGTCATCATTTGTTGAATTATTTTATATATTTATTAGTTATTATTACTTTTGTCTCTATTTTCCATTGTGAATTCTATTTACATATATTGTTTCTGATATTTACCTATGTTTACTCTCACCCACTGCACTACACTTTGGCAATGAGGGAATAGTCTTCCCATGGACACACCCTAGTCCCTCACTGCTGGTCAGCAGCCTCTTGCATTCAAGGAGACACGCTTGAGGCCATGTGTCCCAACATGATTAGGGAACCCTTTAAGTAGAATCTGGGACCATGACGTCATAGACGAACACACTAATTTAAGGAGCTTAGTTAATGTCATGACTAGTTATCATGGGAACAATTGAGCGATTCATGATCTAGTGGGTATGTGACGAAATATCCAAGGTAAGGAAACTATTTCCAAATTGATTTTTGAACTCTTATTCAATTGATTGAATACCACCCCCCCAAACAATTTTGATTCATATATCAAAATCATCTGAAACCACACTCACAAACAATAGTCACTAAAGATGACAACATCTTTATGAGATAAAAAAAATCACATCACATCACTTCATTTTTTTTCAAGATAAAATTTGTATTTATTGAATAAACCATGATGGATATATTATAAAATTAGAATTCTTGTTGGGGAGGCCGACCAATATTCTATTTTCCAATATATTTTCATTTTTTGATATTTTTATACAATATTAATAGATTTTTCTCTAATATACTATTTTGTTTTGATTTTTTGGTTGAGAGTATTTTTCTAGAAAAATATAGAAATATTTGGATCATAAAATAATTGGATCAGATGTGTTTTACTATTACACTAAAAGTCTCTTGGAAGCCTATATCTATTTTTTGTACTTATGAGTTTCCTAGGATATATATTATAAATCATGAAAATCATCATTTCTATGAATCCCTAGTTTTCTAAAAAAATTATAAAGAAGATCATTAACCTATCTTCTAGACTCAGGCACCAAGAAAATGATCTAACTAATGGAAACCAACTGTCAAAAACTAGGAGGATGTTTTTGTTCCTACAATTCTAGTTGAACCTAAACTTTTAAAAAAATATTTATGAGATAGTAAATATAATTATAGGTTAATTTGAGATGGAATCCCTGATCCTCTTTGAGATGGATATTGGTTTCCACAAAGGAAATTTTTTTACCCTTGAGGGAAAGTGATTTGTATTTTGAATGTATTCCTTGTAATAATTGATTAGTAAAAATAGAGAGACTCTATATGAAACTTTATATATAGGCTCTTCCTATGATGAAATATCATCCTGCTATATAGGTCCTTTTTATGGAGATCTAGAAATTGGTACCCATGGAGGTTTCCCAATGGTTTTATCCATGGATGTCCTATCCACTTTTAAATATCATCCCGCCATAAAGGTCCTCCATAAGTAAATCAAGACTGTAGAAATCATTAATGTACTCCCCATGGTACATATTTTAGAGGTACATCCCATGATAAAACATAAAATCACCATAGTGGTCCTCCCCATTATGATCATGAATGAAGTAACCATGGATGTCCTTACCATGGTACCCATTGTAGAGATCCTACATATGACGAAATATCAAATCACCATGGATGTAAAAACCGTGGAGATTAAGAATCCATCAATCAAATCGGATCTCCCTATGGTACCCACCATGGAAGTCCTCCCCATGATGATAAATCAAATCTCCATAAAATACACCCCTCTAGTGATTTTTAATCCAACAATAATAGGGACCCATCCATAGTGAGTAAGAATATGAAAACCAAGAAGGCCCTGCATATTTTATACACTATAGTGGTCATCCCTAGGATAAACCAGCATGTCATCATGGAGGTCCTCTCTATGGTGATCAAGAATTCATCATCTATAAAGTTCAACCCTATCATGATCAAGAATCATGTATCCATATAGGTCATCCCCATGATAACTGACATATAGTTCATCAATGTGATAAACCATTGATTCTCCATGATTCACCTCCATATGGGGATAAAAAATCCAAAAAGAATGGAGATCCTATATATTTTAATTAAGAATCAAACAACCCTGGAGTTCCTTCCCGTGGTACCCATTACAAAAGTAATTTATACCATGAAACACTAAATCGTCATAGAGATCCTCTATATGGAAATCAAGAATCAAGTACTATAGAGGTTCTTCTTATTGTACCTGTTGTATATGTCCACCCAATAATGAAACATCAGATCAACCAAGAGATCCTCACAATGGAATAGTTATTTCAAAATTATACTCTATTTGATAGATTCTTGTAAAATAAGGACCATATTTATTTGAAACTCCATATTTAGTAAGTGATTATTTCTTTCAATTAGTGGATGATCTGAGATAGTGATCAAAATCAATATCACTAAAGAAATATTTTAATTCATAAGGATTCATAAATTCATAAAATAAATTATATATTTTTTTTTAAAATGGATTAAAATTTCCCCTTTAGTCAAAATATCATATTGATACATCCATTGAATATGATGGACTTTGCAATAATATATGAGAGGAATTATCTATTGATAAAATAACAATAATTTATTATCCATGACCACCTCCAAATATATTATTCCCATTCTCGTTGACGAGGATTTCATATCATTGAACTATCATAATCTATGGGTGAAATTTAATAGATTATAATATAGATAATTACCTTATAAATTAAATATTGATAATCTAAATGTGTTGGATGTGAAATATAACCATGTTTAATTTCATACCCACATAGTGGAATGGAACCCAAAACATGGAAAGTGATTTTGGTGAATCAAATGCACTTTCATGAAAATCCTCTAGATGATTCTCTAACTAATCAAAGAAGTTTGTCCCCTTCTGTGCATCATAGGTTAGGGGAAATTCAGGGTGTTATATTTTCCTTCTCTTTTTAATTAATATGATTGATCTTGAAAATTATTTTTCAATGTAATCACCATATTTCATTCTATATATTAAATGTATGTGAATACCAATTAGTTAATTTAATGAGACTATACTTTCTCAATTGAATATAGAAGATGTCATCAAAGGGGTCAAGAAATTTTAAAACTTATTTATTATCCTTTTAATAAAGTTACATTGGCATAAAAAAAGTTGGATATAACCTATAAAGGTAAGGCTATCTTTTGAGGAAAATACATATAATCCATAAAAACAATAAAGACACTATGTATCTTGCACTCATCAGAATATGAGTCTGGGAAGTGAGAATATAAATATATCAGCAACAATAGTTTTAAATATACCCCATTATATAGGGCTAAAAAAAATTACCCACACCCCATATCATTGATCAATTAGAAGAGTTCCTTTGTCACCAAAGGATCACCTTATTTAATGTTATTATTCACATTACCAATGGATGATCTAAAAAAGGTCTATGAACAAAAATCCTTGACTTTGATATAAATTGGTGGTTAGAGGAAATTTCATGAAAATAATTTATCATGAGAAATGTTATTCCTTTGAATATAAGTGTAATGTACCAACCCTAGAAGCCCAAAGTTGGTGAATTATTACATAACATTGGCATGATTACAAGGAATCAAGTCCTGAAATACCGATCAGTTTAGCAGTCTTGGAAAATAGATTACATACATGAACGTTACATTACACATTAGAAAATAAAACAAAAAATAAATGATCCTTTGAGAATTACATTAATTCCCTAGCATAACCCTTATTATCAATCATAATACACTTCTTGGAATCCTAGGAAAATAAAACATAAGAAAAGGGGTGAGCTCAAACGCTCAGTAAAGATAACAATATAGTGGAAACTTTCACAAATAAGCATAAACATTTAAGGAAATGTATAAGACTAAAACACAAGCCTTTTAAACATAAAATTCTTCATAATATGGAAAAGATAAATCAAATAATTCCATTTAATTATTCACATTGATATTCTACTAGTCGAATAATCATATGTAATATCAATAGCCAATTTCATAATGATGGAATGCATAATGCCAGACTTCATAACCACATAGTCAAGGCCTTGTGCCAAGACTACAAATAAGATTTTTCTCAAGGCCTTGTGCCAAGACACTAGTTTATCTCATGAGACCTACTGATGCATCGAGGAGCTATAGAGGGCTCCACCTGTCACTTACTAAGTCCAATACATTCCTCATATGAAAAGGATTAAACATAACATAAACATTCGTATTAAAACTAGCATAAAAAATGTAAATACTTTATCCATAAACCATGAATGGTATAAAAATAACACATCTACAGTAAAACATATCACAAAACCTTAAATACAATAAGGAATATTTGTATCAACTTTAAACAAGTTTAAAATCCATCAAAGGATTTTGACATATATGAAAATGATTTGTAAAACTATTTGAGAGAAATATCCATTTTTCATGAAAACATTTAAAAGTCACACAATTTAGAAAGGTAGACATTTAGAGACATTTTTTAATAAAAGTGTCCCATACCACTTTGAAACTTTTGAAAGTAATTAACATTTTAAAAACATTCATGTCCATATAAATAAATCCTTAAAACCATTTTAAAAACATGGACATTAATGAGAAGGGTTTAGAAGAATAAATATTTAAAACATTTAAAATGATGTTTTATTAAAAGAGTGCCTTAAAAGTAATCCCTTTGAAAACACTTTTATGAAACATGGACATGGATAATAAATATGTCCCAGTAGATACTTACAGAAAAACAACCTTGGATAATAAAGGGATTGTGAAATTAACCCTTACCTTGCACTTTCCTTTGGTCGATGGTACGTTTAACCTCCTGTATAATGACCATAGTATGTTATTAAATTATTCCCGAAAATATTAATATTTATTATATTATAAATGATTCATTTATTACTTTAAAATACCCATTTAATAATGATTTCTATGTCAAATTAACATTTCGGGTAATAATCGCTTTCTTTATCGTACGTGTCTTAACTTTTTATTCTTGATCGTATCATTTAGATCATGATTTATATACTTCCATAATATCACACATGATTTATAGATCATATATATTTAGAATATAAATATGTATAATACATAGATATATTAATTGGAAAACACCGTTTATGGAGATGGTAGGTCGTACGTACGCATAAATGTTGTTTCTGTTTTCATATCGTATTGAACGGAACGATGTGAATAAGATATATTTAAATATATATATATATATATATATATATATATGTTTTCAGTATCATTATTATGTCATATATTTCATACTTATTAATAATATATATTTTTATAATTATCATTGAACGGTGAATGTGGAAATGAATCTCATCGCGTCGTGGAGACGGTAATCCGTACGTACGTACGAGCGACAATATCATTATATTCATGGTTAAATCGTATGTAATTGGATGGTATATCATATATAAATAATAATTAACATGTTATATTTATTATTTACATCAGTTATACTCATTATTATACCCATCCAAATAATGAAGTGTTTGAGTAACAAACTACACCACAACGTTGAGACGGTAATCCGTACGTACGCACGTATGGTGACTTTGTCATTTATAGGATGGATAGAATAATGAATACGGTTGTGACATTTTTATAATAAAATCACAGTATATATAAGATACTGGAGTTATTATTTTATAATGGAAACAATAAAGAAAGAGGAAGTGGAAAAAGAAAAGAACTTGAAAGAGGTGATGAAATATTTACTTCTTCTTCAGGTTCTTCCTATTGATTTGATCAAAAGGGATACTTAGGTTATATTTATGACCAAAGGAAGGAATATAAGATGAAGGGAGGAATGTTTGGAGGATATTTGGGTAGGTTTTGGCCATTCCAAAAGGCTTTGGAGGTGTGAAATTAAAATAAGGGGAGTTTCCTTTTATAAGAGAGGTGAGGGTCACTTTAGGAAAAGCTTAAAATATTATATTATAATAAAATCATTTTTAGTTTATAATGGATCCAAAATAAATGATTTATAGGATAAGGTGGGGATGGGTAGAAAACCTCTCAACCAATAGGTTTTATATAGGTTTAAGTCATCATATTAACCTTATCTTTTAGATTTAACTCTTAGTTAAATAGTTTTTCATTTACCATGTCTCTTTGTATTTTTATATTATATGGTTAATAAACATACTATAACAAGCCAATCGAACCCCATGTGGTTCATTAATAATATATATAACCTTATCAAAGTCCTTTTTCCAAACCTTAGATTTTTATGAATATTATATCAATTAATAATATAGTATTTGTTTTAAAAACAAAATTATGTCAATTTTGATACTATTTAGTATTTGATTTTTTTGAAAATCATAAAAGCATGATTACTTCGAAAAAATATATTTAATAATCCTTAACATGTCATATTAACCTATAAAATTAGTTTAATTCATAAAAAGTGTCAAATTACATTTATTTGGATATTTATAATATCAATTAATTTAATATTTCATTAATAAGGTAATTACTACATCATCATTGTGTCATAATTAAACTATATTATTTAATGTTAAAAATTTATAAATAAAATACCATTATATAGTAAATTTTTTTATATTTCTAATTAATATTTATAGTTGAATTTATATTTTGTATAACCCTATATTAAAAATTGTTTAGTTATTAAACTTTGAATTTAACTCTTTTAACTCTTCTTTAAATTAAATAATAATAAATGTCCTAATCTTATCCAAGTGAACCAAAGGGGGTAATATTTTATTTATAAGGTTGTTTTTGGTCAAATAATACTTATCCAATAGAATTATTACATGTGTTAGGGTAATTATAATATCATTTTTACCCTTAATTACCCTATTTACTTTTAACCGTGGTAAATAAAAGTCAAAAATTACTATTCACCAAAAATTATTTTCATCTTATTGAACCAAATTTTACTTACTAATATTAACCATGTCTCTCGGATATTTTAAATTCAACTCACAGAAGCAGTAAAATTAAGTTTTATACAAATTTGCAAATGCTCCTAGAATGTGGGTAAAAGACGGTAAAATGTTCGATAAAATTTTATATATCTAAACTTATTATAAAATGACTCAGATGAATTATTTTAAAAATATATAGGTATTATGTATCTATTTTGACCTAAAATAAATTAAAATAAAATAAATAATTATTTAAATAAAAAGTCGGTTTTAAATAATAACGTAGTGTTTTTCACTATTCATTAAAAATTGAAAGTTTTCAGAAAAATACCAAAAATTACCCTAAGCTAATTTTGATATTCAGAATTCAAAAATGAAGTCTATTTTTTCAAATTCAAAACATAGAAGTCACATTTACTAATTTAAAATTAATTCCCATTGTCAAAACCAAAAAGAGGGTTTTTAAAAAGTAAAAAATATCAAAAGATTGACATGTGTTTATGTCAAATTTAAATGTGAAATTACTTATAATGACCTAAATTGTATTAAATGATAAAAATATAATCTAATTATACTTCCAAACCATTCAAATTCATAATTTATCACTATAAATTATTTCGATTAAAAAAGTTATTTTCAATTAAAACATAGTATTTTTCACTATTCATCAAAATATAAAATTTATCAAAAAAGTACCAAAAATTTATCCAAACTAAATTTTTATGTCTAAATTATAAAGAAGAATTTCATTTAATTAAATTAAATATATAAAAGTGTCAAATATTGGTTTTAAAAAGGGCTCTCCATTAAAAGGTGGTAAAATTGCATTTTTTTGAAACATACTTATTTTATCCGAAAAAAATGAATTTGTTCTTATATTATGTCTAATAATCACATAATATGGATGTTAAAATTATATAGAGTATATAAGATTTAAAATGCAGTTAATACTATTCATAATTGGTTTTTGAACGGTTAGTTTAGTAAGTTGCGGTGTGCTCGAACTCGTTGTTGCATGTAGCACAAGCTATTGAATTAATTTAATGAGATAACGTAATATAAAATCTTGGGGTGTTACAATAAGTATTAACATTATAAATAAAAATTCAATAAGGGTTGAAAATTCATAAGACCCTTTTTTATTTCGATTTTAAGGGATAATTATGATCAGACCCTTGATAGTTACTCTAAATTAAATAAATACCCATACATCATAGATAAAAATGAGGATATGGTTTCCTCAAGATTCACAAACGTGAGAATAATTATAATTGTACATATAAATGTTTAAAAATAGGATTATAATAATGAACATGATATATTAGAGGCATTTGGGGAAAACATCACTCATATCAAGATATGTAAAGTAGGGGTACATAATTGGCATCAAAATAATTCTCAATATTTTGGATCCCAACTAATTTTACATTTATAACCACTATATGAGTTTTTAATAAGGACAAAGTAAAATTCATAGCTACATCCATAGGCCACCCACAACCTAGAAAAATTTAGGCTATATTAACTATGGACTAAATTACCATATTGAAGTCCAAATTAGAAAATCATGATGAAATAATTGTTGATTTTCTTAATGGATGTATATCTAATGAGCATCAAAGTTATACCTCCTTTAGTTGATCCACATAATATTGAGAAAAATTTCAAACCATAAAATGTATAATAAATCCATCCATCCAACTAGAAACTAAATCTACCATTATGGTTAATGACTACACCAATTTCTTACTAAGATTTTCCTCTATTAGTATTATATCACATCTAGGATAAGGTGATTAATTTAGGAAAACTTAAACAAAAAACAATGGAGATAGAAGAAAAGATACTCAATAATAACACTATATGGTTATAGGATATTGATTCTCAACATACACCTCTTCAACTGAATGAGAAACTATAATATAGTGGCTAAACCTTATCCCTATATTTCCTAAGTTTGAAAATACAACATTTAATAGCATGGGTGGACCAAGGAAATATCTTACTAATTTCTCTTCCAATTTTTTCTACATATTAGGGACCCTATAAAATTATAGGGAAATTAAGTTTTGATGATTCATGTAGACTCTTGAAGGTATTCTATTTTTATAGTATAATTATACAACATCTAAATCTATTATGTGTTGAGAAGATATAAATGATCAATTTTTATTCCAATTCCACTCCGCATTGTGGAAAATAAACATTCAAACCCTCATAAATAATAAATAGTGAAGGAATGAGAGAGTAACTAATTTTAATTTCAGATAAAGGGTTATAACATACTCTTTGAAGATATAGCTTCCATAGGATTAATTAATGTAAATTTTCATAGAGAACTTGGAAAACGAGTTGGTTACAATTCTAATCCAATAGAAATATCCTAGTGGAGTCAAAAAAAAATTTGAAATAGTGTAACATCATGTGTATCCCTTATTTTAAACTGGATTAGATTCCCAATAAGTGCTTCCATCAAGGGCAAGGAGTTATGAAATGAAAGTGGCATATATCTTCACTCTCAATCCTGTAGTGACACAAACATTGACATATATGACTACTATGATCAATAAAGTGGAACCATTGGAGAGATAAAATCACACACTACATAATAAAAATGATAAATACATGGACTAGGATAAAATAAATAACTATTTAATGATTCAAATAAATAGTGTGTATTATTTTTATAATTACCATATTATCAAATAATTCATGTATTCCATAGAAAAAATGTTGATCATATTACTAGAGAAAAAGAAACCTAGTTAATTTGGGATGCATTATTAGCCTAATTGTGTCCCCTTAAAATGGATACTAGTAAATATAATCCAATGTTTTTTCATTTGTAATCAATTTTTATAAAATAAATTAGATGAAGGATATGTAGTGTTGATTAATTTTAATTCACATATACAATATGTTTCAACAATTTCACATGATTACAATTGACAATTATTGGATGCTTTGGAAAAGGATGCATAGAAATTTTCTAAAAAATGACTTAGAGAAGTCTGTAAATCATTCACATTTAATCAGTTAGAATGGTAGAATCATTCATTCATGAACACAATTCCATTTACAAACCTAGTTGTGAAATCCTTTTCATCAAAACCTCATAGGAATTAGTGTAATAAAAATTAGTAAAAAATATCATGAAGAAGAACCTTCGTGGGTTCCCAATCCATTATAAGATCTTATTGACTCCATTCCACTGTAATTTAGAGGATTTTCACCACAACATTAAATATAACCCTCCCCTGATAAATTGTATAACTATTTATTTTAAAAATCATTTTACCAATTTATGGGTTTACTAATTAAGAATAGATTTATTAGATTATATATTCTAAAAAATCTCTTCCAATTATTTGTGGAAAATGAAGACGTATTGAATTCATAACTAAGAGTCAGGTATTCATAATTTATTATATAGTAAATTACAATAAACTAGATGAAAGTAAATGTAATATGATTTAAAAGAGTATCAATACAATCTTATAACCTATAGGTCTCACTCTACTCCTATCTTACAAGTGGATAAATTATCAGAGAGATATTAACTTATTCATCCTTAAAATACAATAGGTTCTAGTCTTATAAGTTTGAAAATGAAAAAAATAAAAAAAAATCCACATTTATGAACTTCATATACATAGTTATCTCAACATATCATACCTCAATATTTAGGGTCAATTTATGGTTAGAAAAAAAATTCCTTTGATCATATGTATGTTGTGTCAAAGAATAAATCTATTATTCTGTTGTGTCTCTCTTTCATGGATGCCCTCCATTATTCAAAAGAACTCAGGGAACCACTCTTTAAGTTTTTATAATACACTAATTAGTTTTAGATTTAATTAGACATTATTGATACATATATTACCAAGAATAGATCAAATTAATTCCATAAAGTATTCTCCTTAATTGAATATTACCAATAAAAAATCATACAAGCACATGTTATAAATCTATATGTGCCTAAAAAGCTCACTGATTCCTATATTCATTGATATCCTGTGGAAAATGGTTTCGGTATAATCCTAATTTTACACTAGACCCTTTATCACATGGTATAAAAGGAAGAAAATTTGGATTTTTAAATTATAATGATTATCTACTACCATAATACCGAATATAAACCCTTATGGAATGTAAAAATGAAGACTCAAATTAGAGATATTCTATGTAGATCTTAGTTATTGGTGGTTCCTTAACACACCACCTTCAATTCTGTACTATAAAGGACATGAATTTATTTATATATTTTAATACCCTATTAATATAATCAATTAATGAATTATTAAATAAATAGAAAAATATATTCACTTAATGGGTATAATTCTCCTTTCAAATCATGAAAATCAAGATATGATAATAAGGGATAAAACAAAATAATGTAAATCGTTACAAATATAAGAGATAACTAGATTACATCCCCAAAAATATTGGAGGTTAATGGTGTGAACCCTTTGAATAATGTGAAAAAGAGTCTCTAACTCCCAATCCATCATATTTAAGTAACGAAGCTAAATATAAGAAATCAATTTAATCTTTCTAATAAAGAAAAATATCACTAGATCAATTTCATATCCCATAATAGACATAGATAAATATCTTTTCAACCATAATAATCTAAAGAAGAGAATAAGAATCAACATATGAGGCCCTTTTTCATTGATCCTGTCTTAGAATGTTCTATCAAAATATAGGTTTGACTTACACTCACATTACTTAATCAAGAGGTTTTGATTAGGTATGTAAATATCAATAGTTTAATAGAGAAGGATTCCGGATTTTTTTAACCCATTACATGATTTCAATAGGTTTTAAAGAACATTATTTCAATTATAATGAGTGGTATCCCTTTAAATAATATCAAATTACTGTGTAATAATATTAATACCAAGAGGTTTTCCCATTCTCCAATCCATATATTGATAAATATTATCTTTAATATTACAAACCTACCATTAAAAGAAGGTATATCCACCAATTTGAAAAAACTAGAACAAGTAAATATGGAAAAAAATACCTATGTCATATGCAAATTAGGGTGTCCATGACTATTCAAAAACAAACATGATATGTTTCCTTTATCTAGAAAATTGTAGACATGTCCTCTTATATTTACACAAAAATTCAAGGGATGGATCCTCAAGTAACTTTTATTGACCAAACATGAAAATTCCATATTAATATTTTTTTTATCATTTCCTATATTTATACAAATGAACTTGAAAATAAATCACACTTCCAGGAAAAAAACATTTAGTGTATTTTGATATTATATACATAATAATCTTATTTTACAATGCAACATAAATTTCATCCATAATATTTCCTCACACTTGATTCAATTCTAAAAATATTATAAATAATAATATTATTTGTTACCATAGGATATATGAAACATAAGAAAAGGGTGATCTAGACACTCAGTAAGGGGAAACATAATGTTTTAAATAGGATATATTATTAGATCATAAATATGTAAGGAATATGAACATGGAAGAAATGGGATGATTAATGTAATAAGATCATAAAATCATAATAGGTGATCATGAGGCATGGAAATAAAATCATAAATCAATACATATTAATATAGAACCATAAAAGGATCATCATTAAATTATTTCTAATACCACAATATAAAAATGGGAAAATAAAATTTATGATCTATGGTAATATTAAGTAGGAATGTGGTATAGCAAAATAATGTGTCACATACCTAAGAAACATATATCCAAATAACATATAGAGTTTAGCCACTAGGATATTCATGTAATATTAGACTATTCAAATGATGTATTTCATATAACATAATGGAATGGGCTAACTTATCCTACAACATAATATACTATTCTAAACATAAGTGTCCTAAAACATAGTAATCTCATGGGAGATAAATATTTAATCAAATAATTTAATGGAAATGTAAATTTAAATCAGTATTTATATAATAACATATCCATAATTATGTGTTCCAAATGAAATTAGTCATAAATCATAGCCTTATAACCCAATGTAAATAAAATGGGGTAAAAAACATGTTTATAAGGTCAGTTATAAGAAGAAATAAATAATTGGATCATAAGATACCCAAAATTAAATCATCAAAAAGATAAATGTCATAAGAGAATTTAGAGGGTGATACATGAGTGATGTAAAATTTCTATAGCTGAAATAAATTATATATAAATAATAAAAAATTTAATAGAAATCATATAATTATTTTTCTTATTGTTTTTAAAATGTTGTCATCAAAACTAATTAATTAAATTTCAAAATAATTTTCAAAGGATAAAAATTCATATAAGACATTATTTTAAAAATAATTTTTTCAAAAATAGAACCATGAAATTAAATACAGTTAAAGTAGAGGAATAATTTATTGAATGATAAAAAGTTGTATAAAAGTTGAAAGAAATATATTTTAATCATTTTTAACAATTTAGAAAATCCAACATTGATGAAGACAGTATAAAATTTCTAGTTGAATATAATTAAAGATAAAAATTAATTTTATAGAATACAATACAAAATTTTTAACCAAAATATTAAAAATAAAAAAAATTAGTAAGAAATAAATTAGATAAGAAAAAAATACCCAAAAAATGAGGGTGAAAATTATCCGCTAAAATATTTAATTTTATTATATAATAATAAATCAAAAAAATTATGAGAAAATTTAAATTACATATAAAATATAATGATATGCAAGACGAGATAATAAAGGGGAAGAATATAACAAACTTATAAAAAACTAGTCAAAAAAGGAGTATGAATCAATGAATGGAGAGTGGGTAAAGAAAACCATTACCTTGGAATCTTGTTTTCTTGAACATGATCCATATGATTTTATAATCAACTTAGATTTATTATTAATATATATATATATGAAAGTTATTTATATTTATTTTACTCAGAACCATTCATTTATATCTTGGTATTATTCATTTATTAATTATTCATAGTTTATATTAATTATCAACTGTTAATTGTTCTATTTTCTCCACAATTTCATTGACAAAGATATTTTAGTATTTTTACATTGATTATGTGTTCATGAACCAATAATGGTAATGTAATATTTTTTACATAGTCCTTTAGACCCATAATTATTTCTTTAATATTACAGTACCGATTCATAAATAATAGTTATAAAATTTTTCCTTTTAGAAATATTGAATAAATAAAAATAATTTATTTTGTTGATATATATATATATAATACCATTAAATAATTATAAAAATAACATAAATTCTCCATTAATACCAAATATTACAATTTTTTATGTTTCAGTAGTCATTCATGATGAAAATGTTATAGAATCGTTCATGTAAGTGGTTAAAATAACCCAAATAAAAACATGTTACATGAAATGAATGAGTAATATTTTTTTGTATTATTATAACATCACTTTAATAGAATAATAATGATATCAATAAAAAATGATTATTTTTTTAAATAAGATTCCAAAAATAGTGGTTGAATAGTTTAATGAAAATTATTAAGAAAAAGATTATTTAAACGTTGAAGAGAGGAATCTTCTCTTAAGTGCCTTATTTGAAATAAAGGAATTGTAACTAATTCTTATGACCATAATATACCATGTTTAATAGATTTTTGTTAGTGTGGTGAGAAATTTAGAGTATATTTTATAGAAAATAAAAGGATGTGTTCATTTTGATGTCGATATAGGAGGGTTTCTTTTATAGAATAGTTTGAGTGTCATATTTGAAAATATAAATTACATAATGTATATGGAATGAAAATTCACAAGTAAAGTGGATCATAAATGGAAAAATTTCAAGTTTATTTTTTTCATTATATCATCCATATGTAGTTTTTATATGTTTTACAGGTATTTAACCTTAGTTTAACCTTTTATTTTATTTTACCTATTACTACTAGAACTCACTTTTACATTGGTGACTTATTTTTTTGAAAAAAAATTAAATGAAAATAATTATCTAATTTAAAAATTATAATTCAAAATATGAATTCCATTTTATTAAATTCAGGTACTAAAAGTGATAAAATTAATTTTAAAATAAAAACGCATTATACATAAACAACATTTTTTTTTTGGAAAAGTGTTTTTTTACCATTAAATGGGTTTATTTGATTTTCTTATCCATTAATAATGATTTTATGAATTTTAATATATATATTTATAAATAAATTTAATTAAAATATTATTTTAACTGTGTTATATTTAATTAAAATACATAACCTATAAAAAACACACACTTTTACAATACAATATTTTATTACCACTGAATTACTAAAATTTTATTTTATTTATAATTTTTTATTATATGTCTATTATAAGGAAAATATATTATTTATAACACATTAAAAAATTCTAAATTCCAATTATAAAATCAACAATATACTTATGATATACATGTGTACCCAATAACCATTTATTCCCGAACCACATATCCAACGACCATATGATGGTCATATTTCTCTTTCTATTTATATATATAACCTTACGTATTTTTTTTAAAAACATTCATCCCATTAAATAATTTATTTCTCAATATTAATTTCATATTTTAAATCATTTTTTGTATGTATATAGTTATACATAAAGATATGATCTTTCTAGGAGGTCATGAAGATGAATACTTTAATATTATAGTATTTTTATTTACTTGTGGTTTTATTCCTCTTGAAATTTTCCTAATTATGTTTAATTTTTCTTTCATGTAATATGTCATTTAATATTTTAATATTTTGTCTTCACAAAATAAAATGTTGTTCATTTTATTTTGGTATTTCATCTAGAATAAGTTATTGAACTTACTGAAATAAAATTCATACTAAAAATAAGGGATCATATAGTAACCATCCACCATTGAGGTTTACCAGCTAACATCAATGGTTATAAATAAGTAGTGATTGGTTTTCATCTATCTCGTAGAACCATGGTATAATTTTATGTGGGCAAGTTGATCAAATAATATATCATCTTAGAGGTATAGTACCATAAGTTCCTACCTAACATTATACTTTTCATAAATAATAATAGACATATTAAAATCTGTATTGACTTTATAGAACTTAATCATAATTAGATAAAGAAGGATTTCCCGATCCAAATAATAATTTTTTTTATTTATATAATAACTATTTTTTATGTCCTCTCATTCTTGGATGGGTATTTTGGATATAACCAAATCTGAATGGATCCAAAAAATTAGTGGAAAACACATTTAAGGCCCCCTATGAATTGTTTTTCCACCAAGTGATGCTATTCAACTTAAATAATTTTATAGAAATATATCAAAAGGTGATACATGTTATTTTTAATCACATTTAAAAAATTATAGATAGTTTTTTCTAAACACTGATAACACAATTTAAAGATAAAACCCTTGAAAGTTGAATTTAGTGTGATTTTATGAATGTTTCTTGGTTTTTTTTTCTTTCATAAGTAGGTTCATTACAAACCTTGGTATAAAATGTTTAATATTCATGAGGATAATGAAAAGGGATTAAATAATTAGTAGGATGTGGATTTAGAAAGTGAATTTGATATCCTCAAGAAATAGTTATCACATACCCCCATGTTAAGGTCCCCCGTAGAGGGAAACCCACTAATCCTTTTCATGGTTTGATTATAATTATATTATGGATCGCTTCCCTATCATGAACCAATCCCAGTACCCTTGGAACATGATAATCGAGCCGATACTAACATGGACCAAAGGGCGTTCCCAATCCCCACAGGTTGGAGACTAGTACCTGTCATCATAAAAAATGAAAGTGGGAATGATTTTTCCACAAACATTGTGGAAGGAATATAAAAAAGTCAGTATTCATACAAGGGAAACTCCACAAGGAGTATTTTACCATAAATAAAATAGGTAAGCAACCCAATGTACTACATCAATGTTCTGGAAAATAAGATAGAGACCTAAGTCCCAATGGAAAAATCCCCCCATGTCCAAGGATTAGTAGCTACTGCACCTCTATGTGGAACCTTACCCTTTCTCAAACCTAGAAGAATATTATCTACAAACACCCAAAGAAATTTGTTGGGTGTAAGACAAAATCCTAGTAGGGTATCACCAAGGATTCTATAATAAGATGAAAACATTTAATTGAGAAAATAAATCTTTTAATTTTTAATAAACATATTTTGAATTTACAAATAATATTTAAACAAATAATGATTTACATTTCAAATAATGTAAATACTTTAAAAATGACTTCATAAATTTTTTACATAAAACAGTTCATACAAAATCATAAGGCATGTGGAAAAGTTTTCAAAAAATAAAATATATTAAATTCAAATACTAACAAGTGATAAACATGGAAATACTACTAATGGTATGATTGTTCTTGGCTATTGGACTCCACACACTCAATATGACATGATAATATGTGTATACACACATCCCTTTGGTATGTCCAAAAGAGATATAATCACCATTCCTTAAGGGACGTGACTTGCTACATTTATTTTTTGGAACATTGTAAATCATAGAGTGTTATCTGAATAACTCACTAATTATCCAAGGCTTGCATGTGCTCTATTCAGTGTCATGTTTTTGGACTAGGCTAAAATATGATTTTTTTTGAACATTTTCATTTACTCCATGTTTGGGTTTTAAAAACCAAGGTTCGAAAAAAAGTTTCACAGGTTGCGATATTTTAATGTGTTGATAACAGGCTTGGGTAAAGGCTTGAGTATTTTCTTGGATGGTAGGATGGGTTTCGAGAGAACTGGACCAGTCAGTGACGTTTTCTTGGGCTATGTATGGTTATTCAAACCATGTGGGTTAGCCGTGCATAATAAAGTTATTGTCCCATAGTGGATGCACAGTCTGCATATAGTTTGTCAGACCATCCAAGTCAAACCATGTGATCTACCCAGTTTTTATTTTGGGTTAATTTAATTTAATTAAATTCATGGTTGAAATTAATTTAATTAAATGTGTTATTGGGGGTTTCTTTTAATTAAATTCAAGTTGAGAGAATTTAATTAAATTACTTTCAGATGGAGAAGTTATTTAATTAAATTGAGATGAGAGGAATTCAATTAAATGAAATGTAAATGTGGTGTTGGGGTTTAATTTAATTAAATTCAAGGTAAAGTGGAATATAATTAATTAATGTGAAATCAAGGTTTTATTTAATTAAATTCAAGGTTAAGAAGAATTTAATTAGTCATTGTGAAATGGGGGTTATTATTTAATTAAATCGAGGTTGATAAAATTTAATTAAATAATACTGATGATTTAGAGTTTTTAATTTAATTAAATTGTGTTTATAAAATTTTATTAAATAATATTAATTAAAGAACATATTTAATTAAATTTAGTTGGAATTGATTTAATTAACTGATGATTAATGAGGCGTTGGGGGTTTTTTTAATTAAATTATGTTGATAGAATCTAATTAAATAATAATAATTTGTAATTTTTTAATTAAATGTGGTTGGAAATGAATTTAATTAAATTATGTGTGAAATGTGGAGTTGGGGTTTTATCTAATTAAATTCAAGGTTAAGATGAATTTAATTATTTGATGAAAATGGGGGTTTATTTAATTAAATTGTATTGAAATAATTTAATTAAATAATGATGTGTGGAGAATTTATTTAATTAAATTTATTGGAGAAGAATTTAATTAAATTATGTGTTAAATGTGGAGTTTGGGTTTATCTAATTAAATTCAAGGTTTAGATGAATTTAATTATTTGATGAAAAAATGGGGGTTTTATTTGATCGAATTATGTTGAGAGAATTTAATTAAATAATGTGTTAAATGTAGAGTTGGGGTTTTATCTAATTAAATTCAAGGTTAAGATGATTTTAATTATTTGATGAAAAATGAGGGTTTTATTTAATTAAATTGTTTTGAGAGAATTTAATTAAATAATTACGTTTTATTGAATTTATTTAATTAAATTCATTAGAAAATAATTTAATTAAATGATGTGTTATATGTGCAGTTGGGGTTTTATCTAATTAAACTCAAGTTTTAGATGAATTTAATTATTTAATGAAAAATAGGGTTTTATTTAATTAAATTATGTTGAGCGAATTTAATTAAATAACGATGTATTAGAGAATTTATTTAACTAAATTCTTTGGTGAAGAATTTAATTAAAAGATGTGTTAAATGTGGATTTGGGGTTTTATCTAATTAAATTCAAGGTTAGGATGAATTTATTTATTTGATGAAAATTTTTGGTTTTATTTAATTAAATTTTGTGAGAGAATTTAATTAAATAATGATGAGTTAGAGAATTTATTTAATTAAAATCTATTTAAAAGAATTTAATTAAATGATGGGTAAATGAGGTGTAAATTAGAGTTTGGGGTCTATTAAAGAAGTTTTTTAATTAAATGATAATAATAAAAATATTTGTGTTATTATTATTATTATATCAATTATTAACATTATTAAAAGGAAAATAAAGAGGGAGAGGTGCAAAACCTGGGTGAGGCGCGACCCCCCCCCCATATCTCCCATGGGTGGCGCACCACCCATCCTTATGACTCCCTCTCCACATGTTGGATCATCGTGGCCTCTTTACAGAAGTTGTTAGTATTGTCAAGGTGAGTCCTTCTCCATGAATTTTGATGTTCTCATCAGTTTTTTCCACTCTCTATCACCCATGATGCACCAATAGTGCAGCACCCATAGGTGGTGCACCACCTCTCCTCACATCCTCACATATCCTCTTTGCATGCCTATCTTATTCTAATTCCTTCACGAAAGTTGTTTGTCTCAGTGGGGTGTGCAGATGATGTCTCAGGACCTGTTGTTTCATATTCTGGTAACCTCCACTAAATGCAAAGAGACTCGAATTGATTTGGTTCACCGTCATCATATTCGGGTGTGGCGATCAATTCCAAGTATGTCCGCACACTAATGTGGAAATTCATATGCGTGAGTGGGTCACGTTTGAGTTAGGAATCTTTGGCTTATCCAAATATGTTGAGGTAGGGTTCTAAACATTGCCTAATTAATAAAATAAAGTTTTTTTGATTTATTTATTTTGATAAAGTTGACTGAAATGATTTATTAAATTGTTTATTATGGGAATTAGATTATTAATTACGAATTGATTTTATGCTTTAAGGTTGTAAAATAGATAATTAATCAGGTGATCAATTATGAGTAATTAATTTGGTTAATAAGTGATAATCAATAATAAATTAATTATGTGATTTGAGATAACAATTATCGGGGGATTAATTATGAGATATTAGATTGGTTCAGATGAGATAATTAATTATGAATTAATTATTTGGTTTGAGATAATAATTATTAGGGGATTAATTATGAGATATTAAATTTGTTATGTTGAGATAATTAATTATGAATTAATTAAGTGATATGAGGTTGTAATATAGATAATTAATCAGGGGATTAATTATGAGATTTTTATTTGGGCCTAAGCTGAGGTAATAAATTTTTGAATTAATTATGTGATATAGAGATGGTTTCCTAGAGATAATTAATTTATGAATTAATTATGTGGTATTTAAATTGTTACCTTGTGACTAGTTAGTTGTTGAATTAACTAGAGTTGTTGTTTTGATAAGTTAATTGTTGAATTAACTAGAGTAATTGTTGTGATAAGTTAATTTTTGAGTTAACTAAATGACTTTTTGTGTTTAACTAATTTCTGAATTAGTAATGAGATTGAGAATGATAATAAATTGATGAATTAATTATATCATGAAGCAGTGAATGGTAACATGGAAATTCATAGGTTCGTGAGTATGGAATGGTAACATGGACATTCATGGGTGTGTGAGTATGTAATGGTAACATGGTTATTCGTGGGTACATGTGTATGGAATGGTAACATGGATATTTATGGTGCGTGGGTATGGAATGGTAACTTGGACATTCATGGGTTCGTGAGTATGGAATGGTAACACGGACATTCATGGGTGCCTAAGTAAGGAATGGAAACATGGACATTCATGGTGCGTGAGTATGGAATGGTAACATAGTAATTCTTGGGTGCGTGAGTATGGAATGGAAACATGGACATTCATGGTTTCATGAACATGGAATGATAACTTGGACATTCAAGTATGTGTGAGTTATGGAATGATAACATCATTAAAATGGGTGAAATATAAGATTGGTAACATGGTCTTTTATTTTGTGTGATTAAAAAAACAATATAAAATAATGTGATAAATAGTTAATTATACATTATTTATATATATATTGTTCCTATGAAGACTCTTATTTCGGCTACGAGTCGAAGAAGGTATCATTGTCAGGCATCTCTTTGGAACCTAGAAAGGTTGTTGGTTATTTATTCAATTCTGTTATTACTTCGATATAATTGCAGGCTGTTTAATTTTATTACATTGTCTAGATTGAGCTAGACACTAGTGGTCCTAGCATACTAATATTTCTATCTCACACCCTATTCGGGCCGCTATTGCACTAGGGTGTCCGAGTAGACTCTACTTGTTTACAAGACCTTGGACATTGCTTGTTGTTGTTTTCTTATACTTGAGAGTTAAGAGCAAAGGACTGAGTGTGAGCTTGGGATGTTCATAGAGATCACCCTTAGGGATTTAGGACTTTTCATTATTTTTGTACTGAGATATATAATATTCTAATTTGATCACTAATTTCATATATGTACCACTATTTCATGCATAAATTGTATAAACCGGCATTGGCCATTTTCTTAATTGAGTTGATATTACAGTTGACTTCCACTGCATTAGTTATTTCTTTATATTACTTCCATTATTATCATTTATTTATACATTATTATACTATTGTGAAAACTCTAATATGAGGTTATAGTCTCCCTACTTACTATCCTTATACCCTTGCTGCTAGTCGGGTTCCTATGGTACATGGAGAGGCCTTCCTGAGGTCATGTGGTGACTGTTCTAGCTATTGATTCGATGGTAAACCAAGTTGGGATGTAACAAAGTGGTATCAAAGTGGGTTATATCCTTTCTTTTTCATCTGTCTTTCTGTTTTTGGTTAGTAGACAGGAGACTATGAAAGTGTCGGTGCTCTATTAATAGCCATTCTTGGTACTGATCACCTAATGTATGAGGAATGACTAAGTGGAGAGGGATTGGAATTAATGTTTATACTGTTTGAGGTTACAGTTGATATGATTTCATCTTGAGTGACTGGTGTATTATCCAATTCTTATTGATTTTGATAATTTTGGTAATTTTCCTTAGCCTAATATGGCAAGGAATTTGCATTACATGGACCATCTTAAGCACTTATATATTCACATTCCATGCATGTAACATTCCATGTAGTTTCATTAGTATCATACCTTCTAATTTTGACTATTTTCCTTGGGTGGAATGCCATTTTTTGATCTGCTTTAGCATGCCTATTTATATAGAATGTTTTGGTTATATTTTTAACATGATTTTGTGATTATATACCATGATGCCATTGTGATTAACATGATTTTTTTTATTCCATGATTTTTTGTTATAGAATGATTTTGTGTTACTGCTTGTGATTACATGCAAGATATTTTTTGATGTGCAAGTTGATGCTAAAGTTAAAATGTTAATTGGAAATTGAATTTATTAAGTGAGAGAAACACTACACCTATGGAGTGTATGGGAGATTTGTGGATCGGTATATGGCCACTCATATCACTTTTGGGGTTTCTTTTTTATGAATTCAGATTAAATAAATGGGACCTACAGAGGTCATCTTCTGATTAAAAGAAATTTTTATGCTAAATGGCATGTTTAAAATGAAATGAAACTGAATGTTAAATTTTTAAAGAGGAATTTTTTTATAGTTTTCCTGTTTTTCCTGTGGTGCATTGATTGAAAACCAAGTACGTTATTTTGAAATAATGCTTCTAGGTTTGTTAAAAATTCACTCAAATGTTTAAAAGGTTGGAATGAATTGATAAAATGGCTAAAATAAAGAGGGGTTTTTAAGCCTAGTGAATTCTATTTTGCAGGACCAAGAGATATGTTCGATGAGTGTCCTTCGTAAAGAAATATCTTGTGGTAGGTTGTACCCTTTGAGTTGAGTTTTCATGTTTCTTATGTGAGATTTTTGACATTGGTACCTTTTGGGTGTCATTGTTCCTAGTAGGAATTTTTTGATTTTAAAGAATGACACCCTTGTTCGATGGGTGGTCACTATATCTTAACTCTTAATATAGGAATAAGCATTGGGGAATGCTTGGTTCATCAGGTTATACATGCCTTTGGGATGGTCATCCATTAAACACTTCCTTGAGTTAACTCTAGTGTGGTGTGATTGGGGTGTTAAGGTATGTTCACCCCACTACTCAAGATGACTTTTGGGACTTATGTGTTTTAACATGTCGGTCGGTTTAAATTTCAGATTTCCTACGATATGATGATGTGGTGATCATGGTTCAGGGAACATCACACATGCATTTAAGGTGTTTCTAAAATATCATGCATGGGAGTAGTTATTCTTTTATTTCCACGACATAGACACTCCTAAGGTGGGTAGTGTCACATCGGTTTCAGTAAGCGTATTGGTGCTTTCTTGGTAGCATGACTTGATATGGTTGGTGGTGTACACAATTTTTTTTTGGAAACTCTATTTGTTTTTTGAACAGTTTTAGTGGTATGATTTTAATGAACATGAATACCTTGGATGAAATAGGCATCGGGTTTTGGTTGTTGACAGATCAGTAGGAGAATTTGAGCTTTTCATAAAGAGTTATCTGGGGATAGTTCTTTTGACCTTATTGGTGACCTAGGTTTACACTTAGTGTGCTCTTCCGATTGATATATGCATGTCCCAAATCCTAGTCTCATCCTAGAGGCACTGAGATAGCATCGGTCTTACTCTATGCTAAATTTTTAAAAGTCATTGGGCTTGATAAGTGGTTGTTATCTGGGTTGTAAATGGGATGCATGGTTTTTTGGGTTACACCATTATTCGTTCTGGGGTATGAAAACTTTAAAGTATCCTTATAATGGATTGGCTTGGGAAGGTCACCAAAATTATGGTAGGGAATTTCATATACATTCAATAGGTGTTGAAAACATTTTAAAGGCACACCATCGGTTTAACGATAGGCATGGGTTTTATGGTTTAGTGATTTAATTCAAGGAAAGGGATGTGGCTTGGGGTGATAAAATGTTTAAAGGTTCCCTGGGGATTTGTAAATTCAATGAGGGTATTCAAATGAGGCTTCTTGACCATGGTGGGTTGGTTGATGTTGAATTAATTTCTCTATGGATTCTCAGGGAAGATAATTTTTTATGTTGGGTAGTTTGTAGAGTCCTAAGTTTTTGGACTGGGCTAAAATATGAATTTTTTTGAACTTTTTCATTTACAACATGGTTCAGTTTTAAAAACCAAGATTCCAAAAGAAGTTTCATGAGTTGGAATATTTTAAAGTGTTGATAACGGGCTTGGGTAAAGGTTCTAGGAGTTTCTCGGATGGCAGGATGGGTTTCAGGACAACCAGACCAGGCAGTGACATTCGTACGGGCTACACACAGTTTGTCAAACTATGTGGGTCAGCCGTGCATAATAAAGCTAGTGTCTAGTAGTGGATGCATGGTCTGTGCACAGTCTGTCAGACCATGCAAGTCAAACCATGTGATCTACCTAGTTTTGAGTTTTGGGTTAAATTAATTTAAATAAATTCATGGTTGAAAGTAATTTAATTAAATGATCTATTAGAGGTTTTTTTAATTGAATTAAAGTTGAGAGAATTTAATTAAATGAAATTGAGATGAAGAAGTTATTTAATTGAATTGAAATGAGAATAATTTAATTAAATGACATGTAAATAAGGAGTTTGGGTTTCTATTAATTAAATTAAAGGTAAAGATGAATTTAATTAATTAATGTGAAATAGTGGTTTTATTTAATTAAATTTAAGGTTAAGAAGAATTTAATTAGTCATTGCTAAATGGGGGTTATTATTTAATTAAATTGAGGTTGAGAGAATTTAATTAAATAATGTTTGTGAGTATGAGTTTTTAATTTAATTAAATTGTGTTAATAGAATTCAATTAATAATATGAATTAGAGAAATTATTTAATTAAATTTAGTTGGAATTAATTTAATTAAATGATAATTAATGATGTGTCAAGGTTTTTTTAATTAAATTATGTTGAGAGAATTAAATTATGTTGAGATAATTTAATTAAATAATAATGAGTTGGAAATTTTATTTAAATTAATTTTGTTGGAAAGGAATTTAATTAAATGATGTATTAGATTTGGAGTGGGGGTTTTATCGAATTAAATTCAAGGTTAAGATTAATTTAATTATTTGATAAAAAATGGGGGTTTTATTTAATTAAACAGTATTGAGAGAATTTAATTAAATAATGATGTGTTGGAGAATTTATTTAATTAAATTTATTGTAGAAGAATTTAATTAAATGATTTGTTAAATGTGGAGTTAGGTTTTTATCTAATTAAATTCAAGGTTAATATGAATTTAATTATATGATGAAAAATGGGGGTTATATTTAATTAAATTATGTTTAGAGAATTTAATTAAATAATGATGTGTTGGAGAATTTATTTAATTAAATTAGTTGGAGAAGAATTTAATTAAATGATGTGTTAAATGTAGAGTTTGTGTTTTATCTAATAAAATTCAAGGTTAGGATAAATTTAATTATTTGAGGAAAAATGAGGGTTTTATTTAATTAAATTCTATTGAGAGAATTTGATTAAATAATGATGTGTTGGAGAATTTGTTTATTTAAATTATTTGTAAAAGAATTTAAGTAAATGTTGTGTTAAATATAGAGTTGAGGTTTTATATAATTAAATTCAAGGTCAAGATGAATTTAATTATTTGATGAAAATGGGGTTTTTTTTTGAGATAATTTAATTAAATAATGATGTGTTGGAGAATTTATTTAATTAAATTTGTTGGAGAATAATTTAATTAAATGATGTGTTAAATGTGTAATTGGGGTTTTATCAAATTAAATTCAATGTTAAGATGAATTTAATTATTTGATGATAAATGAGGGTTTTATTTAATTTAATTATGTTGAGATAATTTAATTAAATAATGATATATTGTAGAATTTATTTAATTAAATTCATTGGAGAAGAATTTAATTAAATGATGTGTTAAATGTGGAGTTGGGGTTTTATCTAATTAAATTCAAGGTTAAAATGAATTTAATTATTTGATGAAAAATGGGGGTTTTTTAATTAAATTTTTTTGAGAGAATTTAATTAAATAATGATTTGTTGGAGAATTTATTTAATTAAATTATTTGGAGGAGATTTTAATTAAATGATGTGTTAAATGTGGATTTGGGGTTTTATCTAATTAAATTAAAGGTTAAGATGAATTTATTTATTTGTTAAAAAATTATGGTTTTATTTAATAAAATTGTATGACAGAATTTAATGAAATTATGATGATTTGAAGAATTTATTTAATTAAATTCAGTTAAAATAAATTTAATTAAATCAGGGGTAAATGAGGTGTAAATGGGGAGTTTGGTATTTATCAAAGAAGCATTTTAATGAAATGATAATAATAATAATAATATGGGAGTTATTATTATTATTATTATATTAATAATTAAAATTATTAGAAGGGAAATAAAGTGGGAGAGGCACAGAGCCTGGGTGAGGCCCGACCCCCCCTCTTATCTCTCCCATGGGTGCTGCACCACCCATCCTCCCAGCTCCCTCTCCACATGCCAGATCATGGTGGTCTCTTTATGGAAGTTTTCTCTCTTGGCGAGGTGAGTCCTTATCCATGAATTTCATTGTTTGAATTAGTTGTTTCGACTCTCCGTCACCCGAGACGCACCCATGGTGCAGCACCCATGGGTGGATCACCACTCATCCTCCCAACTTCTCTTCACATGACTATCTCTTTCTGGTTCCGTCACAAAAGTTGTTCATCTCAGAAAGGGGGTTCATATAATGTCTTGGGACTCGTTGGTCCTTATTCTTATGATCGTCACCGAAGATGAAGCGACTCAGCTCGATTTTGTTCACCGTTGTCATATTTGGGTGTGGCGATCAATTCCAAGTACACGCATGTATTAATTTGGAAGTGTGTATGCGTGATCAAGTTGCGTTTGACTTAGGAATCTTTAGCTCGGCCAAATTCATTGAGGTAGGGTTATAAACTTTGCCTAATTAATTAAATGTAGTCTTGTTGATTTATTACATATGATAAAGTTTACTGAAATGTTTGATTAAATTGTGTATTGAGGGAATTATAAGATTAATTATGAATTAATATTACGCTTTGAGGTTGTAAAATAGATAATTAACTGGGCGATCAATTATGAGTTATTAATTAGGTTAATATGAGATATTTTTTTTATGAATTAATTATGTGCTTTGAGATAACAATTATCAAGAGATTAATTATGAGATATTAAATTGTTTAAGATGAGATAATTAATTATGAATTAATTATGTGATTTGAGATAATAATTATTGGGGGATTAATTATGATATATTAAATTGGTTAAGTTGAGATAATTAATTCATGTTATGAGATTTTAATATAGATAATTAATCGGGGGATTGATTATGATATTTTGATTTGGGGCTAAGATGAGAAAATTAATTTGAGAATTAATTATGTGATATAGATATGGTTGCCTAAGGATAATTAATTTATAAATTAATTACGTGGTATTTACATGGTTACCTTATAACTAGTTGTTTTTTTAATTTTTTAGAGTAATGATTGTGATAAGTTAATTGTTGAATTAACTAGATTAATTGTTGTGATAGGTTAACTATTGAGTTAACTAAATGACTTGTTGTGTTTAAATAATTGTTGAATTATTAATGAGATTGATAATGATAATTAGTTAGTGAATTAATTATATCATGAAGCGGTGAATGGTAACATGGGCATTCATGGGTGCGTGAGTATGTAATGGTAACATGGACATTCATGGGTGTGTGAGTATGGAATGGTAACATGGACATTTATGGGTGCATGAGTATATAATGGTAACATAGACATTTGTGGTGCTTGAGTATGGAATGGTAACATTGACATTCATGGGTGTGTAAGTGTGGAATGGTATCATGGAAATTCATGGGTACGTGAGTATGGAATGGTAACATGGATATTCATGGTGTGTGAGTATGGAATGGTAACATGGAAATTCATGGGTGCATGAGTATGGAATGGTAACATGTAATTTCATGGGTGCGTGAGCATGGAATGATAACTTGGACATTCTAGTGTGTGTGAGTTATGGAATGATAATGACATTTGAATGGGTAAAATATAAGAATGGTAACATGCTCTTTTCTTTTGTGTGGTTAAATAAAGAATATTAAATAATGTGATAAATAGTTAATTATACATTATATATATATATATATTATTCTAGTACAGAATCTTATTCAGGCTATGATATGAAGCAAGTATCATCGTCAGTTGTCCCTTTGGAACCTGGATGGGTAGTTGGTTTTTTATTCAATTATGTTATTGCTTCAATATACCTAGACGTTGTTTAATTTTATTGAATTTTATAGATTGAGCTAGACACTGGTGGTTCCAACCTACTGATATTTATTTATCATACCATATTCGGGACGTCATTGCACTGGGGTACCCGAGTAGAGTCTACTTGTTTACAAGACCTTGGACATTGCTTGTTGTTGTTTGCTTGTACCTGAGAGTTAGGAGAAAAGACTAAGTGGGAGCTCAGGATGCTTGTGGAGATATCCCTTGGGGCTTTGGGACTTCTCATTATTTTTTTACTGAGATGTAAATAATGATGATTTGTTTACTAATCTCATATATGTACCACCATGACATGCATACATTGTATAAACTGTATTTGGCCATTTTCCTTATTGAGTTGATATTACAATTTACTTCCGCTACATTTGTTATTGATTTATAATACTTCTATGGTTTTCATATATTTATATATTGTTATAATACCATGAAAAATCTGATATGAGGGTATATTATCCTCAGTGACTATCCTTACACCCTTACTGTTATACGGCAGCCTCTAGCGTCTGAGGAGGCGTGTTTGAGGTCATGTGGTGACTAGTCCGACTATAGATTTGATGGCAAGATAGGTCGGTACATTACATACTCTAATAAAAGATTAAAAATGGGAAATTTACTTTATGACTTATTAAAATAATTAATCTCATTATCAATTTCAAAAATTATAATTTTCCATTTTAAAACCAAAATAGGTTTTTAATCGAAACATTCCATTTTCCAAGATAAAACACAATGATTTCTATAAAATAAAAACAGCCATTTTTATCAAATAAAAAATTGAAATCAATTCCATCAAATAAATTTCACAATTTAAATTTCACCATTTTCCAAAAATTTCACAAACACACCCAAATTCAATGGAATTGGGGGGTTTTCCCAATTTCCTACCAAAAATACAATTTCCAATCTAAATACTCTAATTCAATGGAATTGTGTTTTTAATAACTCTATTGAATTAAATTTCAATAAATGGAATTTAAATCAAATAATTGAATTTAAATAAATCAATTTAGGGTTAATAAAAATTGGGAATCATGATGGAACTATCTACCTCAGGATCACTAGATCTCAAAACACCAAACTCTATCTGGGATTCACCAATGAAGAACAAAGAAAATCAGATCTAGGAATAAAACCTTGATATAAAATCCAAAATAGAAGGGATTATATTTTCTAACCAATATAGAGATCTATAACACTGTTCTAGGGAAAGTGGATATATTGGGAGATAGAGAATGGGAAGAGTAAACATACTAGGATAAGATCAAACATTATTAAACTAGTTTTGATTCACTTCCAAAATGGTGTATAGGATAAAAAACCTCTCTTGGGATATCATATAGAAGAAGAAAATGTTAGGGTTTGAGTTTGGTTCATGAGGAACATAAAACAACCATTTCAATATTTTTAATACTGATTTTATGATTAAAAATATATCATACACATGACTAGCTAGGTAGGGATGCACGGTAAGACCAAACTATGAACCTTAGACATGAACCCCTTTTGAATGGGCTTCATAGTTTCTCCTAGGTGGGAACATGATTTTTCAAACTGGGCGCCAACTGTGCAAAACCCTATTGTCTGAGTTCTCACTTTTTTCCATGAGTGGGTACACAATTTGGGCAAACCATGTGCCCGTCATACACTTCCCATAAACTATCAAAATTTGTAATGTTTTCACCCAAAACAAACTGAAACGAAACCTAACCAAAGAATTATCAAATGAATTCTTTAGTAATACCTAAAAAATTAAAATGATGTGAAAACCTCCCCAATATAAAAAATTTATGTCCCTATAAATCTTACTCAGAAGATTCCATGACAAAAAGATGAGGTCACTGCTTTCTCATCAGTGCCTCCCTCTCCCATGTCTCATAGGAATTATAACCATGCTACCATAGAACTAAAATTAAGGTCATATTTCTCCCATTATGGACCTTGGTTTAATAATAAACTATCCTAACTGGATGTTTTGTCACAGATAAATTAGGTTTTACCTCAAGATCACTCTATCTCAGAATATGTGATGGATTAGATATATAATTTCATTGTTGAGATACATGGAACATGTTATTTATATACATTATCAATGGTGGAATTGATAAATGTTAATATACTTTACCCACTAATTCAACAACCTCAAAAGGTCTGGAAAAATGAGGAGTAATCTTCCCTTGTCACCCAAGCCATCGATGACCCAAACTTAGTGAAACATTAAAAAAATCCATATCACCAACTGAAAACTGTAATGGTCTGTGATGATGATTAGCATATGAATTATACTACCTCCATGCCATCAAAATACTTTGAATAATCAAATAAATATTTTTTATCATCTATTAAACCAAACCTAGTCCAACCAAGGAACTTGCTTCAACCTCCAACCACACTACTGAAAAATAGCCCTATACCCATGATTAAAAACCTTGGGTATAACCCCCAAAACTGTGGGTATAGGCTATAACCACGGTTTTGAGAACCATGGGAAACTGATCCATTATTATATCTTTAAGATATACCCATTATTTGAAAATTCAATACCCATGGTTTCAAAACCTTGGGTATAGGTATTTTCTATAGTGTCATAACCCTATACCCATGGTTTGAAAATTGTGGGTGTTGGATTTAAAAAATAGTTGGTAAGGAGTTTCGATCCCACAACCCATTCTTCACAATCTTATTGCTTGACCACATCCCAAAAATTCCTTATATATGTATATATATATATATATATATATTTAATTAAATGTATTTATATAAACCAAGGCTATCGAGAGAAAAACTGTGGGTATAAGTGGCCCCGCCATTTTTTTTTCATTCTCACAAAAAAAATCCTCGCATTCACACTTAAAGGTTATAACCATGGTTTGTTAGAACCATGGGTATAGTTTTTTAACCCAAACTTATCCCCATGGTTTTGGGAAAACCATGGGGATATGTTTGACCTATACCCACAATTATATTTAGAATCATTGGTATATCTCTTGAACTGAACCATATACGCATGGTTTACCAAAACCATGGATATAGGGGGGGGATACACCTAAGGTTTTGGTAAACTATAGCTATATGTTTTGAAAAAATACCTATACCCACAGTTTTTTCAAAAACAGTGGGTATAGTTCTATTTTTCAGTAGTGCCAACACAACAGAGATCTATATGGTCGACCATAAAATGCCTCAAAAGGAGCCATTCTGATCATAGACTGGTAACTATTGTTATAATGAAAACCAACCAGCCCTAGATGGTCATCCCAATCCCCCACAAATATCGAGTACATAAGAATGAAGAAGATCCTCAAGAATTTATATAGATCTTTTTGTCTAGCCATTCGACTATAAATGATATGTCGTACTCAAATGGACCTGAGATCCCTGTGCCTCCTTAAGTCTTATCTAAAAAACAATAAGTTAAATGAGGATCTCTATTAAATACAATTACAAATGGAACTCTATGTAAATGAACAATCTGTTTCACATAGAGATTTCCCAACTCCTCAAATTTGGTTGTATCACAAATGGGTATTAATTGATCTGATTTTGTTAACCGTTCGATCAAAATTGATATAGAATTATTCTTACTCTAGGTATGTAGAAACCCAACCACAATGTACATAGAGATTTCATCCCGCTTCTATGTTAGAATTGGAAGTGGCTGAAGCAAACCCAAAGGATTCTGATGATTGGTCTTAACCTATTGGAACATATAACAATGAGAGACAAATTCAGAAATGCCCCATCTCATACCTGAACACCAAAATTTCTACCGCATTTCAAAGAAAATCTTAGTGATTTCTAGGTGCACTTCCCACTGGGAGTTATGGTAGTCCCCCATCATAGCTCTCCATACCCATAATGGAACAACAAGGTGATTCTGATATATTATTATTCCCCTAGTAGAGAACAACCAATCTTCCATGGTTTCCCCACCACAAAGAGAGTCTCTAATGATATGGAACTCGTCATCAAGATATTGTTTTTGATGAATCGTCTCCGAAAGATCTAAGGTAAACTGAACACTAGCCAAATAATCCTTAGCCTCTGATTTTTGGACTCCAATATGAAACTATTCGATGAGATCCATCAGGTTTACTCCTATAATGATTCCTTCCCAGCCTGGGATTGATGTTTCATAATCAAAGAATCTGCAATGACATGACCGTTACCTAGGATATAGGTGATGTCAACATCAAAATATTTGATGTATTCCACCCAACACCTGTAGTAGAGAATCAAATATTTTTGAGATATGATATTACTCAAGCACATGTTGTTTAAAAACATGGTAAAATTTTATTTGTAAAGGTAATTCCACCAACTATTTTGTTTGAGCATGACAACTATATTATCTAGGTCATCAGTGGGATAATTCTTCTCATGTGGACTAAGATGACGAGACCCATAAGCAACGACATGATCACCCTGCCTAATAACGTAGCCCAAACCTGAACCTGATGCATCACATAAGACCACATAGCCCTACCTGGCCTCTATAAGAGTCAAAAATATTGTTGTTATCAAAATATATTTCATCTCAACAAAATAATTCTGACATTTCTCACCCCAAGAAAACTTTATTCCATTTTGAGTCAGATCAGTCAGTAGATATGATAACTTTGAGAAGTCCTGAAGAAACCAACGATAATACCGAGATAGACCCAAGAATATTTGAATCTTGAAAACATTTCATAGATGTTCTCATGTCATAAAATCCTTTACCTTATTAGGGAAAACTGATAAACTATGTTAAGACACCACGTGTCCCAAGAACGTCACTTCCAAAATCTAGAAATCGTGTTTTGAATGCTTGTCTTAATGTATCTGATTTCTAAACAATTATGTGACTTCTCTTAGATGACACAAATGATAATCCTTGGACATAGTGTAAATAATGATGTCATCCACATAGACTACCATAAAGGTATCAAGATACTTGTCAAAAATCTTGTTCATTAATTCTATAAAGACTGTAGGATCATTGGTTAGAAAAAAGGGCATAAAAAAGGTACTCATAATGATCATACCTACTCTAAAAGTTGGTTTTATAAATGTTAGATTTATTTATCCTCAACTGATGGTAACTCAATCATGCATCAACCTTTGGGAACCACTTCACCCCTTTAAAATATTCAAACATACCATCAATCTTTGTCAATAAATACTTGTTCTTTATATTGACTCTGATGATTTTTCAATAATCAACACAAAGGTGAATGGAACCATCTACCTTATTTTCAAAGAGAACTAGCACTGCCCAAGGTGACACACTTGGGTTTATGAGTAATTTCATTATAAGATCGTCCAAATGAGGCTTTATCTCTTTTATTATATTTTCACCTATGTAGTAAGAAGTAATTGACACTACATGAGTACTAGGTACTAAATTGATAGAAAATTCTATGACTCTTACTTGTGGAAAACCATAGAAGTAAGAAATAAGAACATTGGGAAACTTGAATAAAATTGGAGGGATATCACCACTAAAATATTCTCACTATAGATAAAAAGAAAATTCATATATCACTTTCCCCGACTCTGAATAGGAAGGTACGACCCTACTCATCCTTGGGTCCCATTCTCATTGACAGATTTGAAAAACACCATCGAGTGCAGTAAAGGAAAATCATCAAAGATAAAAATAAATCTTATATTTATTGATAATGATCTAATCCATCCAGAATATGATGTCAAGTGGTTTTATGTCGAGAACTATAAAAATACAAGAAAGCTCGACATCTGTCAGAGAAAGAACATAAATAGGACTATGGAGAACCCAATTCCACTTCATTCCAAGTGTTGTAGTAATATCCCTCACATAAGATAAAATCTCAAAAGGAAGGTTTATTATATTAAAAAAATGGGTTGAAATAAATGAATTTTATGAACAAATATAAAATGGAGCAGTCACTAATGATGAAGCTATAGTAATGGTAATTCTCACAGTCGTAAGACCCATATCTACTTCTTCTAGAGACTCTTACACCGTGTGAAGAATCTTTTTTTAGGATTACTATGGCTGGAACCCCTTTTTACATGAAGAATCGGATTTCCTCTTAGTTTTAGAATCTTTTTGATGATCCTATGACAATTTGTGTAGAGGAATAGTCATTAGAAAACGTTTTTAAGTGACCTAATCATCCACAGGATCCACATACCTTGGGTTCCTAAGTGAAAAAGCACTTTTAATTCCCAAGTTTTCCACACTGGTGACAAACCAAAGGGCTTCTTCCAAGAACTATAGAAGCATTATAAATCCCATTCTCTCTAGAACCTCCATGAGAATCATCATTATTACTCATTCCCTTATAGGAAAACACACTGTCACTAGGAGAAAAAGAAACTTATGTAAACCCTGACTTGTCATCCAGGTCTATGTAAACCATCAATTTTCTATCTAGATCCTCAACATAATAAGGAAGAATCAAAAATAAAACATGAGAGTGAATATATTATTTATTTACTAACTTGAATCACTAAGTCTTTATCTTCTTAATTCATATTGTCTCGGTTGAAAACTGCACAAGATCAGTAAAATGGTTTGCATACACTTTCACAATCTTTTCAGCTTGATCATGCTTGCAAACTCACAATCATTGAACAACAACATTTAATAAAGAAAGAATTTTTTGGTTAAAATATTTTTAATTCATTACACTCCAAGACAACGTGTTTCTTCACTATCACCATTATTTCCCATGATCATCTAGTTGGTCCTTCTAGCATGAAGGTGGCACATTTAAACTTGATTTGATCGGGAATTTTTAAGAACCCAAAAAATGATCAATCTTGATCTACCATTCCTCAGACTCTTGAGGATAATTTTAGAATTTAAATGATAGTGTCTTCTGGAGAAGGAACTATTGAGAATGATTCCAAAGATCATCCCTTTGAGGTTCCACAATTGGAACATGTATGAAAACTAGCAGTGGTTTCTATCCTAGATCGTGGATAATATACACAATCATATCAACCAGTTTTTGGTCCACTAGAGGATTAGCTCACTAAGGTTCAGAAGAATTTTTCTCCAAGAACTGATTCACAAATCTCCTCTAATTCATCATGCTACACAACATCAGTAGACAATAGAGAAGAAATCAAACTTAACTGTCAAATTGAGAAACAGGGAAATTAATCCTAATATATATACAAAAAAATATTTTGATTACAATATACCCAAATCAAAATAAAGGAAAATACTAGAACTAATCCACAAGATGAATTTCCCAAAACAACCTTGATGACTTAAGGCTCATTGTAGTGAGTGATAAATAGGCACTCATTAGAAACTACCTCCTAATACTCGACAATATTACATAACTACATGTTGACATCAATGTAAGATGCTTAACCCACACCTCTAAAACCAGTTCATCATGAACCAACTTGGGTACACTGGTAACCTGATAAATTAGACAAACCTGACAAGGCTTGAAGGGTCTTCTTGATCCCTATTGATTGTTGAATATCACCTATCTTCATACAAAATGAGTGTGGGAATGATTTTCCCACAAACATTGTATAATCAAGATAAACAAGACAATATACATATAAGAGAAACTACATGTGGAGTATTTTACCAGAAATCAAACAAGTAAATAACCCAATGTACTATATAAAAGCTACATAAACAAGATAGAAACCCATGTCCAAATGGACACGGCCCTCCAAGTACAAGGATCAATATATACTACCACCTGCAAGTGGCACCTTACCCTTTCTCAAACCTCTAAGAGGATAATCTACAAACACTCAAAGGCATAGGAAGGGTGTGAGCTAAAATCCTTATAGGGTCTCACCAGGGATTCCATAATAATATTACAACATTTAATAAACCAAATAATTATTTCAATATTAAACAAAGTGATTTTTCTTTTAAAAATAATATTTAAACAAATAATGTTTTACATTTTAAATTATGGAAATATATTAAACAAAAGGATTCATAAACTATTTATATAAAAAAAATTATATAAATTTAGAAAGCATGTAAAACATTTTACAAAAATGAAATATATTTATTTAAAATACAAAAAAAGTGAGTAACATGGCTATATTCCTAAGGGTATGATTATTCCAAGCTGAGGGACTCTACATACTCAATGTGACATGAAAATATGCGTATACCCACATCCCTGTGGTATGACCAATTGCGACTTCATCACCATTCCACCAGGGATGTGACATGCTACATTTATGTTTTATAATTTTTTAAATCATATAGTGTTATCGAAATCACTCACTATCTACCTAAGGAATTCATGTGCTCTAATAATAAATCAACAATGGGAAATTTACATTAAGACTACTCAAAATACAATTCATCCCATTCTCTATTAAAAATATTCCAATTTTATATTCTAAAACCAAAATGGGGTTTTAATAAAAAAACCCTTTTTCCAAGATAAAACCAAAAGGTTTACATTAAAACCATTTTAATCCATTTAATCAAATAAAAGTTCAAAATCAATTTCATTAAATCAGTTTCAAAATTTAAATTAAACAATCTAAATTTCACTAATTTCTAAAAATTTCACAAACACACCCCAATTCAATGGAATTGGGGGGGGGGGGTTTCCCAATTTCTTGATAGAAATCCAATTTCAAAAACAAAGGAACCAATTCAATAGAATTGGGGTTTAATGAAATTTCATGAAATGGAATTTAAATTAATAATTAAATTTAAATCCACCAATTTAGTGTTAATAAAAATTGGTCATCATGATGGAAGCACCTACCTCAGGATCACTAGATCTCAAAAATTCAAACCCTAGCCAAGATTTACCGATGAAGAATGAAGAAAATGGGATCTAAGAATCACACCTAGACCAATGATCTAAAACATAGGGGATTAGATTCTCTAACCAACATAGATATTTATAAAACCCTAGGGTGGAAAGAGGAGATAAAGTGAGACTGAGATTGAGAAGAGGAAACCTACTGTGAGAAGATCGAACATAATTCTCTTAAATTTAGTTCAATTCTGGAGGGTGTAGAGGTTAAAAAATACTCTCTTGGGAGATCCTATGGAATAATAGAACGTTAGGGTATATTTTTTTCCTTTAGTCACATAAAACAAGGGTTTTGGGATTTTTAAAACTAATTTTCATATTAAAAACCCTCGTATGCACATTTAGATTTACTGGGCTGCACAGTTAGACCAAACCATGAACCCTAGATGATCACCCATTAAAAATGTGTTTCATGGTTTCTCCTAGGTGGGTGCATGGTTCATCAAACCATGTTCCAACTATGAAAAACCCTACTGTCTTGGTTTTCTTGATTTTCCCTTAGTGGGAACACAGTTAGGGTAAACTGTGCACTAGCCATACACTACCCAGAAACATTCTAATTTCCAATGTTTTCACCTGAAACAAACCCAAATAAAAACAAACCAAATAATGATAAAAACTAGGGTTTAAGAGTACCTTAAAATAGTAATAAGATGTTATATTTCCACCTATAAGAATGATTCTAGAAAATAAAATAACATTTATTTCATCATCAAGATAATGTTGGAGGTTGAGAGCAGATATACTAGTTATGAGGAAGATTTCATTTAATTGGTCTTTTTAGAGAAAAATTATAATTCATTATCTATATTATATTTAGGTTCACTTGGTCATCCACATTGATCTTTTTAAACATAATTTTGGTCATCTAATGGTTATTGAAAGATTAAAAATATGGGATATCATTCTCAAAAATTTTGATAATCAAATTTAAATTAAAGGATACCAAAGGATAGAAATTGAAAAATTATTTTGTTGTAATAATTTCAAAAATAATTTACCCTTTGGTATAGAGAACTATAATGAATAATTATTCCATATCAATTAATATTTTTTAACATGGGAAATTCAGTTCAATGATTCTTCTGTAAGCCCAAATAGAAAGAGGATGGAGGATCCATAAATCAAGAAAGTCATTATGTGAGTTATATTTTGTTACCCATAAAAATATATCATGATATAATATACCCACATTTGGGAAGGTTTCACAAAAAATGAGACAAAACACAAATAACTCTACATAGGCCTAGATATGGCCATGAAAATACTAGATTATCAATTGAACGATGATGTTAATTCATAATTAGTGACAAAATAGGTCAACAGGGAATATAATATCATGAAAGAGGTGTTGATGCCTTTTTTCACCACATATAAGGGTTAAATTTAGATTCTTCCTCTTATATAATCCTATATTATATATCAAAGATGTATAATACTCAATTAGAAGAATTGGATGACATATCCACTTCTATTTTCAACTGAGATTATGAAAAAATGGCCATCTATATGGTAAATATGTGGGTGGTAATTTATTTTATAAAAAAGGTACAAAACTAGTAGATAAAATTAATAAAACCTTTAATAATAATGGTTTCTAATTCATAAAACCATATCAGATATTTAAATTAATGTATACAATAGGTTATTATCTTCAAAATAGAGTTATTCCCCTGGAGTGTTCTAAGAATGGATTTTTTTTAAATGAATAATAAATTTTTTACTTTATTACATTCCAAAATCCCATAAAATACTTAAAAAATAAAGGTTTTTATGGTTCCATTCTTAAATTTATTTAAGGATAATACACCCACATCAATTTGAATTAAATCTATGCTAGAACCTGTGGTGAATAACATACAAGAACAAATTTATAACCATAAATGATGAGAACATGATATTTTCCACCCTTTACAATGCATGATTATGTGGAATTAACAATGAAATATCATGTATGTCATTTTGATTTAAAATTAATTATTAAACCCCCTAATTTACTCCATTTTATGTGTTAATACTATCTATTTTCTATATGGGGGATAGATGTTGTGGTTCATTACCCTCCATCCACTAATATAACGTTTATATTCATCAATACTTCTATTGATTTATTTTATAAATTTGAATAATCAATACCATTGAAGGAGGTTTTAGTGATAGATTTCATCACTAGTGTATGAGATTTAAGTGATATTTTCAATCAAGGTTAAATTTTACTCACATTGAATAGTTACATGTGATTAATTAAATGAGGATGAATAGTTACAAATTTGATTGTATGAGATATATTATCTTCATGATAAAACAAAATGATAATTGAAAACATGGATGTTTTTTAAAAAATGTGTATCCTAAGTGATTAACAAGAAGGATTTCCTCCACTCAGTTGTTTAATTGGAATTGGTGTTAGTGTTAAGGAAACCAATGATATAAGGAAAGATACCCCTAAAATTGTATTTGTACTTGGAAGGTCATTACCTTATATATAAGGTCTAATCTAATTGATCATACTCCTTCAATACCCCATAAAAATATTACATTACATCATCTAACAATATGAGGTACCTTTAAAAATCCATTTCCAAAAAAATCTTGTTATATTGAAAATTCCATACCACATGACCTTAACTTGTACCTTTTATAGTCCTCATCATGTGACTTTAAACTAAATAACATATTGTTTTTTAATGATATTAAACATCATTTATTTTTCAAAGTCATAGGTGTATAAACTATAAGAAATATGTTTGATTATTCAAAAATCTAAATTTCTTTGGGTGGTCCCAACCATATGACCCTAAAATCTATAGAGTGGTCCATTTTACATAACCATAAATAATGTGACTGTTTTTAGGGAGGATATTAGTCTATATAAAATTAATCTTTCTATGGAAGAACCTAACCTCCCAACCACTGTATCCCAAGGTCAAATTGTGTAATAAACCTTTCCATCATGTGGAAATACCCTCTATCATCATGGATTCATAGTATAACTATCCCTACTATGGCTTGGTCAGGTGCCTCAAGATGCAACATATCTCTTTTTGGAATTACAAAACACCTACCACAAAATTTTAATCCTATATATATCTCTCCATGATGTAATTTTATATGTTGATATGGTATTTATCATGTTATATAATTTTCAACCAAACATAGGTCGAATCATTCTATATCCTACATTAACTCTTCTTAAACCCTAAAACCTTTGAAATATGCACTGTTTGGGAAAAATTAAAAAAAAATCATACCTTGATATACATTTGGTGTTAAAACTCCCCTCCAAAATCATAACTCTTCAATTAGATGCATCACTGAGCATCATTGGAAAAAATACTCCATTCACTATGATCATACATCAACCTATATATCTGATATATTTGTTATCATAGTTATCAAATAAAATGTATCATGTGGGGTGGGGGTGTGAATTGATTTCATTAATTAATGTTTAAAATTTTATATCATTAATTGTTTCTATCATATTATATTCATTTTAATATTATATTATATTGTAAACCAAAATTAAACATAGGAAGAATTTTATTTTTATATTTGTTCAGAGTTTTTATGAAACTTCCCCAAATCCATTCTACCAACACTCAATACAGGTATTATGATTTTATTTATAACATTTTTCTTGGAATTTTACTTCTGAGTGCTGGTAATTGACACTTGATTATTACAGTCTACAAGATAACACAACTAGGATCCCCATATACTTTACAACATCAAGACCTATAATAATTCTCTCCTCTCACACATAATACAGTAAGTGTTAAATTTATAAATAAGATCTATGATGTAGAATTTAATCACTATTTTAGTGTACATTTTTAAATATGTACAATAGAATATAGAAACTTGTATATCTCAAAAGTGTATCCCTAAAGGATCTAAATCCATATTTGAAATCATCAATAATGAAAAATAAAAACAAATATTTTATTCCATCTTATAATTAATTTTCAATTACACTATAAAACTATGAATAAAAGAACGTTTAGAGTAATCAGGAAAATCAAAACAATAGAATAGTCATTTATGATTTTTAATATCTTTTTTATCTATGCTATATTCTTTTATTGATATAAAAATATAATACCATATAATTTTATTGAGTAAAAAACAATACATAATTCTTTCTATGATAGTTGGAGTCTTCATATCCATTAGACAATCATTATTTTAAAAATAATAGCTCAAAAATACTAGTTTAAACACTTCCTAAATTCAATCCATTACAAGAATATGACTTTCGAGTTGAGAAATATTTAAATATAAAATATTAATAAGAAAATATCAAAGAAAATATTTTAATTTTAAATGTATAAGTATAATATAATCATCTATTATTATTCAGTAATAACTTCCTTTTATGAAATATCTATGAATAAAAATTTTCCCTATATATCTATGAATTACTAATGATGAAATGAAAGATTAAATATTTATTTTTTTCATAATATATTAGATATTATTTTCAATACATAATTATAATACTTAAAAAATAAAAGAAAACAACACATTCTTAATAGCTCTTTATAATAAGTAAGATATCATAGTTAGATAAATTTGTAACTTCAACAGAATATGTAAGTGTATCTCTTCCATATATAAGAATCAATTTTACAAACAAAATATCCCATAATTTTTCAAACTTTGATACATTAGAATAAACTTCAATTGATACTAAGTTTAAATGAGTAAAATTTACATAAGTAAGATTATATTATTTTAAAATTTTGTAATATATAAGAATAAAATAAAACTTTCTTTGGATATATAAGATAAAATACTTTGAAATACAATTAAAAGCAATATAAGCTTCAAATTTTCACTTTATATATAAGAGTAACTTCTATATACTATGCTTTATCTATTATCCTTCCCACTATTTTCTAGATTTCAATATTAATTTGATATCATTTTTTAATTTTATCAGGTTTATAATTATCCTCTCTAAATCATAATTTCAATGATTTGAATGATATAAGAGTAGAACTTGATGAAGTCTTAGCTAAAAAACATTCATGATTGATAATTCGTCAAAATTATTTTGAGGGTTATTGTATATTAACACATTCCTTTTCCATTTAATGTGTGGGTCATCCATTTTTCTTTTAAGAAATGGATTGTGTAGACCAATATTATTTTCCAACTGTTCTTCAGATGTGAGAATATTTTTGGGAGGAACTATGACAAGATGTTTTATTCATTTATACTAAAAAAATTTCCAAAATTACTCAGCATTTTGGTAATTACATCATTATTATACTCAAGAAGATCCTTATATACATTTTAAAAAAAATATCCATATGATTTATGCATTTCTTTCATTTCTTCTCTCCTAAATAATTCAATATAAAAAACTCAATCTTTTATTATCAACTTTTTTAAATCTTCTCCATCGTCTCATCTAAATTTCTCTTAGAAAATTGAGTCTTTGTATAGAAAATTTTCATCACATATTTTATAATTTTCACACTGTATCAAAATTACTCTGTATTCTTATATAAACTATCAATATCTCCCAAAAGTTGATTGAGAATAAGATTTATATGAAATTATGTTATCCTTGGGAATGAAATTTGATATAGAAGAAACTAAATCATTGTACACCAAAATTTATTATCATTTTGAAAAATTATTCTCCTCTTGATAGGATAATGATTCTAATTTAAATGATTTTGAATATGGTTCAGATTCAAAAGAGTACACTTCTTTAATTTTCTCAAGAATCATGGTATTTTTAACTGCTATACGTAAATATATTAAATATTTTAATATAAATATGCTTACAAGTATTTTAGAATCACTCTTGTATGTAGAATATCTTGATATTCTTGATCAAGTTTCTAATTAACTTGATACTAATACCATTATAACTCTACCCCACTATGAAAAATATTCATAGTGTCATATGGGTTTAGATTCATTGTGATCACATAATTTACATCAAAAATACACTATTTTATTAACTCCTAAAATTTATCCAATATTATAGGATGACACTATTATGAAGAAATTATTTCTTTCACTAAAATCTTATTAGAATTAAAATTTATAGTATCTAATTCACCATTAATAGACATTATATCCTCCAAAATAAGAGGAGGAAAACCTGTTTTAATAGGTAATTTCTCTATTAGAAATTTAGCTTGTGATTTTATCATTTACTTATGCTCATTTTTAATATATCCATCTATATGTATATGAATATATTGATAACACTTCATCATATTTGTTTGATATTTTAATAATTTCTTTAGTTGATCAAGATTGTTATTTTAATCCTTTTAAGATTTAATTTCAAAAAAATATATTTTAAAAATATAATTTTCTTTCCATAATTTCAACATATCTCCATATTATTTCAAACTAAATTTTAAATTAGTTATCTCATATTTTGGCTGATGATATTTTTAAAATATATGAGGGGTGAACTTTTTTAAGTCCTTTTTAAAAACTAGATCATCTTTATTAATAGGTGGTGATGGTATATCCTCATTAATGGGAACCTTTTATCTTTGAAAAAATGAAATTTTATTTTAAACTTAAAAATATTAAGCCTCTTTGTCATCTTAATTTTTAGTTTCATCATGATCATTTCTAATTTGAGTTCTAGTTCGACCACTTTTCTATCTTCTCCCACTATTAAAATATATACTAAATAATTAACAATAACTTATTCTATTTACTAAGTAACATTCTCCACTATTTCATAACACACATCAATATTGTTTATATCCTAATATATTTATTCTAAAAATTTCTTAATATCATCTCCAGAAATAGATATTTCATTAAAATGAAATTCTATACTAACATTTTATTCTATACTATCTTTACAATATATTCCTTCATTATCAGTTTCTATTTCAATTTTCAAAGTAACCTCTTCATGTTAATTTTCAACTAAATTTTCTTGATATATTCATACCATAGAAACTTTTTTATATAAGTTAATATAAATTTTCATTAACATATTTCGGTTAAACCATCTATACATTAGCTTGATTCTCCCCCTCAATCATCACGTTGACTTATTCATTATTTTTTTAATCATAATCCTGAAACTTTTTCTTTTGATATTAACCATTTTATTGAAAAATATAGTTAAATAATATCTTATATTCTTTAAAAAATATATCTTATTGAATTTTAATGATCTTATTTAAAGGATTTTAACCCATTCAATTCAATATATTTATTCTTAAATAAAATAAATAATAATCTTCCATAAGGATAAAAGGTTAAATTCTTCCTCCCTTGGATGCAATGATGCATGTAAATTGAAATATATCATGGAAAACTAAATTTATTCTCATATAAAAAAATTATATAAAATACATGTCTTGGAAGATAAATTTATCAAATTCATCAACCCTTTAGGATATAGAAATCTAAATAATCATAGAAAGAACCATATTCTCTAGTTCCAAATCAGTTTGAAACTTATTCATAGTGTGTGTTGTTCTAAAGAGTTAAAATATGGTTCCAATATGAATAACATATTAATCACCAATAAATTATTAACTAAACATAGATTTCCCTTTCATAAGATAATGAAATATTTCAACCAACTTAGTAGATTTTAGATAAAATAATTTTCTACTATATAAACTATTTATTCCTCAAATGATACATTATACTACAACCCAATATCATTGATGTTGATTATATGAGAAGGTTCTAGGTGGTATATCCCAAGTTGAGATGCATGGAATAGATAATGAAATGATTAGAAACTCTAAATAAGTGACCATCATTAATCAACAGTATAGATAGACTTTACAACATCAAATGAACCCACATACTTACGCACCAATTTCATCTACCATTGAATATAGATGTGTCCCAAATGAGGTAAAAATCTCAACAAAACCTTGTTTCCCACATCAAAATTGAGGGGAAATCCTCTCCAATTTTCATATTAACACTAGATACTATTCATCGTAGCTAAATTATTCCAAATTAATAAGATATGTTGTAATATCTAATGAATATAACTTAGTTTAATGATATAATATTCCCTTACCTCTAACCAGTATAGAGTTCACAATAATGACCTTCTATATAATTCATCAATGTGTTCATTCTAAATTGATGACAAATAACTGTTGTTATATGTGAAATCAACTAATGTGAGATGAATCTCCCATATAATTCCAAAATCCATGACCCATAATCATATCATGTCCTCCAATATCTGGATAGTGTACTCAGATTACCCATTAGATTGAGGATGGTATTCTATTCACAAACTCACCTGAGTATCAATAACCTTTTATATCCTTTGATAGAAGTTAGTTATAAATTTAGAATCCTAATATGGAATGATACACCTAGGCATACTATTTAGGTATATTATCTCACAAGCATAAAAATTTCTGATCTCATCAATAGACTGGGCCTCCTTTTTTGGAAGGAAATATGTGACCTTCATTGACTAGTTGATAGTAAGACACGCCACATAACTACCATAGGGCTACCTTAATATTCCCATCATGAAATCCTTTATTAGATCATCCCATTTACTCTTTGTAATGGGTAAAAAAGAAGAGGTCCCATGGGTTCATGATTCTTAGAATTTACCCACTGACACATGGAGCATCGCATGATTATCCATTATAAATATAACTTCATCTTGGGCCACCAAATACCAATGTACGTAATGGTAAATATTTTTAATCCACATGTGAATATTCTATCATGGATCATATGAATACCACATCAACTCCTAACAAGTTTTCATTAGGATTAAAACTATACATTTTATATAAAGGATCCCATTATTATCTTGGGATTAATATGGTGGTATATCCCCACCCCATATATTATCCAAAATAAATCTATAGACTAAGTTAGAAAACTAACCATCCTTCACTATATATTATTGTTAATCAGTAAAATCTAATGATTACCCTACTTGAATACTTTTATATGTTTAGATGCATCTCAATAAAGAGTCCCATAAATTTTCACTTTTTACTAGCCTTGAAAACTACATGGACCTAAGTATTTCTACATAATCGACCATGAAATTTATCTTTCCAAGGGTATATTCAAACATGATGTTGAAATACTATAGGTAATTTACCCATATTCTATTCTGAAGGTTTATTCCATTATAGGAAAAAATATACCTAAGTAACCTATGGTCAGTATAAACCACAAAACTCTCACCAAACAATTAGTGACACCAACATCTTAGATCATGCACTAATACTCCAAACTCCAAATTATGAGATGGATCATTATTCTCATGTGGCCTCAATATACTATATCTATAAGTAAAAACTCACCTATAATTCATCAACAATTCTCTCAATCTAACCCCTGATAAATCACAATATAGGTCAAACTTCTTATCTAGATCCAGTAATGCTAAGATTAATGAAAAACTCATCTTCCCTTTAGCTTTTGGAGGGATCTCTTACAAGTATCTAGCCACTGAAAATTTCCCCACTTTTTGTTCAAGGCTATCATTGTTTATTCCAGACATGATAATTCCTCAATGAATATCCTGTAGTATCCATCCAAACCAAGGATATTATAGATCTCAAAGAAAATTCCTAGGTCACTCAAATGAAAATAGAACTTTGACCTTCCAAGGTTATATTGATATAAAAGTCATTTATATCATGTTCCTTAAGAATCAAACATTAATGACCCAAACCTTACACTGAGAAATATTGGTAAAAAACAATTTCCTATATTATCATGATAAAAAATATCAAGATATTAAGAATGATCTTGCAATGAGTGTGTGTATACAAGAATAACTTTGGCCACGATAACAGAAAAGAATCCAGATATGGATATAATACTTTATTCATTATGTCTATATACTCTAATGAAATTTTAATCAATATTAACAACACAAGATACTCATATGGGCCATAAATTATACTAAAATAAGTACATGGAATATCATTTGGCATCACACACAACTTATGAAATCATGATATGAAGAAAATCTTGGAGAACCACTTGGCTCCTATTAACTAGTAAAGAAGATTACTAATATGAGGAAAAGGATGTTGACTATTGACTATTACCTATTTAAATATATACTAATATACACATAAATTAAAAAACAATCACCCATTATATAGAATAACATGGGATTACACTATGGGTATGTTATAGAGTGAATGAATCCCTTCACCTCAAGAATCTTTACCTAAAACATGAACTCTTTGTGATCTAAAGGAGATGGATGAAATGGTTAATGGATATAGATCCTACCTAGAATAAGATTGATTGTAAAAACAAATTATACATTGGGTTGAAACTCTAACATCATATACTAGATCACAATGAATTATAATGAGACCTATGTTTCTAAAAGACCTCAGATGCTCCTTTGTATATGTTAGAGGTAGTTGAATAGAAACAAGGGTCTATGGAGTTACTATGGGGAGGGTATAATCCCTATATCAGAGTGAAAAATAATAAATAAAATAAATATGTATCATACTCTGTCCATAACTATTATAGTATGTAGATAATCAAAACATTATAATAATAATAATATAAAATATGGGATCATATATATCATCATAAAAACTTGAGTTTTTAATGGGATGATCACATATACAGAGTAAATAATATAAATAAAATACACAGGATCTAATGAAACTCCATTCCAAAACATATTCTATTATCTATATACTCATTGAAGGTATCTTTCTCAAAATAAAAAAAGGAATATCATGATTCAGCCTGACCTGTAATTGTAACAGGTGAAGGCTTCTTGAGTACCCAAGTGAAATGGCTTCTCGAACTATGTGTGAGTGCATAACATAATAGGCTGCCACCAACATGATCACATACATTACAAGTAAATTTAGTGTATATGAATGTGACATTATTAAAATAGTAAATTAAATGATAGATGTAAATAAATAAAAAATACCAACCCTTGGGTCCCACAGTGTCACTCGAGGCCGATTATACCTACATTGACTAGCACCGAACTATCTCTAAGTACATCACATAATCATATTATATATAGTATCCCAAACCACTCCATGAGTGTCCATTATAGTCATCAACGATAATTTGGAAAACATCTTCAATCAAAAATACCTACATCATCTAATTATCTGGAATCTCTAAGATTATTCCATAATCCTGCCATCCAGTATAGAAACTCATGGATTGATCCACTCTAGTATACATGAAATAAAGAACTCCCTATAGAGAAATTTATTATAAGTATTATGAACTCTAAGAAGAGTATATATAGGTATATGACTATCATTAACTAAAGATACATAATTCCATGACTCTAAATCCTAAATTATATCACAACCTCATATAAGGTATTATATATTTATCAATCCCTCATTATAAAGAGATACACAATGCCCTGAAGCCAAAACCTATATCTTATCACAACTTCCTATAAGGGAATATATAGGTATCATGACCTAATTACCTAAAGACACATCATACCCCAAATCCTAACCCTATATCATATCACAACATCCTATAAGTGTGTATGCAGATATCAGGACCTCATTACATGAAGATATATCACACCCCGACACATAATCCTATATTTTATCACAACCACTTATAAGAGCATATATAGGTATCAAGTCCTTATTATATGAAGATACATCACACCTTGATGCCTGACCCTATATTATATCACAACTTATTATAAGGGAATATGTAGGTATCATATCCTCATTACTTGGTGATACATCATACCCTGAAGTCTGACCCTATGACGTACCACAACCACCTACTAGGGTGTTCTAAATTTATAAAATAAAACTAATATGAGAGTGTATTCTGGCCACTAAATCAAATAAAACCATTAGGCTTGTAGTATGGATCCTAGGAAGTGAATCTAGGAATCCATATAAAATCATCATTGAGCTGCCATGATCTAAACATCAGGTTCGAGATGTAGGGTGAAAACTGAAAAAATATAGAATAATAATAATACACATACTCATAAGGTAAATCTATCATTTATTCACCTACTAGGTTACCCTAGGTCATTAAATAGTAAAGGCACACTATATAGGGTTATCTAGGCAACCACATGACAAGGGAAATCTACTTAGGATCTCACATGTTTCATCATACCAAAGTTACCATACCTAGGTTCCTTAATCCAAATTTTCCTCCTCAATGAAACTTCACTAATAGCATAACCTTATTGTCCACACAAGGTTAAACCCAATGGATTTATTCAATAGATGGCATAATTCTTGACTCCTATCTCATGGAACATCATTTAGATAAAAGGGAATAAGGTGTCTCAATTTTTTATAAGGACTATAAGTGATAATAAATACCAAATCAACCCACACCTCTATGTAGAGGTGTTAGCTGGATCGTACACTAGGGCCTCTATGCTTGATGCAGTTTATTTTATTTTCATCACACCCATCAAAGTTTCTCAAGTATCATAAATTTGTAATTTAAATTTTAAGTCTCAACCATTAGTGGTTGAGACATCGAGCTAGTGCATCAGAAATTTGATGTCCTTCAAACATTGTTCTAATTAAAATAATTTCTTTTATTACATTCAATGAGTTAATTAACTTTTAATTAATTCATTCATACAATCACAAAATAATTTATATTTAAATTAAAATTTTACCACCCTAAAGGGGTGGGATCATATGTTACATGCCAATAAGTTTTGTATAAACAATATAGAAATTATGAAGACCACATACCTCATTTAAAGAAGCAATAACCATATAATTCTTCATCTTGACAACTCTACATAGGATCTATAAGGTTGTTCATGCCAAAAAAAAGCTTTTACCACAGCCAAAGAACTTTAATCACATCAAGTAATATAAATAATTGGTTATAAACAATTATAATTAATTATTTAATTTAGAGAAATGTGACATGATCTCCAAACCACTCATTGAGCACCACCACATCACCAGAACATCAACCAACCACACTCGAAGGGCTTGTAGCACACCCACATCCCTAGATGGAATGAAATACCTATCCATATACACATGGTAAATCAAAAAAAATAATTAAATTTAAGAAAAAAACCATATAAAAACACACTATAGTGATATATCTCTTCAAAACAGAAAGAAAAATTAGGTAGATGGAATCTAAAGACACCCTCTAGTGAGGCTACATGAAATCCCCATAAAAAACTAGACAATTTTCTCTATTATCTTATAAAATTTACATTAAATCTATAAATCAAACAATTCTTAATTAGAATGATAGAGAGAGGAAGAGTAATTAAAGGCTATTAAAAATTCTATAACTTGAATCACTATAGAAATTAGTATGAAACGAATCCTAAAAATAGAGGAGAACAAAGACACAATGTGGGGGAGGACCTATGGGTCCGCTGACCCAAAATGTAAGGTGAAGAGGGTCAATACCACTATTTAAACCAAGTGGTGGTGGTTGGGGGATTGGATAATTTTCTACTTAGAAAGTCCTATTGGATATCTAGTGAACCCAGTAGTGGCACAAGGACACTTTCTAGTCTATTGGTGAGTTAGTGGCTACATGTTGCTGCAAAGAAACAACCTAGCCACTGACCCCTCCTCTTATACTCATGATAGCCTCCTAGATACTTACTGAACCACATTACTCATCCAAAAAAACTATTTTAGGTGTTTAAAATATAAATATTCTAATATAAACCACTTTTTAAAATTCCAACCATCCAATAATTATAAATTTTATTTCCCCCATGAAATTTAATACTCATAAGGACACAAGATATTATAGAAACACTAAGACATTCTATGGAATGACATCCAAGAACTGGTCAACAATTGGAGGAAATATCGATGTATGTGTATCCACATTATTAAAATAATACTAGAAAAATGAGATAAAATTATTTCTATATAATGATGTTCAGGTCCGGAATAGACAACATGAAAATACCACTCTCCCAAAAGGGTATAAAAATCACCCTCATCACACATAAATGATACCAGTCAATGATAATAATCAATGTAATCTCAATACCAAGTAAACTAATCTATGATAAGTATCACATTAAAATTTAAAATCCATAACATAAATAAATACCAATTAATCCTATACATATTAATTATTATATAATTCTTAGTACATCTCTAGATAACCTCATATCATAACCCTATGGGTGTATCAATAGAAATCACCCCATATGGATACTTCCAAATGATCCCAATATTACCAAAAAACTGAGTAGATATAAAGACATTTTATACACCTATATATGATAAAAAAACCATAGTTTATATTTTACAAATATTGTACCTTAAATGGTTGATTGTACCCTCCTACGATTAGAATGAGTTATCTCGATAAAATGAAGTTGTCCTTCCCCCAAGCCTCTAATTCATCCTTCAAAACCCTGACTACCACAAGGAGTACTACAAGTCTACATATGATGATCCTAGTAACCATGAAATACTCTAACCATTGATTGGATGCAAGAACATAAATAACCAATATATAGTAAAGCATCTGATTCTAATCCAGATCCTCGATCCTAGAAATCACAATGTACACTATTTAGCTTATAATAAATCTAAAAAATAGCTATAGATTCTCTATTTTCCCACATTATAGACACTCTATTGTTGGTTAGTGACATTATAGTCAAGTATAAACAAACCTCCCACACTGATATCACATTTAAAGAGTCATCCATATTGGGAAGAAGATGATATTTGGACATTATTACATGTCTTGTCACTAATATTATGAGAATAAATAAAATTACACTTGAAGATACTTAAAGATCCACTCTCATACCCAACATAAGAACGATACTGACTAAAAGGTCCACCCTCATCTTGTTTACACTATTTAATGAGGTACTGGTTCACATCCTTTTAAAAAGACAAAATTTAAAAAATTCACCTATGATTTAATTGAATTCCTCTACCCATCCTCAAAAATTGAGATCACTAGTAGTATCATCACTAAGCATTATCATTGAAAAAAATAGATTGATAAAATAATCAATATATTCTATTACTAAGTTACTCCCCCAAGAAAATATAGACCTATATTCTCTCAGTGTCTTAAATAATACATTCTAGAAGAAATGAGCCTCAATGTTTATCCAGGATAGTCCCACATACCAATCTTCCTAGACTAGGACATCACTCCATCACTTTTATAATCCTTGAAACATATACATAGTATGATTCACCCACAAATCCTGGGTTTTCTAAATAAATTCAAAGGTATTTTATATTGACTAGACCGAAAACTCGAAATCCTGATGTCCATCCTCTCTATAAAATAGAGGTGGATATAAACACTAAAACTATGTGATCATATTTGAAAAGGAAGTCACCACTCATGGATATATCATACACTTATACTTAATAACTTGAAGTATTATATCTCAGAGATACTAGTCAATTGAAGTAATATGTGTTATTAGGGACTATAGTTCAATAACCAGTGGGGTATTCTCATCCCCAGCCTCATAAAACTCAATAGATGGTCACCACAATAGTATGTCACTAAAATTCCAAATACTTGACCCATAACACATTTATAATAATTCTTGATATCATAGATATGTTAAGAAATAACAATCACTACATTCCACTATTCTATATATACATCACACATACAAGGTTATTCTATAACTTGGCTACTCTCTCTAGCTCTCATAACCCACTCTCAAGGGTAGAAATCAAGATATATATATGTGTGTGTGAGAGAGAGAGATAGATATTCACATTATTAGTTACAAAAAATTTATAACATAATGATGGTTTGGAAATGTAGAAATCAATTAAAAAGTTATATAAGAAATTACTATATATGTTGCTGATAAAGTTATAAATAACTGAACCCTATATCATAATCAAGGTTCTCAACCAAAATAAATCACATAAATTACATGTGAATTATACATGATAAAAATAATACAAGGATAAATTTCCTCTTTCTTCCTATAGTTTAGATTAAAACCATCAACCATAAATGAATTACCCAATTCATCATAATTAGAAAGTACAACTAATGATAACAGGAAAAATAGATCTCAAAAATCCTTTCATTGGTACCTAAATGTTCAATATACATGAGTTTACTAATCCCAAGAACATATACCATATTAAGTACTAAAAACAACCTAACTCATAATTACCATTCTTTAAATAGTATAAAAAAGAAACAGGGCTCTAATACCACATTATAATATCCATGGCCCGATTCAAATCTACCATGAAAAAACCAGAGCACTACATATATTAATCATACCTCCCCACTTGAAATAGGTTGTTGAATAATGGTAAGGGAATAAGGATATCATAGGAAGATTATACTCTCTGGTATAGATAATTAAAAATAATCATGGAATCAATAAAAACAAATATTCATCCCAATATAAAAGAGAATATGTAATATATATCTAAAAGATAAGAAAAAATAAATAAATACCAACACAATATATCAAAATGATACATTTTAATGTTACATGAGTCATACCAAAATAAAAAATATTTCTTATCATATTATCATATGTAACAAGGTCTACATATAAACAATATTTAGAGGAAAATATAAAACTTTCCTTGATTCCTCACCCGATTTCACCTCTTGACTCCTACATAGAATCTCTAACTCAGCCATCACCATCCATGAGGACCTTTCCCCTACGTATTTCATCAAACATGATATCTACTTGGGTATCATGTTACCTTGGTAGAGTATGATTATAACTCTGTAAGACACCAACAATGGTGTTTGTAATCATATCTAGTATATTGAAGTACATGCATGATGTGATATGAACATAAGTAAATAATTATAATAATAAAAATGTTAATAATCATAACCATGAGTGCAACATAGGACACCCAAGAGTCACCATACCCACTTCATGTAGTGTCATGGGGCATAGAAACATATCATAAGTAATATACTAGGGTATGGATAATGTTCTCATGGTCACAACATGTGATATCAAAATGATATCACATCCCAATTCATGATTAGTGGGTATATCATCCCATCATAACATGACTAGTAAAACATGGTAAGTATATCCCAATAACCAAGTCAATTCAATGGGAATAATGTTCCATTGGAAATAATTAATATGTGTGCATAACATCCCAGATCACCCACATGTCAACATGAATAAAATTAACAGATACATTCTTGATAAAAATAAGGAAATTTTCCCTAGTTATGGTCCTCAAAAATGAGAAATTGAATCTCCAATGTAATAAGAAACCATGAATATATAGTGACTTCATCCCATACCATTGAAATCTCACATAATGGTAAGTGAATCCTACTTTTATGGGTAATAGAAAACAAACAAGCATAGTTTCTCTAGTAAAAATAACATAAGGTAACTGATAATTACACCCCATACTATCACGAACCCCTCCCCACAAAGATACCGCATTAATGGGAGAGAGATGGTGACTGTCCAAGTCCTTTTTCTAGTAGGCCTTGTGTTGAATCCTAAAATCGAGGGTATAGTAAAAATTAAAATGGGAGACATTAAACTCTAATAAAAACATTCATAAGAGGTAGATAATAAGGATAAAAAAACCAATACCTAATACATATAAATATATATATAAGCTTAAATTAAACTATACAATTTTATACAGTACTAAACAACTAAATGGAAACTACAAGTACCACAAATTTGAAGACAATAGCGACCATGAATCCCAAACAACTCCTACTAAACCCTGGGCTAGTAATACCCATCCCAACCACCAACCTTATCTGGATGACCTGAAAAATAGTATATATATACATATGGTGTGAATAGAATTATACTCAGTAGGATCCACCCAGAGCCTCTTGTGAAAAAGATAAATAAATTATGCTAAACTGTAGTGAACAATAGTGAAACTAACCTATCACCTAAATAGCTATACTATGTTCTCAGCCTCACCATGGGTAAATATCACCAAGTATCACATACAAGAGATTATATAATATAATAATAATAGATAAAGGGTACCTCAATCCCTCTTCCCCGCTATTTTTTCACTCTTCCCCAACATTGCACGCCCTCACCATCTCTCTCCAAAAGAAATCCATCCTGAAGAAACCTGGGCAAGGAACAAACACATACATCACATAACCACACCATCCCATATAAAAATAAAAATAGTAATCAAGTAGTTTATCCAAGCCACCATATCATGTATGACCTATGTCAAACATCAAGTATTATACCTGAATACGTTACATCCCATACACCAAGAAATTACCTTAATAAATGACAACCAATACATTTCATACCTATAATAATTCTTTGGATACTATATATAGTAATACATGTTTTTGAAATAACAACAATCCATCACAACCCTAGACACACATATATGGGAAAACTAAGAATCGTGCATACTAGTACATGTAAATACTAAGGGAAGAGAGCAGGGCCAAAGGGGGTAGTCAGCCATCCATTCTCCCACTAGGATGTTGGGGGAAAAACCTTCCTAGAGTCCATTGGGTGTCACTTTCCCAGACCTACATGAGTGGAGAAGACTAAGAAATCATATAATATACATGATATAATATTTCTCAAAACCACACTATGGGAATAACTTAGTCTTAGAGTTAACTATAACTAACGTTCCTCAAATGTTTGACTACCACTACTAAGTCATGATATCCTATAAGCTGAAAAGAATATAAAATATATACATTAATTAATTCTATTCAATAAGAAATTGAACTTACTTTATTTAATTCATTATAAATCAATTTAAAATTAGAATTAATCAAAATTAAATTCCATTACATTAATTATCATAGTAACTTCCATTCCCTTTAGGAATAAGTCTAAACCAAGGACTTGGTCTATCAAGATCAACATCTTTTAAAAATTCTCATTCCATAATCAACCAAACCTATGGGTAAAACATTTAATTATTCATTATTAGAATCATTCCATATTCACGTACTCTAGGAAAACCATCCTAAGCTACCATGATGAGAAAACATGAAATCAAGCACCTCCAACCATGTAAAGCATTGTGGAAAGTAATATAGATAAAATAAGAAACCCGACTATCAACCATTTAATAGAATCAAAAGCAATCATACCAATATTAACATATCATCAATAGGTAATCCAAGATTTACTAAATTTGATCACCTTTGGTTCCATCCCCAATATACACATGCATATACCAATTCATCTCACCATCTAAGCATCAACTACTTCCACACCATCAGGGCCTCCCTTCCCATATATCTTAATATTTATCCCATGCTCACATCAATATGGGCTGCCCCACCACAAATCAAATAGATGTCCCAGAATCAGCCATATTAGGATCATATCTAGAGAACATCATAAATAATTATGAAAAAAACAAGAAAGAAATAGGGAAACTTGGCCCTCGAAACAAGGCATTTATCCTTGTCATTCAAATGAGATCCCACAACTCCAAAACAAGGCACTCTACCTTCTCAATAAAATGAGAAATTCATTCCCCAAGCAACATATTTTTAACACAACTAGTTATTATTCCATTTTAATTGACCAATTCATTTATTAATAAGTTCCAACTACTAGAAACCTAAGGCATCAAGCTATAACAAGCTATCAAAGGAAACACATGATCTTAACATTATTCTGGTTTCAACAACCTAAATAAGTTCAACTCTCAATTAAAGCATACTTTTAATTATTATCAACAACAATTATCATGATTTAGGTTCATTAACTTTTTTTATTAATTCCATTTATCTCATGTAATATTAATTCAATTAAACATTCACATTGCATCAATTTTATTATCATCACATTATATTAACCCAAGATTAAAAACACGACACATTAATTATTCATAAGAAAATTAATAATCAATTAGTTCAATAATTATATTCTTTACCAATATCCTTTAAGAACAACATGCTTTTAAGGAAATATATATATTTAATTCAACCTATAAAACCATGAGGCAAACTACTGTCACAGTACATAGAAACAAAATCACATACATGAGATCACAACCAATTCTTTAATATGATTCAATATTTATTATGTTAATTATATTTATATTCAAAGGCATAAAGCATAATCAATTTATGACTACACATAAATAAATAGGAAGCAATGAATACCCTACCACAATATCCGTCAACCTTATTTGCATGAGAACGAACCAGGTTACAGGTCTTTGATCACCTCTCCTAAAAAAAATACATCCATCTGAGGAAATCGTGGAACAACTACACAAAATACAACCAAAAGACCAACCATTAGAAACATGGTGGATCAAACTCCACAAAATTGAATTAAGATACAATAGAAAATGAGATCATACTAAGAGATATGGATAGAAGATGAAAGAAGAATGAACCATGGACCACCACAGATCACCACAGATCGTAGATTTAAACCTAAGGATTTATTCCCATTGATGGAATTAACAAAATTCCTTAAAGGGAGCGGCTGGGCACCTCATTTTGTGTTGGATCAGGGGGTGGGAACTCCTGGTATCATGGGTTTGTTCTTGAGTTATTTTGAGAGAACCAATGATACAGTGGATACTCAAGGTATGAGTTTTGGATTAATAATATCCATACTTTAGGGTATGTTATCAATTATGGTGTTTTTCAGTTTGGTCTCCTTGGAAATCGAAGTTATGATGGCTTATGAGGTTAGAGTAGTGCAATCATAACACTATATCTGATCCCTATATTTAGATATTTTATTCATAGTTATTGTGGGGATGGATGAGAAACTAGCCTCAATGGTGGTATCATATATAATAGATATTTTCATATGCTTCACTCGATGTATTTTTCCTAAATATATAGAGTATTCTATCTTATTCTAGGTTTATGTTGAAGTATCCCTTCAAGGATTACCTCATGTACCGTGATGAGATATTTCAAACCAAGGTTATTCTAAAGGGTACGACACCAGGGTGGTTTATATATAAGGAATATTTAATGTCTATCTTATAAAAAATTTAGTTATATGGTGAAGGATATTTCTACTAGGGTTTTGGTTTTAGACACTCATGTTTTGGTAGGTGTTATCCTTGGGTATATACCTAATTGAGTATGGTTATCTAATAAGTTTAGGACCATACACAATGGATTGTAGATGAATGTGTCACTTTAAAGAAAAGGGTTGGTTTAGTTGTGGTTTAAGGAGGTTTGTGTTGTTTCTCTATATACTCATCAGTTGATTTCATGAAAAGAGACCATAAACCAACTATGATATTTTTTATGGTGGATGTGATCTTATTTGTAAATCAAAGATGTTATTGTGTGATATCTTTTAATTGTAGAAGAAATATTTACCTTTGGGACTGGTGATGACCTTATTCATAGAAATAAAAATATTATTAGATGCATCTTGTTAGTGTGAAATGTTTAGTTTGAGAACATAGTGGTAGTTTTTATCACGTATTGATGGTTCTTATATAGTAGTATTATATATATCAATTTAAAAGATGGGAAAATGATGCTCTCTCCAGAGGGATCTAATTAATGATCAATATCCCTGGAATTGTCAATAGTATATATTTGGGCTTAATTCCATAATTTTTAAAGATATGTGGATAAAAATGACTTCGGTGATATATTTTGGCAGGAGTCGCGTACTGTGAGCTTATGATATCATTTTGTCCTTTCTCTAAAATGGGCTTGAGAAACTAAATTACTATGAGATAAATGAAAACTAGGGGTGGAATCTTGGGTAAATGTGGTAAAAATTGTATTTTTTTACTTTTTATTTTCATCTCATGATTGTATACAACATGGACCACTAGATCTAGATAAAATGCATACAAGGATGGGTTGTTTTCTATATTAGTTTTTTTATGATCTCTCAGATTTTATAGATATAGTTTTTTACTTTTCATGGATGAAATAGTTTATTATTGGGAAGGAAATAGTTCCCTAGGATTTTACTTGAGAGATAAATAACTATTTTTTTATTATCAACATATTGAGTCCCATAAATGTTAAAAATAGAAAATTTATCTATGAAAATGAGACCAATTTTTTGATCTTTTCATTGTTTAGGAACTGTGTGTTTATCCTTGGACAGAGTTTTGTAAGGATTCCAAATAGTCAAATTTTAAGGTAAATTTAATATATATTAAATAACTAAATATGTATCCCATGAGTCAAAATGTTAACATATCTTAATCAGAATGTTGGGTAGAGATTTTGGCAGTGCAGTTATATTGGGAGTGAGTGGTTTTTCTTTAGAGAGGCATTTTTCTATGTGGTTTTCATTCCTAGGATGGGTAAATTTTTATGTCTTTAAAATAAATATTTAATAACCCAATTTATAGGATTATAAATGTATCCATCCTTATATTTTTATAGGGATATAAATTATCATATGGAATGAATACTAGTGAGTAAGAGAGTAAAGAGGGAGCAGATCATATTTAAATATAGACTTGTCACTAGATCATGGAGTAGATGTAGATGTGCGGGACATTAGTGGATATTTCTTATAGAATTGACAAAGACATTGAATCATTCACAATTTTTATAACATGGTAGGTCAAGTTATTCCAATTTTCACTCTTTCAATCATTTTAATTTTAATTACAATTCCCTACTTGATATTCATGATTACTGATGATTTTTTACTTATGGAATTATTTCTACTATAATGATTAAATGAATCTTGTTCTCATTCTCACAATCATTGTGGATATTTTATGATCATCCTCCTCTATTAGAGAACATTACATGTATAATTTATTATAAGGTTGAAATCTCTCTAGAAACCAATCCTTTAACATCCCATTATTGTCCTTTAGCTTCTTGTGATAGGAAATAACCACTGCCTTTGTGATGGCCAGTGATTCAACCTTAAAATCGCTAATGGTTGATTAAATTCACATGAATAGGAGGAATAATTAGAGATGATTGATTGTAGGTTATAATCAGCTTGTATAGCAATAAAGGAATTCATATAGTAGGGTTCATGCACGATTATAGATAGTTTTAACTATAATAATTCATAGAGGTAGGGTGTTAATGGGTTTTATGGAAACCCTATTCATTTACACATATTATTATATGATTTTAAGCATAACTGACCATGATATACAACTAAGGATTAAAAATTCTAGTGTCATTGGAAAATTTGGTTCATAATTTGAAATCACAAAACCAAAATAAAAACATATTTTATTTAATCTCCATAAATATATCTTAACTTAATTTTATCGCTTACATTTTCATAAAATAACTTGATGAATATATGAACAAAATCAATGAGCTAAAAATCCCAGTAAGGGAATAAAAATAAGAATAAAACATAGTATATGTGATTAAAGAAAAAACATAATGACATAAGAAGGCATAGACCATGAGTAATCATATTTAATAATAACATATAGAACATGGGATCATATTATCATGAAAATATAGGAAATTGGAAGCAACATACAATATGACATAAACATGATTCATGGATAACTTCCAAGACTATATCACATGGTGGACAAAGTCCCATAATGGAATTTGGTTTACTCCCTATCCCAACATGAAATATCATGAGACTAAATATTACCCAATGAAATAGATTTCTATTTGGGTGCATCCATCATAACATGATCGTGCATACGTGTTCCACAAGAAGAATTAAACATAAGGAATAAGCATAAGGTTTACCTAGGAAAGGAATTTGGTATCATTATCATTTCATGTATCATTAAAGTGTCCATGAAAGAATGTATTTAAATCATAAATGGACATTAATAAGGTAAAATAGGCATATATCTAGATAAATTATTTTTAAATTAAGTTAAAACAGGTAAAAAGTGTGTTTAGGAAACTTTAGAAAAGAGCCTATTTAGTGCGGTTGAAGGGAAAATATCAAGGATTCATTAATTTGAAAAAATGAATAATTGTTTGAGTAAAAAAAGAATTAAATTATATAGTTTTTCATGATAAAAAATAGTGTTTTTATAAAAATATTTTTTTCTTAAAACTAATTATGAAGTGTACTTAAATTAGTTAAGAAATTAAGAAGTTTCCTTTAATTGGTCTTGCTTATCAGGAAGAGTTTAGAAGGGAACCATATAAAACATGTATCCCGAAATAAATGAAAAAATAATTTAGATAGTTAAATATTTTTGTAACATACATACATAATTTTGGACTAGTGAATAATAATAATTTTTAATTACATTAGGGTAATGATAGAGAAAGTGTAACCTGATGGAAACTATTATACATTAATTTGACTTATTATTATTATTTATGTTTTTACGTATATTATAATGAGTTATAGATTTCAATTCTTTCATTCCAAGAGTGTCTGTTTTCATGGTTTTCATGATTGGTTTTCTTATATACAAGTATGGAAGTTCTAGTAAAATTAGAATCCTTCTCTAGAATTGGAATTATATGTTATTAATGAAAATTAAAAAAAATTAAATGGTCATTTATATAATTTTTTATATGTTATAATGATGATTTAATAGATAAAACGTTAATGAAAATGATTTAATTTATTTTGGAGGGTTTTAAAACTATCATAAACTTCAATCATTTTATTTAATATCAGGTTTATATATTGGTTCCAAAAAATTATATGACTAATAATTTTTTTAATAAAATCTTATTTAACCATAATTATTTTTTATGACAATCCTTGAAGTCATTAAGGAAAAATGAAAATGCATCACCCACGATGATGGTAAATCGACACACCATGGGTGATATTTTCATTTTTAGAATTAAAGGGATAATATAAAAGGTTTGATGAATTTTTTTACATTAAAATAATAAAAATAAATTATTCATAAGATACTGGTGTCATCATTTCACTTGGATAAGGGTAGGTGATGAGAGGATAAGAAAAGAGAAGTAATTATAAAAAAATTAAAATAAAATGAAAGAGTTTTTTACCTCTTGAATTTCTTACACTTGATATCATCCTTGAGAAACATGGGTTTGGTCATTTATTAAGAACATAAGATCATGGACATGGGGAATAGGATTGTTATGATTATTATTTAGAATTTTTAAAATATTCAAGGCTTGGAAGGTGTGAGAAGAATATGTGGTGAGGGGTGGTATTTATAGGGGGATATGGGTATTTTTTTATTATTATATTGGATCAAGACTATTATTTTTTTGACCTTTATCACTAAATATTTTCAATAATGAAAGAGAGTTTGATATTATGGTATTATATTATCCATAAATCATTCATGACTCAATAATTCATGTATTTGTTAAATACCATAAATTACCATATTTCATAATTCACTAAAAATTCAACTATTTCAAAAAAGCACAAAAATTTACTCCAACCATTTTACAAAATGTATATTTAATAAATTTTCTATATTTTAGAAAAATAATTTTTTAAATATGATAATTTTTAATTTTAATGAAAATCATCATTTATTTGAAAAATACCAATTTTAATATTATAACTGATTTTATGACACTTTGAAAAATTAATTTTGGTCCCATAAGATTATATCGTAAAAATAATACAACAAAATTTTAATTTATTAATCTTTTTTATGAAATTAAATTCTATTTTAAATCATTATATTTATCATAAAATTATAAATAAGCATTTACATTTCAAAAATATACTAATACTTAATTTATAACTTTTAAAAAAATTATTTACGTATTTGAAGATATAAATATATAATATTTTTATTTATAAGATGAATAAATTATATTTATTCTTTCATAGGTGAGTTTACTATTTTATTTTCTAGATTACAATTTCTAATGGTCACATTACTATTCCAATGGTCAAGTGACTATTCTATTGGTATATGTTCCTTAATTTCTATAAACACCACTTATTTCATTATTAATTTATGAAAATAATGTTTTTATTAGGTTCTATTTGTGATTTAAGTGATTTATAGTATATAAAATTATTATAAGAAGGGAAATTTGATTGATAAAATTCTACATTGTTACATTATTCCCCCCTTTTCAAATTTCACACTCAAAAAATTAATTTTACAAACTAAGGTGAAAATAGGTGATGTTAATTCTCCTATTTCCATCCACTAACTAGAAAAGGAAAAAAATTGGGGTATATAATACTTAGCTAATAATCATATAAAAATGAAACTTTGAATATATACGGGTAAACTTATAAATGAAATGTATATCATAACTTTTGATTCCCTAACATTCAATCTAGGTTATCCATGGTGATTGAATTATACCTAGGGTTCTTACTAAAGTTTTATAGTCATAATATCCAAAAACTATAATACCATTCTCTGATACCAACTATAGTTACCCTTGCCTTTTACATATATAATTACATGATTTTAAGCAAAATTAACTATGAAATAAATAAAAAGGATCTTAAAGTCTAGGGTATTTGTAATATTAGGTACATAATTAGAGATCATGAAACCTAAATAAAAAAATATTTTATTTAATCTCCAAAATGATATTCGAACATTATTTTATCCCTTACATCTTTATAGGATAACCTGGGTAATACATGAATAAAAGGGACGAGATAAAAAGCCCAATAAAGGAATAAACATAGGAACAAAGAATACAACATGGGGAAGAAGTAATAACATGATGAAATAAAAAGGAATGGAAAATTAGTAATCATATGGAATCATAAAATTTAGATCATGGGATTATATAATCATGGAAATATAGAAAAGTGCCAGAAACATACAACATGACTTAACATGAGTCAAGGCTAACTTCCAAGACTGTATCACTTGGTGGAAAAAGTCCTACAATGGAACCATATTTACTACCTATCCTAACATTATGTCTCTTAAGAATAAAAATTACCCAATGTATTGGATCATTCTATGGGAACACCCATCATTACATGTTTAATCATATATGGGCCACATGAAGAATCAAACATAAGCAATAAACATAATGGTTACCCATGAAATTAATTGGTTATCATTATCATCTCATGTATCATAATAGTTTCCATTAAAGAATTGATTTAAATCATATATGAAAATTAATAAGTTAAAATAGGAATATATCATGGTAAATTATTTTCAGTTGAAGTGAAAACAAGTAAAAAAGGTATTTAAGAAACTTTAGAAAAGATCCACTTTAGTGCGGTTTAAAGGAAAATATTAAAGATTCTTTAAAGCAGAAAAATGAATAATTATTTTTCATAAAACCAGAAATTAATAGATATAGTTTTTCACGAAAAAAAAATATTGTTTTTATAAAACAAAATTTGGTTTAAAATATATTATGGAGTGTACATGAAAGTGGGGAAAAAATTGTGAAGTTCCATTTAATCGAGCTTGCTTATCAATATCGAGAAAGGAACCTTATAAAACATGTATTAATCTATATATGAATAAAGAATTGAGCAAGGTAAATATGTTTGGAACATACATATATAATGTAGGATAAGTTCATAAGATTAACTAATAATTAAATTGGGGTAAATATAAAGAAATTGTAACCTGAAGGAAAGTTGGAGGTTAAGAGAAATTCCCTTACCTTCTGTCTGAAAGTGTTATCCACTCGAACTTATTATCATGGATAATCAAATTAAATAAACTAATTAATTTAATCATAATTTATTCTACATTTATTTTATTTATTATAATTTTGTTACTATTTTTTAGGGCCACTATGATGAGTTATAGTGTTCAATTTTTTCATTTTGGGAGTATTCTTTTTCATGGTGTTCATGATCGGTTTGCTTGTATACAAGTATGGAAGTTCTTGTAAAATGAGAATTATTATATATAATTTAAATTATATGTTATTAATTAACATAAAAAAATTAAATGGTATTTAATTTAATTTTGTATATGGCATTGGGATGATTTATTAGAAAAAAATTTAATGAATATGATTTAATTGATCTTGGTGGTTTTTACATCCATCACAAACTTATAATGTTTTACTTAATATATTGTTTATATATTGGTTAAAGAACATTATATAACTTATTATATATATAATAAAATCATATTTAACCATAATTATGGTTTTATGACCATCCCTAAAGTTAGTAATAGATAATGAAAATGCATCATCAACGATGGCGGTAAATCGACACATCATGGATGATGTTTTCATTTTTATAATAAAAGAGAGAGGAGAAGAGGTTTAGTGAAGTATATCCTATTAAAAAAATAAATTATAAATAATATAATGGATTTATCATTTAACATGGATATGGTTAGGTGAATATAGGATAATAAAAGAGAATAAATTGAAAATAAATTAAAAGAAAATGAGAGAGGAGTTTACCTCTTGAATTTATTCTCTTTCAGAACCTCCTTGAGGCACTTGGGTTTGATATTTTATTGAGAACAAAATCTCATAGATGTGGGGAAGCTACTTGGGAATAGTATTGGGTAGAATTTAGATATTCTTCAAGTCTTGGAAGGTATGAGGTGGAGAGGTGGTGAGCGGTGGTATTTATAGGGGGAGGAGAGGGTCTGTCGGTGTGTAGAAGAGGGAAGTTTACAGCATCCGAAATTGAGACGGACTCAGAAACCCTTGTGAAGATCATGAAAGGGACTAGTGGGGTTTCTTGGGAGCTCACTTACCTCATCAGAAGGTGCAAGATCGGAACCTCAAATGGGAAACTTATTCATCACAGTTGGAGGGAGGCTAACTTCGCGGCGGACTCCCTTACTCGCTTTGGTAGGCAGGACGTGCCTCTCATCATTTATGACTCTCTTCTCTCCCTCCCTCCTGAATGTGCCTCTATTGTGCTGGGGTATGCTCTTGGGATCCACCATTTCTGACCCCCTTGAGGGGATCTTGTCTTCCCTGACCTTTTCTTTTCAAATAAAAAATAAACTACTACTACTATATTTTATATCAAGAATATCAATAGTTTTGATCCTTATCACTAAATACATTAAATAATTGAAGATATTTTGAGATTATGGGCTTAAATCATCCATAAATAATCCATGACTCGTTAATTCATGTGTTTTTTAAATATAATAAATTGTCAAATTTCACTATTCACCAAAAATTCAAATATTTCAGAAAAATCCCAAAAATTCACCCTAAGGATTTTTCAATGTAATTATTTCTAAAATGGACTCCATTTTATGAAAATAATTTTCTAAATATTAGACATTTAATTATTAATTAAAACCATAATTTATTTGGACAATATTGATTTTAATATTATAGCTGATTTTATGATACATTGAAAAATTAATTAAGGTCTCATAAAATTATCTTATAATCATAAGAAATAAAATTAATTTAATAATATATCTTATGAAAAAAATATTCTTCTAAATAATTCTAATAATTATAAAAATTTATATAAAAATTTATGTTCGACAAAAATACCAATATATAATTAATCATTTTTAAAACATTTATTTACTCATGCCAATATATAAATATATAATATTATAATTTATAAGATGCCTAAATTTCATTTATACATTCATAGGTGTGGTCACTATTCTATTGTAAATATTACTATTTCTAATGGTAACATTACTATTCCAATGGTCATGTTACTATTCTATTGTTATAGGTTCCTTAATTTCGATAAATACACTTATTACATTCTTAATTTATGAAAATAATGTTTTTATTTGGTTCTATATGTGATTTAAGTGTTTTATACTATATAAAATAACTATAATAAGGGAAATTCAATTCATAAAATTTTGGTCTATTATATGTTTAGCATCGAGAGGGGCCCCTATTGATACTAGGATATGGTGGATGATATGGAGAGACCAATATGATTTTTGATAGATCAATGGGTGAATTTGGAGTTCTTCAAATATTTATGGAATAAAACCCAACTAAATAGTGTGTACTCTCTAAAATAGAAATTTTAACACCCTTACCTGTCTCACTCCAAAATACAAAGATCAAATAGTACCTTGAACATAAGTAAGCATACTTGTATTCTAAATGATGTTGACTAGTAGCGAGGGTCTAAGAGTTGATAGTTGGGAGACTCTACCCTTAGAATATAAATAAAAACAAAAATATCATATCAACTATGAATACCAATTGAAGAATGATAGAACAAATTTCATAATAGACTACATGATGAAACAATCTCTAGAAGGTATGATATGTCCTACAAAAATAAAGAAGATCACTCTTAGGCCAATCACATAAGTACATACACAATGTGTACAAAATAATTTTCAGATCAACACCATGGATCCACTCAAACCATCTATAAAACCATATCATCCAGCTGGTGTACTATCAACACACACTTCTTTGATAGGGTCCATACACTGTACCTTTATCTTTACCTATAGAATAAGATTTAAAGCCTGCACATGTCCCAGAGGGACCATGCAGGTTATGATTATGAACTGAGTAGGCCATCACCAATGGAAATCACCATTTCACATAACATGCTCCACACATTCCCAAGCATCATTAATAATCCAATAGCTACCCTATCTTATGATGAATTGAAATGATACATACGTAGTCTATCATACTATAGGCATCCATAAACATCCAACCAATTATCATATCACATATAATCAATAAAGTAGATCATCCAAAAAACCCTAATAATACATTCACAAGCTATATCTTATAATATCATACATATTCAAAAAGAACCCAACTCCCATATGGTGATATTCATCACTATCCATGTCTAAATATGGTCCATCCCCATCTCTATTATAATGGTCAACACCATAACCCATATGTAACTTAATATATAAAGGATACACCCACAATTTGTGAATTAAACCACTTCATAGCCCCTATCCCATGTTCCCACATCCTTGAAGGCCTTATCAACACGACGAGTGGAAATCACTAATAACCTAAGGCCAAAACATATAGAATTTCCATCACCACCCATGTTATTATTCAACACTAGACACATCACATTGTCTAAACACATAAAATATAAAATACTTAGAACCACCACTTTACAACACATGACACAAACCCATCATAGACGAAACCAATAATACTAGGAAGGAATTCCATACCAGATCACATCCACCATTTTCAACACAAGACTACAATGAAATATATAAATGAAAATAGGATCCATTATTTAATTTCCCTTAAAAACCTACCCACACTCATTTATTACATGATGTATAGACACATGTGTAACACAATAAAAATTCTGAACCACTTACTTCGAGTAGAATGATCAAATATTTAGAGAACTCCATCCAATCTGGCCTTAGTTAGAATAAATATAGAAATCTAAAAAAAATATTATTTAAGGGCTCAATATATTGAAAATAATAATAATGAGAGAAACCAACAAACAATATTAAGGGAAAGATATTTTACCAATTAATAACTCTATAGCAACTGAAAAAATAATGAACAATAATCAGTGAAGAACCCACTCATAGAAGAAGAGAGAAATGAGAGATAAATTCTAGGTCTTATCCATGAGTTTTGGTCAAGACACCCCTAAAATCCCTTTTACAATCTATTTATTAATAATTAAATTCATTTTAAATATTTCCAAAAAAAATTAGATACAACTTGTGAAACCCATTTTTTGATATGCACTGGAGCATATATTGTATATCACACTAGCCCATATGAAATATTTATAAAAACTATATGTATCATAAGGATCAACAATTTTATGATTTTCAATTTGAAAAATATCTTATATATGACCATACACAATATGTTTTTCCAAAACATAAAATATTTCCCTTAGAATTAATTCAATGTTTAATATATTTCATTGATCCACAATTGTTTTTTTCGAAACATAATGTTTTTTCATTAGCCAAAAACCCAAACATAAGATGTTCTATCAATGGATAATGTTTTATTTATCATACAAAACATTATTAACATTGAAAAACCTTTTTATATAATTTATATTCTATATGTAAGGTTTTTCTCTTAGATGAAGAACTTTATGTAATATATTTTTATCCATACATAGTATATTTTTTCTTTGGTATAATATATTTCTTCAAATGTGAGGAGTTTTGAGTAATACTAAAAACCCTTTTATGATATTTTAAGTTGATATATAATATATTTTTTCATTCTGTATTATCTAAGATGTAGAAATTTTTTGAGAAATATACTACAGCATTTAAAATCACAAAAAAAATCACACATTAATTACCCAAACATCAAATTATAAAAAAAATATAACAAAAAATAAATGAGGCCTAATAAATATTTCTTAATACAACTTACATGATAATTTCATTATAATTTAATCCCCCAACCAAGGGAAACTCCCGATACATGATCATTGGCCTATACCAACACACTTGATAGCTCTATAATGTCCAAATCCACCTAATCAGTCCTTGATCCAAAGTGAATATTTAGGAATTTACAACCTCACCACCATATGATATGTCATACCCAGGATATACTGAGATACACATTAACCAAATGTTCCTAAACTTAAGCATTCCACTCTATTAATTCCTAAAATACAAAGAAAATAACAAACACATTCGTCCCTTTCTTGATCAACAAGGATACCCAAATCCTCTAACTGATATGCTCTATGGGAACCCCACAATGCAAGAACCACCTACTAGGACTCACCATTACCAATATAGCTAACACAATTATGATATCACACCTATACATTCTACTCAAACTGATTATCCATACAAATCCATTAATCCTCAACTAGCATCATCCAACATCTTACTGATTACCATTGTCATCCAATATCATCCTTGATGTCTACTTTAAATTTGATTCCAATGCATCCCATATTTATTATGTATCATACTAATACACATTCCACAACATGAATCTATTCATTCCATTTACCACATGCACATAACATGATCCGATACCGATTATACAAAACTAAATCCAACATGGTCATGGAATATGTCTAACTATAGATGGATCTCTGAAAAAACCAATTTATGTTGACTTGATCATTTATAGATAACTTGATTATAGAATGATAGTTGTCTATCATCATCATTACATCACACCCACTGTTATCCACTATCCCCAATGCTGGGTATCTCATCCATTACATCATCCGTTATTTGATTTCATATCATGGATACCAATTCCGTGTATCATTCTCAGTCCACTATTGGATGCTTAAGTATATCAAAGGCCATGCCCCCCATTTGATTGTGAGGTCCTCCAAAAAAACCTGTTGAATCACACCTTCCATGGGGTGATTAGAAAAATAATATTTTAAATCGATAAAAATTAAATATAAGTGGGAATCATATGTTTCTAGAGAAGAGAGTGTTGTGTGTGTGTTGAAATCAAGTTTTTTGGTTGAAATTTTGAAGAGACAATAAGTAAATAAGGTTGGTTCAAATATTAATTAAAGAAAAAAATCATCCAACATTATATTTTTCCCTCATTCACCTATTGAATCATTATTCATTTGGTTTTAATCACCCACTCATTAATTGAATCCAACTGATTACTTGCATATGGTAATTTTAGTTTAGATAAATAAATACAATGATAATTATGTCTTCTACCATTACATAGACTAGTATTTAGATATCTCCATTTACCCTTGTATTACCCTACAACATCATATCACATGAATTTGACTTAATCCATGTGGTATGTTTTTGTAATTTAAAAAAATAAGAAGAACTTAAAATCTAAATTAGAAGAAAATTATACTGAAAAAAAATACATTCTATTGAGGAGTCAGTATTAGCATTGAAATATCAAAATTCATCAACATGGTAGGTGTAGAGATTCATATTGGATGAACCACAGAGGGTCTAGTGTGTCATCCCTTGACTGAAATGGCCTGAAGGCCTTCATTTTTTTATTATTTTGATAATCCACCTTTCAAGGGGTGAGTTGGAACCCTTTCAAGGCCCGAAGGCTTAGAGACAATTACATGACCCGTAGGTCTTAGAGGGAATCACCTAAACAAGACAACTTGGAACTGCTCCTCCCCATCATATTTCATGATATCAGTACTCCACCTCTATAGGGCTTGTTGGCTAGCTATACTATGAGACTCTGCACAAGCCTAGTACCGATGGCAAAGTCATACCCTCTCATTCTTCCAAATCCGATTAGCTCTGCTCTAGTGAATGCGCCTGCCCTGAATCCTCCTCTGAAGCCTTGTCCATTGTAGTTTGACTGGTAAATCTGCATTTCATGTGGCCTAAAGGCCTTAGGGTGTCCCTAAGGCCTTAAGGTGGGCCGAAGGCCTTGGGTGGCCTCCTCTCCTTGGTGCCCCGGATGTTGTTGGGAAGGAATTGGAATGTCTTGAGGAGGAGGAGCTCTCCTCCTTTTATAGCCAGATTTCTGTCCTCCGAATGTTGTCTCGTTTTGGACCCCATAAATGACCTCTTCACGCGTTGAGCCCTTATTAAATGTTGTTCATAATTGTCTTGGACGTGTCCCCTAAAAATATCAGCGGATTTGGAAAAGTGATGAATGAGTTATGGCCAATTTACTCGGATAATTTATTCTGTCCAGTCAGAATTATCAAACCGAAAACCACCGTTTTGTAATGAATTAATGTCCCTGAAAACGGCCATTTACGGCGTGTCTACCTTAATGAAACGTGTTCACAATCTTCTTATCCGTCTGTAAACAAATGTTCAGCTCCATTAAAGTCGTTTTGAGCGAGTTATGGATATTTCATTGAACCTTCTTTTTTTCTGGAAGAAATTTCCTGGAAGCTTCCTTGGTGTTCCTGAATAATCTTCAACTTCATTGAATTGTTTGGACCTCAAGATAGTCGAATCAGATCCTGGTCCAGAAGACAAAGTTGAAGGAAATTAAATTAGGATTCTAAAAAAATTATAATCATAAAATTTGGATTTATATTTTTTGTAAATGACCAAAATACCCCTGTAGTGAAAATCTGTCCAAAATGCAGAATTTGGTCATTTTTGCATTTAAACTTAAAATAATTCTTAAATCCAAAATTGTTACATATAAGCTCAAAATGGTATCTTGGGATGTTTAAAACAATAGAAATGCATTAAAAAAATGTGCAAATTATATGCCCTGTCATGGCCCCAATCACACCTCCCCAAATGGTACGGGCTGCAGACTGGTAGTGAGGGACTAATACATACAATGAGGAGACTATGAACTCAAATTAGAGTTCAAAATATTGGGAGAAATAAGTAATAATAATAATAATAATACATCAACATCATAGTTTTAATAATTAATAATAAATTTATCCAATCATATATATGTTACTGTGATACAAAATTTTAAACTGGTCACCCATTGGGCCAACCATAAATACACAATTGAAAATATAAAATATTGACAAAAATGGATATACTACTATCCTAAGGCCTCATATATCTCTTTTTATAACATTTATATTCTCCAACTTGATCCAATTCATGTTCAGTGCTCTAAACTAAAAAGAAGAAATATGTTCTGCACATGCCTTGATATTATCATATAGGGAATGTGTGAACATATTTTAGTAGGGTATCACAATGAAACCATATTATAGTATATAATATTCATTATTATACCCTATGAAATAAAAAATAAATAAAATGTTCATTGAGCTGTTGTGTGGAAAAATGACCATCACAACACTCGATGAGGTACACATACTTGTAAGGTTAGAAAGTCCTATCCAGGATACCCTAATACAAACAATATTTAATTTAAGATTATATCAGAATACACTAGACATCGTATACCATCATTCCAATTCTAACCCCATAGTCAAAGACCCATGGTAGGGTGGGGTGCAAGTACTTGGCCCTATATCCAAAAATAGTAGGAATGGTCACATGTCTAGAAGCCTCAATACATCCTTTCTCACTCATGGGAGGTCCATCAATCAAGTCTCATGTTATCCCCTAATCCATCGCCTAGAATATTCCTCTTCCATGACCCAAGTTACTCTATAAAATTTCTTCTTTCATCTATAAACTCTCATCCTCCAACTCAATAAGTGGTCATCTAGGTGTTCTTAATCATGTTAAAGGCACCTTCTACACCACTAAACTATTACCTATGCTATATCACATATTTGTTCATTCGCACTAACCCAAACCACATATAGAAAGATTATAAACCAAATACCTAAATAATTATGGAATATTTATCACACTAATCCATCCTTTTTATAATCTAGGAAGGTTATTCTAAGAAAAGGAAACACAATAAGGGCTAGAAGGCCATAAAAGATCTCACTAGTTTATCATAGGATACTAGTCTCTCAAGACATAGACCCCCATTTCATCACATATAAAATTACCTGATAGGATGTTTGATGTTTTCTTTAGACCCTCCATTATCCCTAATTTTTTATAACATATAAATCCAATAATCTATTGGTGAATTTTCAACCCAAATCCTCCCCTAACCTAGACCTCAAGGTCCATTCCACTTCTTTACCAGGCCCCAAGTGACTCTTTGTACTACCACCCAGGGATCATCCTAATACGTCACATTATACCTAAACATGACCTCAATATGTGGGGTAAAACACCTAATAAACCCCCCATGTATTCCCTATTCCATGTCCCATAAGACTCTTTTCTCTCTAAGTGTACATCAAGAATCACCTGTGACCTTAGGAGGGATGCTATCAATTATCCTGTAAATATGTACGTATCACCCATTTTCACTCAATATCAAGACTCTAATGACTTCCCACTAGCCCTAACAACCAAAAATTTTCCATAAACATCTCATATCAAACCCCAAGACCATTAATAGTTCTCCCATCATCTTAACCAAAACCCATGCCCCTTGGATACAAATTCATCGAGTGATCCCAATTCATCAAATTAATAAATATAAATTAATCCAAGAACACGAGGATAAGATCCATTATATAATATCTACTTATGAAACCCTTGTTCCCTAAACTACATATATCATAAAGGTATAAAAAATCAAAAATAAAAATGCATATGATTTTGTATCATAGGTTCCACCACTTGAAACATGGATTTATTCAGTAACAGAGCTACACTAAGCCTTGTCCAAGCCAACCAAGAATTATAAAAGCTCTTAGGAACCTATATCATAACAATAATCATCCATAATTAATTATAATTAATTATAATTAATTAAAAATTCAATTTAAGTAGTCATAATAAAAAAAAACTCACCAGGCATTATCCACTCATCGTTATTGCGATCCATGAGGTGGGGTATACTCCCGATGCACACATAGTATGAGGATGTAAAATCCAAAATTATCATCACTTATTCAGTGATCAATTTTACTATTTTTAAAAAACAATTCCTAGGAAAAACTATAAGGAAACACACCTTTTCTGAAACCACTTCTTACAGAACACATATGCCATATTTGGACATTCTCTACACATGTTGAGAAAAATATCCATCAATTTGGTTGATTTCCACTATTCACTGATGAAAATCATAAAGAAACATAAAAAATTAATCCTAATTAGTGTTAAGAAATAATATTGATGAGGGTATTAAGTAATATACCTCTAATTCCATGAAATCACACCCTGAATCATGAGGAATGGAGAGAAGGAAGGTAGGAATAGAGGCACCGGTTGTGGGACATCCCTATGAGTGTTCCTATTAGAGATAAAATGGGGGCTGAAACATATAAAGAAATTCAAAAACACCACTACATGGTGTGAAAATATGTTTCACACCATAAACCACTTTGTTATGGCGATAGAACCCTTATCATGAAATTTCATTCCATGAATCCATACTTCCCAACATTAATGGATTGTAGTTGGGCCTCCCTCTAGCCTGAACACTTTGCTTCTCCTCTGGTGCCCTCCTAAACAACCTGAGTTTCTACCAAACCTCAGTCCCCAACCAAAAAATATATTTTAAGATGATAAAACCGTTTGGTTCCTAAACCCGAGTCTTGGTTCACAATATAATCTATCCATTAAACTAAAAATAATTTTTATTCAAAAACACAAAAACTTGAAAATCCATGGGTCATTAAAAAATCCATACCTTAATGATTATTTTCCCCTAAAATCCATGGTGAAAATAGATACACATCACTAGACCTACAATGTTTATAAATTCACCTAGAACTAGACACATTCTACTCTAGAATTTCAAGCATGCTTCTGCTTCAAAACTCCACCCATCATGTTCACAATTCATTAGAATTCTGGCCACCCACTCACATCCAACACCAATATTAAGAATTTTATAACCCGAACCCATCTCTCTCAACACAAAAAATGGCCTTCACCCAACTGAACTTGAATATTATCACTCTCCCAACTATAAAACTCTACTCACAGAGGCTATTACAATCCATACCACTCCCCACCAAAGAAATCACCTATTAAAAACACACTATTTGTGGTCCTCTGACTCTCTAACCATGTCCCATGTGTTTCTCTAGAAATATTTCCCCAATCAATGTTTCCACCATTAAGAAAAAATAATTTGAAATCTCCTAAATAAAAAATTCCTTAGAAATCTTAGTCACACCTTGCCGATGTACTCTTAAAATAACTCCTGACAAATCATAATTTTCACTAACAACCCTTAGACATAGGGTAACAATTATTCCCTAATCCATGAAACTTTCATATATATTTTATAAGTATTTTCATCCCATTAGAAATCTTCACTACATTTAATCACATGTTTCACCACAGGAATCAAGTGATGAATTAGGTTCACCCCTGGACCATGTCACGAATGGTTGGTTTACCCCTTTAACCAAGCAATAAAATTGGTTCACCCCATGAAACTTGTGACTAAATAGTGTTTCACCCATGAAACATGCGACCAAATATCATTCAACCATAGATCACATCAAGAATCATGTATCACTCCATGAATCACCCTTAGATCACACCATGATCCCTTTGAGACTGGTTCCAATTCATTTTCTCAATCTTATATCCTATTTGAGCTAAAATTATAGAATTATCAAAGGAAACATTTATTAGTGTATTTTATAACCTTTACCATCCACTAAAAAATCACCCCATAATCCAAACATTATAATATGACTTTCATTCACCTATGACTCACACAAAAGTCTCCACCATAATAGTTTCATTATCTTCATTAAATGGACCCAAACAACCATTTTACATGGACTATACATCATCCATCACCACACACAATGGCCGGACATGGATTTCCTGTGTTTTCCCAAGATCCAAAACCAAAACAAAGATGCTTACCATTCCCAAATCATGAGGAAAATCATCCTATAAAAAACATTGGTGCACTCTAGACCATATGTATTTTCTTATAACACTCTACAAGTGACAACTAATAAGGTTACCATCTACACATGTGTCACTCCTCACAAGCCAAACTCCTTTCCCATCGACTGTTAATACCACAACTCCTTGGAAATCCATTTCAAGGTCACTAATCAAGTTGAATATACTACTATACCTCGATCCTTTTGCAATGTCACATCATGATATAGAGTGACATCATAGTTTTCCAAACACCTAGACACCATAATAGTGAGAATATTACCATATTACCACTAAAATTACACTCTGGTTCATCCAAAACCCAAACATTTTTGATCATATCCACACACGAACTGCTCATTTATCCAAAACTCAACTATGCACCATGCTTACCCAACATGCACCTACCCTCACACACCATGATCTTCCAAAAAATATCTGATCATCACCCACTATCCTCTCGAGTGAACTGTGGTCTTCCAAGAACCAACATTTCGATTCTACTAGCCATCCTACTAGGTATCACTCTAACCTAATGGATCTATGCTCTGGTATAACCTTATTGTAGAACCAACTATCACTCCCATGATCCATACCCCATATTAACTAGGATCATAATCTTAACCCAGTAACTTTTCCCCACACACATTTCATGATCATCCAATAACCCAAGGCATCTATCATTCTAAGTCTTACCGCATGACAACTGACCACAGAAGTATCTTCCAATGAACCAAAAGCGTCCACCCACTTATTAACCATACTATCCAAAAAAAATATCCAAAGAACCATAGGTTCAAGTATCCTACTAATCCTTACCTTGAAACTTGCCTCTATACCAAAATCACTCTAAGTACTTTGCATCTTGAAATTACAATTAATTTCCAATTCCTTTCCTAAGATGATTGAGTTGGTTATGTAAAATTCCACAAAGAAACTATATGAGTAAAAAATATATAGGATGTTATAGATAATTTATATAACCAAACTAACATTCCAACCACCCACAATGAAATATAATTCTTAGGAAAACTCCTGAAAATCCTTATACTTCCTCTTAGGAACATCATTCCATCATTGAGTCACTACAAGGGCATAAAATGCCCGTATCGATCCACATGGGTTTCCATATAACTATTGATGAAGGGACTATATTTCCATCATTGGAGAACATCGACATTCCATTGAAAGAAAACACACTATGGTCTAATTGTGTATAATTAAACTAAAAATATATAAATTAAATATTATAATAATTCATTTATAAAACTTTAAAGATTCATACATATCACTATAATAAAATAATTGGTAAGAATACATATTCCATGTGAATCTTATATTCCTAATAATGATGCATGAACATGACCTCATGAAAACAGGCCAACAGGTGAGCACTAGACTCTTTCGAAAGAGTTAAGAGATAAAAATCATAAATTATAAACCCAAATCTCCATGTGTGTCACCCAAGGTGAAATTATTCAATTAAAAAATTAAAATCCATAAACATGAATACAACAAACCCAATAATATAAAATACATGTGAAATTTGTGTTTTCTATGAACTAGTCTAATATCCATCAGAAGCTCTGACACATTCATAAACCACTTTTCTATCATCTCCCCAAATAATAATAAATGAAAAAAGGGTTTGATAAAAAATTTTAATTCCCTACAAGCATCAACTCATAAGTTCCTAGGATGAGGACCCCACATGGCATTCAGTATGCCACCCCATACACCACAATCTTCTGGCTAGAATAGATGGAATAATCCAAACAATATTGAGGCAATTCACTTGAGTTAAAGTTAAATAAACAAGAGGAAAATAACTTAGTGTACTACACATTCATCAATGTAAGAGTATGTGGAATAATAAAATAAAGTGATCCAATCAAATATATAATGTTATTATAAAAAATGAACATTCATTCAACCACTATAATGGCCCATAAAAAAATAAAAAATAAAAACATGAACATTATCCCTATGATAATCCCTGATACATATCCCAATATCCGGATAACCTTGATCTACTCTATCTCGATACACTACATGTCATGTTATATAACCTTAAATGTAAACATAAGGTTAACATGTGTATAGAGATGCCCATGATGGGTGTGGGTATATAACTTAATAGGTTCTCACTAGGAAAAACAAATATACACCTTTATATTCATGTTTTTTCATGGGATAAATAATAATAGTAAATTCTCATAGAGTTAATATTGCACTCATTAGGCTGCTATAATACTAGATGAAGTATATATGCATGTCATGTCATTAGTTTCTAACTAGGACACCATGACCCTAACTATACCTATTTCAATGTCATTCTAGAATCCACAGTTCATGTCATACCTTCATACTAATACACATAACATACTCAAAGACTTAGGGTTAGGCAATATCTAATACCTATACCTCATACCTGTAGGTACAATGGAAAATTATGCATCCATAAACCTCAACCCATATTTTATCACTCAAGGTAGTTTAATTAGTCATCCCTGTCATGATCCCCAAACCCATAAAATATGGTGGTTCTCTAATATGACCTAATACACTCCTAGAAAGGTCCTCTATTATATATAAACCTATTCTATATCACTCAATACGTGTCCATAAGAGCTGTCTCACTCATGGAAAAGTACCCTTATACAACCATTACCTTATCACACAAGGAATGACCTAGAATGTTTCATGAAAACTGAGCTAATCAATGTTTGTAAAGTTCCTAAAATGAAAACCATATGTTTCATGGAACACCCACCACACCAACCCATACTTTACATAATCTAGAGTGGTTAACTCAGGCACATTAAACATAAGAAGGTCCCTCAAGCCACCACACAACTCACCAACTGATCCCATCACACTTTTTAGTCGAGACCTAACCCCTTATCACATCATGTCTCAACTCACCGGATAGGGAATCCAATGGTTCCTCTAGACCTGATATAGTCTCTACACAATGATACCATGTACAAAAAATCACCCGTTGCGGTCAGCATCACCTGAAGGCTCCCCCAAATCATACCTCATGGGTTGTTACATGTATTTACCATGCCCCAAATCACTCTTAGTCCCCTACCTAGGGACTGATTCAATCAATTTCATTCGACCCAATGCTATAAATAAATTAAGGGTCCAAAATACGACCAAAATTTCCCATGATATACCTAATCAATATCATATAGTACTTCTCTCACACAAATTATACATTAATAATCACCTCCCAAGTTAAGAGTGGGATGTTCAATGCACACAAGACATAAGTTTTACACTCTCATATTCACCCAGTACTAAGGCCTGAATGCATTTAAACAAGAATTAAAAAATATATAGTCAATTAACATCTCATATATCAACTAGGACATCCCATAGGCCACTATTCAGTTTAAAAAACCACATTCCACTTAGAAATATAGTCTCTAGGAAATCATGAATCACCCAAGTCTGAATGAAAACTTAATCCTTGAATATAAGGGCTAACACCATCCTATATATTTTACTCAGGGAAATTTTGGACACTAAATATTTTTACTATAAAAAATTCAGTATAAAATAATGGGAACTCATAAATATACATGCATATAATTTTGTCTCATAAGGTCTACCTACCAAAAACATGGAGTTTACCCATCACTGAAATCTATTGAGCCTCATCCAAGTCAACCAAACATTATGCATGATCTCAAGAACCTATATCACCCCAATAGATATCCATAATGTACTATAAACAATAAGCATTAATTGATAATTTAATTAAAATGGGAATAATCACAAAAAAACTCACAAAGCATCATCTTCACACAATAATCACATGTAATGAGGAGTGGCCTACTCCCAACACACCCTCAGACCTAGGATGCATAAAATACCAAATTATTATCACCGATTATTTGAACTATTTTATCCAATTTCTTAAAAATAATAAGACAAATCATTGGATGACATTTATCTTCTGAAACAACTTCTACAGGCATGTAGACATCATCTCGAGATGTCCTCTACACAAGTCAAGATAAATCCCCTTCAGTAGGGATGATTTCCATCTTGCTATTGTGTAATTTTAAAATATCCATAAACTAAAAGAAATATATATTAGTGGATAATAATAATATATGTGAGGGTAGGAAGATACATACCCCTAATTCTGTGAAATATCACCTATTATGAAGAGGAAGGGAGGGGAGGAAGGATGGATGAGGCACCGACCAAGGGCCCTCCTTATGCGTACTCCTTTCCAAGAAAAAAGTGTACCCAAACTCTTGATTCTGTGAAATTTCACCTATTAAGAAGAGGAAGGGATAGGATAAAGGATGGGTGAGGCACTGACCAAGGGTCATCCTTATGCGCACTCCTTTTTGAGAAAAAAAGTGGACCCAAACCCCTTATTAAATTTATAAACACCCCTTCATGTACTAAACCTATGGTTAACACCTTGAACATCATTGGATGGGAGATCAAACACCTATCCTAAAAATTAATACTATAAATCCTTGATTCACAACATGAAAGGCCCACAATAGTGCCACCCATATTCTTGACTACTATATTCCTTCTTTTCCACACTCCAAAACACCAATGGGGTATACCAAATACCAAACCATATCTAAATTGTGATTTTCAAATTTCAAACCCTTACTTCCCCACTTGGAGTTTTATCTCTCAATTTGAACTATCCACCAAAACAAAATTTGATTTTAATATACAACACAATGATTTAAAAATCTATATGGTGTTATACATTTCATTTTTAACAATATTTAATATTTTAAATACATTGGGAAATGTTTTATTAAACTCAATAATAAAACAATTCATGATAAATTTGTAACGGCCCAACCCCAATTACCCATAGTCAGTGCATTATTACGTATCATTGGCATGATCACAAAAGATCAAGTCTCAAAAGACCGATTAGTTTAATAGCCTTGGAATCACTAGATACATTCATAAAGTTTACAATACACCATAAAGAAAAAACTACAACAAAATCTTGTCTCCATAGACAACACCCATATCCTCATACTATCCATGCAGGTCATTTATAAAATATTTCTTCACATCCTGAAAAAAATAAAACATAGAAAGGGGTGAGCTCAGATGCACATTAAGGATAACAATATAGAGGAAACTTTCATAAATAAGCATAAAAATTTAAGGCAGTGTATAACTAAAACAAAAGCCTTTTAAACTTGAACTTTAGCATAATATGGAAAAGATAAAATGAAATAATTCCATTTACTTATTCACATGGATATTACACTAGTCTAATAATCAAATGCAATATCAATAACCACTTTCATAATGATAGAATGCATAATTCCAGACTATCATAACCACATAGTCAAGGCCTTGTGCCAAGACTACAAATAAGATTTTGTCAAAGCCTTGTTCCAAGACACTAGTTTGTATCATGAGACCTACCGATGCATCGAGGAGCTATATCTGGCTCCACCCATCACTTAATAAGTCTAATTCATTCCTCATATGAACAGGTTTAAACATAACATAAACATTCGAATTAAAAATAGCATACGAAATGTCAATAATTTCTCCATAAACCATGAATGGTATAAAAATAACACATCCACAGTCAAACATATCACAAAAACTTCAATACAATATGGAAGTTTTGTATCATAATAAATCAACTTTAAATAATCTTAAAATTCATCAAAGGATGTTGACATAGACAAAATCAAAACTATTTGAGAGAAATATCTCTTTTTTTGAAATCATTTAAAAGTCACATAATTATAAAAGAAAACATTTACTTTGAAAATATTATTATAAGCTTGTAAGGAAATATTAAATGATTTTATAACGGTGATAAATAGCCTCACCCTCTGTATAAGTTAAAAAAAAGACATTCTTACCTTAATTTTGTCAAAAATGTTAAAAAAGACCTTGTTTAGAAAACGACAGAAAGATTACTTTAAAACCATTTTATAAAAATTAAAAAAGCGTATAAATGAATTTAACCCATAGTCTAGTAAATAGTAAAAAAAATTTGAAATACATTTTTAAGAAACATGGATGTGGATGATAAAGAGATCCCAGAAGATAATTACGTATAAACAACCTTGGATAATAAAGAGATTGTGAAATTAACCCTTACCTTATACTTTTCCTTGGTAGAGGGTAGGTTAACCACCTGTATAATGGTGAAATAATTTTTATTAAATTATATAATAATCATATACATTAATATGATATCATATATGATCTTTTAACATTGTTCTGTTAATAATATCTTAGTATTATCGTCATTTCAGGTGTTAACATATTCGTTTTCCTTTATATTCTTTGTTATGTGAGTCATATTTGTTATGTATGGGATGTATCTTATTCATATCCAGAATTATATCAACTATTTAAACATTATTTTTAATCATCAAATGAAAATTAGTCTTGAATGGATACGATGGGGAATGAATCTCATCACGTTCGTGGAGATGATAGTCTGTACGTACGCACGAGCGACAATATCATTATTTTGATATTAAAATAATATATAATTGGATGTTATGTCATATATAAATAATCATTATCATGTTATATTTATTATTTACATCAATTAAACATCATTATCATACCCTTCCAAATAATAATGTACTGAATAACAATTACACCACGACGTGGAGACGGTAAGTCGTACGTACGCACGTATGGTGACATGTCATTTAAAGGATGGATAGAATAATGAATATGGTTTTACCATATTTATAATAACATCACAGTATATATAATTACTGTAGTTATTATTTTAGAATAGAAATAACAAAGAAATAATAAGTGGAAGAAGAAAGTAACTTGATAGAGTGTGGTGAAAACATTACCTCCTCTTCGGG